>OZ038314.1:21120972-21174110 GCA_964035775.1 Osedax frankpressi | reverse complement strand
AGGACATTTCGTCAATTGAAACTTATAAATGTAGGTAGATAACATTAACATCCAGTACTGTCCTCTCTCTAGTAAGATGTTTGTATTGTTATCATTAATTAATGATTATTAATATCCAATAACTTATATTATATATATTATATATATGTCTTATTATGCCTTATTTTTTAGTACAGCTGATGAAATTGGTAATTGAAAACATGGCCTATTCATTTGTAATATAAATAATATATATTGTGTCACTTTATCGTTATAATTATATATATATATATATATATATATATATATATATATATATGTATATATATATACATATATGTATATATATATATATATATATATATATATATATATATATGTATATATATATACATATATGTATATATATATATATATATATATATATATATATATATGTATATATATGTGTATATATATGTATATGTATATATATATATATATATATATATATATATATATATATATGTATATATATGTGTATATATATGTATATGTATATATATATATATATATATATATATATATATATAAGTTATATTTGTGTATATATACATATATGTAAAACTAATTAATTATATTGAAATATAGTTAGGGGAACTAATAGGCAATTTATTGAGGAATCTGAATTATGGATTTTAATATTTACAGTATTTCAAATACTATTATCTCTATTCAATTCTACTGGAGAAGAGACCAGTTTGCATTTTCTAATTAAGAATATAAGGATCGTTATATTGAACGCAAACAAATACACTTTAATCATCATTGATATGAGGAAACTACTAAAATATTGAATTATTTAAACTGAATAAAAAGGAAATATCGCACGATGTTTAAATAAAATGAAAAATGTATATTTCTAGGTTTTTATCAAAAACATTAACACTTTTTGAAGTGCTTAGAGTTATAAAGTTAATATTTAAATAATTTACAAAAATTATAATGACCTTGAAAGTATCATATTATCATTTCTGAAATCAAAGATAGTCCAGCCTAATATAAATATATACAATACAGAAAACGTCATGTAAATAAAATGATACCCGAATTATTTATCACCGCAAACGCTATTATTATATTATTGATGTTACAATTTTATTTGATAATACAGATAATATTAATAATTCTGCAGAATAGGCTAGGAACTATTTCAATTATCATATTTGTATCTCTTGGCTTATTATATCCTAGTAATCAACATTTAAGAAAAACATTAAAGATTTTATAATACAACTCGTAATAAATTGAAATATGTATAATTAAATCTATCAATACTGATATCATCAAATGTATTTTCTACAGGCAATCAATACAAGTATTAATTATTTTGTATTTATATTCTAAAAAGTTAAAATCTTATATTTTATCCATTTTATCTTATGTTAGCTTTGTATTGCTATCCTTAATCCATCATTAAAATTAATCATTTAAAAGAACTATTAGTCGAATATTTAACTAGATAAAATTTATCGATTTCATAGTTAATTTATAGAAATATATGCATTTAATTAATATAAATATCAATTCAACCGAAATCATAATCTACTGTTATAAATATCTAGTGCATACACGTAACAAGAAACTATACAATTCAATTTAACCTTGACATTGATATATTTTAATCTTTCTACGTAGGACTTTAGAAAAAGATACATAATAAATAATTATTCAATGTCTACAACAATGTGGGTATTATGCTAAATTGTATATACTGGGCGTTTATTTTCAGATCGTGTATCGTTACTTTTGTAAAGAACCAAAACATGTACACTGTGGTATATTAATATTATTTGACAGGGTAGATTAGGTCATATTTAAAATAACATGTTATATATTCATGAACAATTTTAATATATTATTATTGTAAATAATTTAATAATTTGTATACTAAAATTTATTAAATATTTATCATCTATAAAAAAATATATAACGTATATATAATATAATAAATGAATTATTATTTTAAAGTATTTAGAAAACTTATTATTTAGTTATATTAATAGTAAGTAACAAATAGATATTTAAAATTTAGATATTTTATTTAACTAGCCATATTCTAAAAAAACATATATTATATATGAAAAGTATGTCAAAATAATATTATATATTACATTAACTATGTAATTTAATTTAAAACCATTACTATTTTTGTAATGCTGTTTAAAAATGTATTATTTTGTAGTTTTTTATTAAAGTTTTGATCCTAAATCTGTATATTTTACCTAAATACATATATTTCACTTAATTAGTCTGATAAAATAGTTTAATCATTATTTTATAATATACGAGATTCTCATAATTTTATCTATTGTATAAAGTAATAAATGCACTTTTAATCAATTCAATATCTTCATTTTATAAAAACATTAAGATATATTAAAATATATTAAAATATAATTAAGTTATATTCCTTAAATATTAGAATATATATATACATATATATATATATATATATATTATAATGTTTTTGTGGAATAAGGTTAAGTTATGTTTTAATGAATGAGGTTATGATTGACAAGCATTAGGATAATTGTTCTAATATCTGACCGGGCTAAAAAAAAGTAGTCTTAAAGTCGTAAAATAATATATAAAACTAGAAAATCTTAACCAAAATCGATTTTCAATGGATTTTGGGTTATATTTAGAAAGTTATAAATTACACTTTAATAAATGTCCTGGTATAGGATAAAGGACCCCAATAAAATATATACAATATAATATAATATAATATTATATATATATATATATATATATATTGCCAAAAAAAAAAGAAAAGCTATAACATATAGTAATGTGTTATTGAATATATTACTTTAATCGATAACTAATATATTAGATTAATATATATATATTCTATATGCAGCTATTATTATATATATATTTATATAATAATAATATTAAATAATTCAAATTTAGTATTAAAATCGACAATTTATAGTTTAAAAACTAAACATAATGATAATAGAAATTAATAAAAGTGATGTACTTTTGAATATAAATAATATTATCTGTTAGTAACACATTACTTAGAAGATTGTAACTATAATCTTGATAAGTTGATAGAGTTATACTGATAAAGAGTTATATAAATGGCATGATTTTAGTAATACAATTTTTTAAAATTTTCGCTTGACAATATTTAACAAACAACTGAATAATAATTTAGAAACTTACGATATCGCATTAGATTTAAATCTAGAATAGCGGCAACTATTCATGTATTGACTATTTCCAGACAATAACTGTTACTAGTTTAATATGCACCAATAGTCGATGATATTAAATATTAATAAAGTATTTCAGGGAATATATTAGACATTTCCGATATTGATTATATGGATAATAAGGAAAATGTACAGTTAGATATACATTAGATAGGTCGTATAATATATCGTACCGATCTCAATGATTAAATTAACTTATTCTGTGTACGTACGGCGTTACATTCTTTACAAAATTACATGCTTATTAGCTGGATAAGAAGTTATAATTAAACTAGAAATATTACAATATTGTGACTTAGTTGATTACTATCTATTCTCCTAACATATTTATCATTTAATTGTTTAATTTAGTTTAAAATCATATAGAAATGACGATAAATTCCCGATAAATAATTTTAGATATTGTATACATTTGTATATATTTTTTAAATTCTGTATTAAATCCCAAATTAATTTCATTAAGCTTGTTACCATAACCATACCATACATTCATTAGATTTAGTCATTAAGAGTATAATATAAGACATTTATCATTTGATATATATAATTAGGTGTATGCATTACTCCGTATTTTACTAGGCTTATGTCATGAGCATATCGGCATTCATTGCTATTTACTTTAGTATTATTACATTACTATATTTATATGATTTTTATTATATATGTTCAATAATTAGCAAGTAATAAAATAAAGTAAAATCAATTCTTTGAGTTTTTGACATAATGGAATATACATTTTCAAGACATTCAATAAGTTATTTCTTTATAAATACTTTTTTCATCAACTAATGGTGATATTTACATAAACAAACATTGACTTGCTTTTATTATATTTTATATCAATATTTTCTCCTACAATATTATAGAAAATTTAGCCATAAAAACTATAAATAAAAGAAATGTATCAAATTTCATTTCGTAGATGTCAAATAATTATATTAATATAAAATATTGTGTATGAGTATTTAGCAATAATCAGTTGTATTATTAATTTAATAAAATATATATATATATATATATATATATATATATATATATATATATATGTGTGTGTGTATGTGTGTATGTTTGTGTATGTATGTGTGTATGTGTATGTGTGTATATATGTGTGTATGTGTGTGTGCGCACACATACACACATATGCACATATATTTTTTACACACTAGTATTTTTTAAATACTAGAACAAGAGAAAACAATGAATATAAAAATTATGAAATATAATACGTTCGGATATATGTATTACTTTATGTATCTATTAGATGTATTTTATTTATATTAAATTACAAATTGTGGATACATACAGGTTTTTAATGTTCAATTATGCATTATGTTCTATTCAATAGGATATAATGTATACAATCAATGGCTGGTCGTATTTTATTATGACGTGGTCTATAATTTAGGATATCTGATTGAGTAATTAATATAATAGTTATATGAATAACTTAAAGCAAATTTAAATAAAGCAAATTTGAATAATACCAATTACGTATTTAAATATATTATATTATACAAGTAATATTTGAATATATATTATATTATGATGTATTTAATACATTTTTTTGTATTCATTTATGTATAGTATGGTTATTTAAAAATATTAATAAATATAATTTAATTTAATTTAAATAATTTACGAAAAGAATATTACTATAACTTTATTGTAGGAATCGGATTAAAAGTATAAAAATAATATATTTATTATTGATTTATTTAAGAGTAGATTTATATAAATATGTTATATTAAATAAAATCCTCTACAATCATTACATATAAATTACTTCATCATTATATATATATATATATATATATATATATATAGAAACATGTGAAAATAATTAAGAAATCCTAATTTCAATATTTTTTGCATGTTTATAGATAATATCATATCTTATTATTGTTATTAATATATGTATATTATATGGTTATACGTATATCTTTTAGAGACTTAGATATAGTTAAATGTCTATATATAAAATACATACAGATATATATATATATATTTCAACCTATATATCTATATATCTGAATAACTTATTCAACAAACTAAATGATGCAAAACAATTATTTAGATGTATTAAACAAATACGATCAATTAAACTTTGGTATATTTAGTTAACTTAATCATTAATACATACCATTTATTATAATCCCTCTACTGGAGTCAAAAATAGATTAACTGGAACTGGATTTAATTAATTAACATATTAATCCACTAATGGGAGATGCTGTTGAAATAATAGACTTAATTTATTTCACAATTAATATAACAACTTATCGATTAATACTTTTAAATATTGCCAGGGAGACCAATGTTTTATATTAATCATGATACATGGTAACTTAGGTAATGTAAGTTTTATATTAATCATGATACATGGTAACTTAAGTAAGAGTAAGTTTTATATTAATCATGATACAAGGTAACTTAAGTAATGTAAGTTTTATATTAATCATGATACATGGTAACTTAAGTAATGTAAGTTTTATATTAATCATGATACATGGTAACTTAAGTAATGTAAGTTTTATATTAATCATGATACATGGTAACTTAAGTAATGTAAGTTTTACATTAATAATGATACATGGTAACTTAAGTAATGTAAGTTTTATATTAATCATGATACATGGTAACTTAAGTAATGTAAGTTTTATATTAATCATGATACATGGTAACGTAAGTAATGTAAGTTTTATATTAATCATGATACATGGTAACTTAAGTAACATGAGTTTTATATTAATCATGATACATGGTAACTTAAGTAATGTAAGTTTTATATTAATTATGATACATGGTAACTTAAGTAATATGAGTTTTATATTAATCATGATATAAGTAAGAGTAAGTAAAACGGATTTTCTACCAATAATCATATATGCAAATAAAGTAAATGTGTTTTTTTTGATAATGGGCTAATATTCCATAAACTCAAAATAAGAATGAAAATTATTTTTTGTATTCTTATTCATTCTAAGCTTATCTTCCTTTTACACATGCAATGATTAAGATATGATCATTTCCCCTATTCCTTATATACCCAGAACATTAAATTATTAGGTAATTATATTATTCCTCTCCTTTCCCTTTTTACTCACTTGCACAATTATTTCTATTTTGACTAGATTATTAAATAAATCATTTTAATAATTAATAAATGCTAATTTCAGATATATTGCGAAATAATATTAACAAAGAAAAATTTAAAAAATGAGTTTATTCTCCTTTAGATAAAATTATGTTTGTGAAAATACTAAAATAGAGCTGATAATAGGGTTGGGACATTATCATTAATGGGAGTTAAAATAGCTTAATAATATTTGCACTTGTATACTGATTAATTTGATATTAATTTTAGAAGTAACTATAATATTATATGATATTTCCAATATATAGTTAATATTCTTTGCTCGTATAATTATATAATACTATAGGAAACAACATAACTCTATAGCATTATGATGTAATTTATTAATATCTTAATTGAAGACATATATATATATATATATATATATATATATATATATATATATATATATATATATATGTTTATATATGGTATATATGATGTATGGAAACTTCTATATTGCTTATTTTCAACATATTTAATTATGATCTATTTTATTTTTTATATTTACATTGAATTTACAATTATTCCCATTATTTGTATTTGTATTATAAATCAATTAAAATTGTAACTGTACTATAAAAATTGTAAATTGTAACTGTATTATTTATGATATAAATTAATTTATTTTTTAATATTTATATTTTTATTCGCATTTTTATATAGTTTTTATTATTTTCTTACTATTATAATTGTAATTTATTAAATATTCCCTTATTAATTTATAGAATATTTCATTAGTATGGTAATATCTCTTATACCAATAACAATATATATATATAAGTATCCTTTTATGAAATATATATATTAAATATTGCACTATTATTATATAAATAATATATGTATTATTTAAAATAAGAATTACCTCTGTTATTATTAATTGACAATATTCTACGTCATTTGTATTGTTCCTTTGTAAAAAAAATTGTCACGAGATCCGAAATAATAACGTTCAGTCTAATACAATGAAATACTTCCGTCTAATATTTCTTAATGTAATAGCTAGCCAAATATCTAGATTCAAAGGTTTTTAATGCTTTGTATAGATTTATGTTAGTTATAACAAAACACTTACTATTCTACTATTTCTACATAATTGTAGGTTATTGTTTGGATTTTGAGATGTATAAGTAAACTACAAAATTAACCATTATTTTATCAATGATCATTCAAGCGTGAAAATACTTTTTAAAATAATATTTCTAATATCACTTATTTAGATCATGTGACACAATTGCGGTGTATAAAATAAAACAAATTGAACACATTATCGTACTCATCATCGTAACCTCCCTATCGATAATAACAACTATGATCTCCTGTATTGATATATTACGTGTTGTTTTTGTATTAACTTTGACTACTTTGGTAACAGCTTTGCAAACTGGATGTTGCTTTCCCGAAATATTCCAAGGATTGTATTATCGAACTAACCTATATCCATGTTAGTGATATATATATATATATATATATATATATATATATATACATATATATGTTCAATTTACATATAAACAAAATATAGCAAATAAATAGTTGATGTACTAGTTTTATATTTATATTTTTTATATAAAATAATTATTTAATATGTATTTCTAAGTTACATATTTATTAATATTAAAATTATTTATATCAAATTTAATTTAATAATTGATATCACTAATAATATAATATAAAATTGTCCTTTTAATAATATAGTTGGGAGTAAAACGAAAGTGTCCAAATTTAGAGAAGAAATATTCATAGATTACAACGCAAACATTGAATATATATCATATGAAAGATTAATTGGACCCTACGTAAAATATGAAGGTCAGAAAATTACTTCGAAAATAGTGATATAAATGATGTTCTTAAAATGGACTCAAAAATTGGATTGAACCTTCATTAATAAATGGCTATTGCATCACTATTACATATAGATATTATATAATTAAATATATATATCAAAGAGTGAATATAGTTCAATGGTAAATATGAATGTTTTAAATGTTTATTAGATAATATATTAATTTAATTTTAAATTAGTTATTAAATTAAGTTTAATTTATAGATGTAAGCCTCACTCGTATTACATTCTACGAACTCACATTTTCTAAATACATTCACCCATTCCACAGTGCTAACCGACTTCTCCGCTGGTGGTTACGAATATCTAACGTCTAACGGAACATGCGTTTATCGTACCAAGACTCGCCACGTTCAAAGTGACCGCTGCAAACTATGCTCTCGATCATTTCGGAAACCAGGGCAGTACTACGGCAGCGAACCGATAGCACTACCCGCTATCTACTTCTACGCTAAGTTAGTAAAGGAGTAAGAACTCAGAGATTCGAGATTAAATTAATCATTTTATAACCTCGTTTAATTTTCAATTTTAACTTAAGCTAAAATTGTTTGACTTATTTGTCGACACTCGCTTACGTACAGGTATACGTGTTTATTAGCTCTAATTAGGTTAAGTACGTAACGTCTTTACGTTTGCGTATATCTTCCATATCGGAACAAGAATATAAATGCCAATATAATCTCCACACGACTAAATGCAGTTGTTCCGTGCCATTGAGCGAACGTGAAAACTCGGATGTAGAGATTGGAGGAAATTTCGCGCAGGCTGGAGAACACGATGTACTTCCGATATACCTACAGGGCACGTTTAAGAAAGGCAAAAAACTTATCAACTATGTTATGGATTTCGTTAACTTTAAACTAAAGGTTGGAATATATAATGTAGATTGTATAAAGTTAAGCTAGTAACATATAACGAAGTGTCATTATAATACGTATATTTATCATAACGGTAAATAAATGCGATTATTGGCAGATTCAAGACAGAAGTATTTTCAATCTACCTTCCGGCTGTAAAACTTTCAAGAGTGTTAGCTCACGTAAGTTTAAGAAAATAATCAAGAAACTCACGAAGAAATATAAATCTGAATCGTCCGATGAATCGTCCGATGAATCTAATTAGATGTTATTTAGCAATCAAAATAATTTGAATTTGGTCCAAATATCAATTAGTAGGAAATTTATTCGTCAGCTTTGTGTATTGTTTAATAATTTAACATTGTTCTTATATAATCTAAGATTGTTAGTGAATTTATAAAATTAGAATCAATAAATAATGTATAAATTTATATATTCTCTTATTTGGTAATGTCTCATTAATTTAATGTCAGTATATACTGAACATATTATCAATATATAATATATATTATAATATATATATATATTATAATATATATATATATATATATATATTATAATATATATATATATTATAATATATATATATATATTATATAAATTCATATATAGACTTAGATATATTTATCTAATTAATATTAATAAATTTAAAATAAATATAAATAATTATATTAAAATATGTAATTTGTAAATAAGTTAAAATTTAATATTGGAATAACTAAATATAAATGTTCTGATAAACGACTAATACAATTAAAATAAATATAATTGCCAATAAATCTAAACTAATTTTAGGAATACACATTGAGGCTATGATAAACTATTTATATCACATATTTCATCATAAAACAATACAATTAATATTTAAAACTGCGCAAATTATAAACTAATAGATATAATTATATAATTATATTTGTCAATTACTATGGTTAAAATAAAAAGGTCTAAAATTATTATATTTGATAAAATATAATTATCTTAAAAAAGATAAAATATCACAATGGATTTACCACTAAAAACTACTTATATAATATATAAATTTAATAATTAACTCATATTCTAAACAAGAATAGAAATGATAATTTCATTTATCTATTATGCACTAAGTAATTAATAAATCAATTTGTTATTATATTTTAAATTTATTTTATAGTTTCAATATACTTATAAATTTACCGAATGTAATTTAGAAATCATCGTACTAAACTAATATATTTTAAACTAATATATTTTAAACTAATATATTTTAAACTAATATATTTTAATATATATAAATATATATATATATATATATATATATATATATATTGTCCCAAATATAATAAAATGTATATTATTAAATTAATAATATTAATGTTTAACAAATAGAAAATTAAATGTTATTTTTATATTCGTAAATAAGTACTATACCAATTTACCAAAACACGATTAAAGTTAAATGAATTAACCTTTATTTATTTAGCTTGTCCTTAGTATTAATTTAAAATTAAAAATTATGACATATGCACATTCTGCAACTATTGCATTGTTTATATATTCTATATAGATAATTATATCATAGTATTACGATCTTAATTATAATTAAATTATGTTAATTATGAAAATATGTTATATAAAATGTTATATCTAAAATTCAATATAATTAAATATAATTATATATATATATATATATATATATATATATATAAATTTGATTATATAAAGTAATATTTAAAATTATTAGTAAACTATTTCATGATATATTAATATAAGTACTTATATAATCTGGATATAATAGTATAGTTTAACTGAGTAAACCATATATATTCGGTATAATAATAATTTATATTATGTGTATGTTAATTATGGATACTTATATACAATGATACCATGATGTTATTTCTATCATGGGTAACGAAGCTGTAATTATATTGCTAGAGGACTGTATATTAACTATTGTATTTATTCATTTAATTAACTCGAAGATAATATTAATTTAACATTTTACTTATTTATATTTTCATAGTTATTGATCGTGATAAAATGAAATGTAATATTAACATTAAAAAATAACATTTCATTATAGGCACCTGTTATGATATTAAAAGTAACGTTATTTTCGAAATATATCAAACACCCACTTTGCATTATTTGTATATAATTAGACTGACCTAAATATTATAATTATCGATTTGTTTTAAATTCGCAATTCAATTGATGTTTATATATAAATGAATTGAAGTAATGTTTAAATTATTGAAACCTTTTACAAGTTATGGTTAATTATATAATATAGTGTGAAATATAAAAATATAACGATATAATAGTTGTTTTAATAAAAATAGTTCTTGTTAATTAAGTAAAAATATTGTTAGCAATTTACAATCGTTATATATTATATTTAGATTGAAAAAAAACTATCTTTGGTCAAAGATAATTTGGATTAATTTGGATACTAAGTAAATAGACATCTTAAATATATCTTAGAAATACAATAGATTTAAATATATAATCTTTATTATACATTGTTCTTTTAGAAAGTATTTTAGTAATTTCGATGATCGAATACTTTTTTTTATTTTGTACCGTGTTATTAACAACTATACATTTAATACAGGTTAATGTAATACTAATTGATATCCATACATCTTAAACTTGGTTACGTAGTAATACTGTATTATAACTCAATAAGTCGAAAACAAGATTAATTACAATTATAATGAATTTAAGAAACAATGTATTATATATTAATTGCATTAATGCAATTCTAACCTTATTATATAGTGTTGTATATACGAGAAATAATGTACTTTTACATGTTATTTGCATATATGTAATATATGTAACTATATTCAAATGTCATGTTTACTATTCTTATATAATATATTTACATAATGAATAAGTATATGATTTAAATTGTATCAATGTTTTAATATAAAAACGATATTTATAATAATAACAATAAAATAATAATAAATAAAAAAGTATAGCTGAGAATCGCCAAATTGTGGTAATAATTAAAATTGGCCATATTAAATTTAATCATAGATAAAAAATGATGAACTGACGGGTCAGCAAAGAATATGTGCCATTGGATCCGACTTGCAATTGCCAACTATAATGTTAGGTAGATATTAGTAATATTTGCAGTATATTGAGTATAAGTGTATTCATGTTCTGCCATATATATTGGTTAAGATTGCACGTTGGTAGTTCTGAATAATTACATAAGCGCTATGTTGGTGGAAGATGCTTTACGTGTATGTGGGAGATGACTCATCAGGAGAGCGATATAACCTTCATACATTTTGTTTTTATTTTATAAAAGCATTAAGATATATTAAAATATAATTAAGTTATATTCCTTAAATATTAGAATATATATATATATATATATATATATATATATATATATATATATTATAATGTTTTTGTGGAATAAGGTTAGGTTATGTTTTAATGAATAAGGTTATGACTGACAAGCAGTAGGATAATTGTTCTAATATTTGACCGGGCTAAAAAAAAAGTAGTCTTAAAGTCTTAAAATAATATATAAAACTTTAAATCTTAACCAAGATCGATTTTCAATGGATTTTGGGTTATATTTAGAAAGTTATAAATTTAAATTTAATAAATTTCCTGCTATATGATAAAGGACCCCACTAAATATATACAATATAATATAATATTATATATATAAATATATATATTGCCAAAATAAAAAAGAAAAGCTATAACATATAGTAATGTGTTATTGAATATATTACTTTAATCGATAACTAATATATTAGATTAATATATATATATTCTATATGCAGCTATTATTATACATGCATTTATATAATAATAATATTAAACAATTCAAATTTAGTATTAAAATCGACATTTTATAGTTTAAAAACTAAACATAATGATAATAGAAAATTAATAAAAGTGATGTACTTTTGAAAATAAATAATACCATCTTTTAGTAACACATTACTTAGAAGATTGTAACTATAATATTGATAAGTTGGTAGTGTTATACTAATAAAGAGTTATATAAATGGCATGATTTTAGTAATACAATTTTTTAAAATTTTCGCTTAATAATATTTAACAAACAACTGAATAATAATTTAGAAACTTACGATATCTCATTAGATATAAATCTAGAATAGCGGCAACTATTCATGTATTGACTATTTCCAGACAATAACTGTTACTAGTTTAATATGCACCAATAGTCGATGATATTAAATATTAATAAATATAAAGTATTTCAGGGAAGATATTAAACATTTCTGATATTGATTATATGGATCATAAGGAAAATGTACAGTTAGATATACATTAGATAGGTCGTATAATATATCGTACCGATCTCAATGATTAAATTAACTTATTCTGTGTACGTACGGCGTTACATTCTTTACAAAATTACATGCTTATTAGCTGGATAAGAAGTTATAATTAAACTAGAAATATTACAATATTGTGACTTAGTTGATTACTATCTATTCTCCTAACATATTTATCATTTAATTGTTTAATTTAGTTTAAAATCATATAGAAATGACGATAAATTCCCGATAAATAATTTTAGATATTGTATACATTTGTATATATTTTTTAAATTCTGTATTAAATCCCAAATTAATTGCATTAAGCTTGTTACCATAATCATACCATACATTCATTAGATTTAATCATTAAGAGTATAATATAAGACGTCTATCATTTGATATATGTAATTAGGTGTATGCATTACTCCGTATCTTACTAGGTTTATACCATGAGCATATCGGTATGTGTATATAACATGTGTCTAATTGCTATTTACTTTAGTATTTAATGATGGATTTAGTTTATTATTTGATAATAAATGCTATGATAATAAAATATACGATTATCTGTAGTGTATCCCTTTATATTCGTCACTTATTATTACATTACTATATTTATATGATTTTAGTTAAATATTATTATATATGTTCAATAATTAGCAAGTAATAAAATAAAGTAAAATAAATTCTTTGAGTTTTTGACATAATGGAATATACATTTTCAAGACATTCAATAAATTATTTCTTTATAAATGCTTTTTTCATCAACTAATGGTGATATTTACATAAACAAACATTTACTTGCTTTTATTATATTTAATATCAATATTTTCTCCTACAATATTATAGAAAATTTAGCCATAAAAACTATAAATAAAAGAAATGTATCAAATTTAATTTCGTAGATGTGAAATAATTATAGTAATATAAAATATTGTGTATGATTATTTAGCAATAAAGTTTTATTATTAATTTAATAAATATATATATATATATATATATATATATATATATATATATATATGTGTGTGTGTGTTAGTGTGTATGTGTGTGTATGTGTGTATGTGTGTGCATATGTATACATTTATTATGCATAAATACATTTTTTTAAATACTAGAACAAGAGAAAATAATGAATATAAAAATTATGAAATATAATACGTTCTGATATATGTATTACTTTATGTATCTATTAGATGCATTTTACTTATATTAAATTACAAATAGTGGATACATACAGGTTTTTAATGTTCAATTATGCATTATGTTCTATTCAATAGGATATAATGTATAAAATCAATGGCTGGTCGTATTCTATTATGATGTGGTCTATAATTTAGGATATCTGATTGTATAATTAATATAATAGTTATATGAATAACTTAAAGCAAATTTAAATAATACCAATTACATATTTAAATATATTATATTATACATGTAATATTTGCATATATATTATATTATGATGTATTTAATAATTGTTTTTGTATTCATTTATGTATAGTATGGTTATTTAAAAATATTAATAAATATAATTTAATTTAATTTAAATAATTTACGAAAAGAATTTTACTTTAACTTTGTTGTAGGAATCGGATTAAAAGTATAAAAATAATATATTTATTATTGATTTATTTAAGAGTAGATTTATATAAATATTTTGTATTAAATAAAATAATCTACAATCATTAAATATAAATTACTTCATCATTGTATATATATATATATATATATATATAGAAACATGTGAAAATAATTAAGAAATCCTAATTTCAATATTTTTTGTAAAACATATACATTGACTTATATTGACAATATATTTGCATGTTTATAGATAATATCATATCTTATTATTGTTATTAATATATGTATATAATATGGTTATACGTAGAGACTTAGATATAGTTAAATGTCTATATATAAAATAAATATATATATATATATATATTTCAACCTATATATCTATATATCTGAATAACTTATTCAACAAACTAAACGATGCAAAACAATTATTTAGATGTATTAAACAAATATGATAAATTAAACTTTGGTATATTTAGTTAACTTAATCATTAATACATACCATTTATTATAATCCCTCTACTGAAGTCAAAAATAGATTAACTGGAACTGAATTTAATTAATTAACATATTAATCCACTAATGGGAGATGCTGTTGAAATAATAGACTTAATTTATTTCACAATTAATATAACAACCTATCGATTAATACTTTTAAATATTGCCAGGGAGACTGATATGCAACTATGTTTTATATTAATCATGATACATTGTAACTTAAGTAATGTAAGTTTTATATTAATCATGATACATGGTAACTTAAGTAATGTAAGTTTTATATTAATCATGATACATGGTAACTTAAGTAATGTAAGTTTTATATTAATCATGATACATGGTAACTTAAGTAATGTAAGTTTTATATTAATCATGATACATGGTAACTTAAGTAATATAAGTTTTATATTAATCATGATACATGGTAACTTAAGTAACGTAAGTTTTATATTAATCATGATACATGGTAACTTAAGTAAGAGTAAGTTTTATATTAATCATGATATATGGTAACTTAAGTAATGTAAGTTTTATATTAATCATGATACATGGTAACTTAAGTAATGTAAGTTTTATATTAATCATGATACATGGTAACTTAAGTAAGAGTAAGTTTTATATTAATCATGATACATGGTAACTTAAGTAATGTAAGTTTTATATTAATCATGATACATCTTAACTTAAGTAATGTAAGTTTTATATTAATCATGATACATGGTAACTTAAGTAACGTAAGTTTTATATTAATCATGATACATGGTAACTTAAGTAAGAGTAAGTTTTATATTAATCATGATATATGGTAACTTAAGTAATGTAAGTTTTATATTAATCATGATACATGGTAACTTAAGTAATGTAAGTTTTATATTAATCATGATACATGGTAACTTAAGTAATGTAAGTTTTATATTAATCATGATACATGGTAACTTAAGTAATGTAAGTTTTATATTAATCATGATACATGGTAACTTAAGTAATGTTAGTTTTATATTAATCATGATACATGGTAACTTAAGTAATGTAAGTTTTATATTAATCATGATACATGGTAACTTAAGTAATGTAAGTTTTATATTAATCATGATACATGGTAACTTAAGTAATGTAAGTTTTATATTAATCATGATACATAGTAACTTAAGTAAGAGTAAGTTTTATATTAATCATGATACATGGTAAATTAAGTAAGAGTAAGTTTTATATTAATCATGATACATAGTAACTTAAGTAATGTAAGTTTTATATTAATCATGATACATGGTAACTTAAGTAATGTAAGTTTTATATTAATCATGATACATAGTAACTTAAGTAAGAGTAAGTTTTATATTAATCATGATACATGGTAACTTAAGTAATGTAAGTTTTATATTAATCATGATACATAGTAACTTAAGTAAGAGTAAGTTTTATATTAATCATGATACATGGTAACTTAAGTAATATAAGTTTTATATTAATCATGATACATGGTAACTTAAGTAATGTAAGTTTTATATTATTCATGATACATGGTAACTTAAGTAAGAGTAAGTTTTATATTAATCATGATACATGGTAACTTAAGTAACGTAAGTTTTATATTAATCATGATACATGGTAACTTAAGTAATGTAAGTTTTATATTAATCATGATACATGGTAACTTAAGTAAGAGTAAGTTTTATATTAATCATGATACATAGTAACTTAAGTAATGTAAGTTTTATATTAATCATGATACATGGTAACTTAAGTAATGTAAGTTTTATATTAATCATGATACATAGTAACTTAAGTAATGTAAGTTTTATATTAATCATGATACATGGTAACTTAAGTAACGTAAGTTTTATATTAATCATGATACATGGTAACTTAAGTAATGTAAGTTTTATATTAATCATGATACATTGTAACTTAAGAAATGTAAGTTTTATATTAATCATGATACATGGTAACTTAAGTAATGTAAGTTTTATATTAATCATGATACATGGTAACTTAAGTAATGTAAGTTTTATATTAATCATGATACATGGTAACTTAAGTAATGTAAGTTTTATATTAATCATGATACATGGTAACTTAAGTAAGAGTAAGTTTTATATTAATCATGATACATGGTAACTTAAGTAAGAGTAAGTTTTATATTAATCATGATACATGGTAACTTAAGTAATGTAAGTTTTATATTAATCATGATACATGGTAACTTAAGTAATGTAAGTTTTATATTAATCATGATACATGGTAATTTAAGTAATGTAAGTTTTATATTAATCATGATACATGGTAACTTAAGTAATGTAAGTTTTATATTAATCATGATACATGGTAACCTAAGTAATGTAAGTTTTATATTAATCATGATACATGGTAACTTAAGTAACATGAGTTTTATATTAATCATGATATAAGTAAGAGTAAGTAAAACGGATTTTCTACCAATAATCATATATGCAAAAAAGTAAATGTGTTTTTTTTGATAATGGGCTAATATTCAATAAACTCAAAATAAGAATGAAAACTATTTTTTGTATTCTTATTCATTCTAAGCTTATCTTCCTTCTACACATGCAATGATTACTATATGATCATTTCCCCTATTCTTTATATACCAAGAACATTAAATTATTAGGTAATGATATTATTCCTCTCCTTTCCCTTTTTACTCACTTGCACAATTATTTCTATTTTGACTAGATTATTAAATAAATAATTTTAATAATCAATAAATGCTAAGTTCAGATATATTGCGAAATAATATTAACAAAGAAAAATTAAAAAAATGATTTTATTCTTCTTTAGATATAATTATGTATGTGAAAATTCTAAAATAGAGCAATAGGGTTTGGGATATTATTATTAATGGGAGTTAAAATAGCTTAATAATATTTGCACTGGTATACTGATTAATTTGATATTAATTTTAGAAGTAACTATAATATTAGATGATATTTCCAATATATAGTTAATATTCTTTGCTCGTATAATTATATAATACTACATGAAACAACATAACTGGAATAGCATTATGATATAATATATTAAGATCTTAATTGAAGACATATATATATATATATATATATATATATATGATGTTTATATATGGTATATATGATGTTTGGAAACTTCTATATTGCTTATTTTCAACATATTTAATTATGATGTATATTATTTTTTATATTTTACATTATCTACAATTATTCCCATTATTTGTATTTGTATAATAAATAAATTAAAATTTTAACTGTACTATAAAAATTGTAAATTGTAACTGTATTATTTATGATATAAATTACTTTATTTTATAATATTTATATTTTTATTCGCATTTTTATATAGTTTTTATTATTTTCTTACTATTATAATTGTAATTTATTAAATATTCCCTTATTAATTTATAGAATATATTTCATTAGTATGGTAATATCTCTTATACCAATAACAATATATATATATATAAGTATCCTTGTATGAAATATATATATTAAATATTGCACTATTATTATATAAATAATATATGTATTATTTAAAATAAGAATTACCTCTGTTATTATTAATTGACAATATTCTACGTCATTTGTATTGTTCCTTTGTAAAAAAAATTGTCACGCGATCCGAAATAATAACGTTCAGTCTAATACAATGTAATACTTCCGTCTAATATTTCATAATGTACAGGCTAGACAAATATCTAGATTCAAAGGTTTTTAATGCTTTGTATAGATTTATGTTAGTTATAACAAAACACTTACTATTCTACTATTTCTACATACTTGTAGGTTATTGTTTGGATTTTGAGATGTATAAGTAAACTACAAAATTAACCATTATTTTATCAATGATCATTCAAGCGTGAAAATACTTTTTAAAATAATATTTCTAATATCTCCTATTTAGATCATGTGACACCATTGCGGTGTATAAAACAAAAAAAAATTGAACACATTATCGTACTCATCATCGTAACCTCCCTATCGATAATAACAACTATGATCTCCGGTATTGATATCTTACGTGTTGTTTTTGTATTAACTTTGACTACTTTGGTAACAGCTTTGCAAACTGGATGCTGCTTTCCCGAAATATTCCAAGGATTGTATTATCGAACTAACCTATATCCATGTTAGTGATATATATATATACATATATATGTTCAATTTACATATAAACAAAATATAGCAAATAAATAGTTGATGTACTAGTTTTATATTTATATTTTTTATATAAAATAATTATTTAATATGTATTTCTAAGTTACATAATTATTAATATTAAAATTATTTGTATCAAATTAAATTTAATAATTTATATCACTAATAATATGATATAAAATTGTCCTTTTATTAATATAGTTGGGAGTAAAACGAAAGTGTCCAAATTTAGAGATGAAATATTCGTAGATTACAACGCAAACATTGAATATATATCATATGAAAGATTAATTGGACCCTACGTAAAATATGAAGGTCAGAAAATTACTTCGAAAATATTGATATAAATGATGTTCTTAAAATGGACTCAAAAATTGGATTGAACCTTCATTAATAAATGGCAATTGCATCACTATTACATATAGATATTATATAATTAAATATATATATATATCAAAGAGTGAATATAGTTCAATGGTAAATATGAATTCAATGTTACATTTCCTAATTATTTAGACATTATTGTTTTAAATGTTTATTAGATAATATATTAATTTAATTTTAAATTAGTTATTAAATTAAGTTTAATTTATAGATGTAAGCCTCACTCGTATTACATTCTACGAACTCACATTTTCTAAATACATTCACCCATTCCGCAGTGCTAACCGACTTCTCCGCTGGTGGTTACGAATATCTAACGTCTAACGGAACCTGCGTTTATCGTACCAAGACTCGCCACGTTCAAAGTGACCGCTGCAAACTATGCTCTCGATCATTTCGGGAACCAGGGCAGTACTACGGCAGCGAACCGATAGCACTACCCGCTATCTACTTCTACGCTAAGTTAGTAAAGGAGTAAGAACTCAGAGATTCGAGATTAAATTAATAATTTTATAACCTCGTTTAATTTTCAATTTTAACTTAATTGTTTGACTTATTTGTCGACACTCGCTTACGTACAGGTATACGTGTTTATTAGCTCTAATTAGGTTAAGTATGTAACGTCTTTACGTTTGCGTATATCTTCCATATCGGAACAAGAATATAAATGCCAATATAATCTCCACACGACTAAATATAGTTTTTCAGTGCCATTGAGCGAACGTGAAAACTCGGATGTAGAGATTGGAGGAAATTTCGCGCAGGCTGGAGAACACGATGTACTTCCGATATACCTACAGGGCACATTTAAGAAAGGCCAAAAACTTGTAAACTATGTTATGGATTTCGTTAACTTTAAACTAAAGGTTGGAATATATAATGTAGACTGTATAAAGTTAAGCTAGTAACATATAACGAAGTGTCATTATAATACGTATATTTATCATAACGGTAAATAAATGCGATTATTGACAGATTCAAGACAGAAGTATTTTCAATCTACCTTCCGGCTGTAAAACTTTCAAGAGTGTGAGATCACGTAAGTTTAAGAAAATAATCAAGAAACTCACGAAGAAATATAAATCTGAATCGTCCGATGAATCGTCCGATGAATCTAATTAGATGTTATTTAGCAGTTAAAATAATTTGAATTTGGTCCAAATATCAATTAGTTGGACATTTATTCGTCAGCTTTGTGTATTGTTTAATGATTTAACATTGTTCTTATATAATCTAAGATTGTTATAGAATTTATAAAATTAGAATCAATAAATTAATATTAATCAATTCTCTTATTTGATAATATCTCATTAAATTAATGTCAGTATATACTGAAAATATTATCGATATATAATACATATATTATAATATATATATATATATATATATATTATATAAATTCATATATAGACTTAGATAAATATTTATCTAATTAATATTAATAAATTTAAAATAAATATAAATAATCATATTAAAATATGTAATTTGTGAATAAGTTAAAATTTAATATTGGAATAAATAAATATAAATGTTCTGATAAACGACTAATACAATTAAAATAAATATTATTGCCAATAAATAATATCTAAACTAATTTTAGGAAAATACATTGATGCTATGATAAACTACTTATTCATCTTAAAAATTATAATTCAATTAATATGGTGGCTAAATTATTTTTATGACTAGTGAATTATAAAATATCATGTTATATTATAATATGGTCTATTGAATTGATATGTAAATAATTATAATAACTAATAAATATACAAAATAAAACAATACAATTAATATTTAAAACTGCGCAAATTATAAACTAATAGATATAATTATATAATTATATTTGTCAATTACCATGGTTAAAATAAAAAGGTCTAAAATTATTATATTTGATAAAATATAATTATCTTAAAAAAGATAAAATATCACAATGGATTTAACACTAAAAACTACTTATATAATATATAGATTTAATAATTAACTCATATTCTAAACAAGAATATAAATGATAATTTCATTTATCAATTATGCACTAAGTAATTAATATATAAATCAATTTGTTATTTTAAATTTATTTTATAGTTTCAATATACTTATAAATTTACCGAATGTAATTTAGAAATCATCGTACTATACTAATATATTTTAAACTAATATATTTTACACTAATATATTTTAAACTAATATATTTTAAACTAATATATTTTAAACTAATATATTTTAAACTAATATATTTTAAACTAATATATTTTAAACTAATATATTTTAAACTAATATATTTTAAACTAATATATTTTAAACTAATATATTTTAAACTAATATATTTTAAACTAATATATTTTAAACTTATATATTTTAAACTAATATATTTTAAACTAATATATTTTAAACTAATATATTTTAAACTAATATATTTTAAACTAATATATTTTAAACTAATATATTTTAAACTAATATATTTTAAACTAATATATTTTAACCTAATATATTTTAATCTAATATATGAATTGATTTATTTATTAATTTTTAATTAAATATAGTTTATAAAAATAAATTCCAAATGAGTAAAATAATATATACATATATTAAAATAGAAATGTAATATATATATATATATATATATATATATATATATATATATATATATTGTCCCAAATGTAATAAAATATATATTATTAAATTAATAATATTAATGTTTAACAAATAGAAAATTAAATGTTATTTTTATATTCGTAAATAAGTACTATACCAATTTACCAAAACACGATTAAAGTTAAATGAATTAACCTTTATTTATTTAGCTTGTCATTAGTTTTAATTTAAAATTAAAAATCATAACATATGCACATTCTGCAACTATTACATTGTTTATATATTCTATATAGATAATTATATCATAGTATTACGATCTTAATTATTCGTAATTTTTTCATAATTAAAATATGTTAATTATGAAAATATATTATATAAAATGTTATATCTAAAATTCAATATAATTAAATATATATATATATATATATATATATATAGTATGTAAAATACATTATATACACCTTTAAATCTAATACTCTAAATGTAATTATATATATATATATATATATATATATATATATATATATATAAATTTGATTATATGAAGTAATATTTAAAATTATTAGTAAACTATTTCATGATATATTAATATAAGTACTTATATAATCTAGATATAATAGTATAGTTTAACTGAGTAAACCATATATATTCGGTATAATAATAATTTATATTATGTGTATGTTAATTATGGATACTTATATATAATGATACCATGATGTTATTTCTATCATGGGTAACGAAGCTGTAATTATATTGCTAGAGGACTGTATATTAACTATTGTATTTATTCATTTAATTAACTCGAAGATAATATTAATTTAACATTTTACTTATTTATATTTTCATAGTTATTGATCGTGATAAAATGAAATATAATATTAACATTAAAAAATAACATTTCATTATAGGCACCTGTTATGTTATTAAAAGTAACGTTATTTTAGAAATATATCAAACACCCACTTTGCATTATTTGTATATAATTAGACTGACCTAAATATTATAATTATCGATTTGTTTTAAATTCGCAATTCAATTGATGTTAAAAGATTATATATAAATGGATTGACGTAGTGTTTAAATTATTGAAACCTTTTACAAGTTATGGTTAATTATATAATATATTGTGAAATATAAAAATATAACGATATAATAGTTGTTTTAATAAAAATAGTTCTTGTTAATTAACTAAAAATATTGTTAGAAATTTATAATCGTTATATATTAAGATTGAAAAACAACTAGTCTGGGTCAAAGATAATTTTGATTAACTTGGATACTAAGTAAATAGACATCTTAAATATATCTTAAAAATACAATAGATTTAAATATATAATCTTTATTATACATTGTTCTTTTAGAAAGTATTTTAGTAATTTCGATGATCGAATACTTTTTTTTTATTTTGTACCGTGTTATTAACAACTATACATTTAATACAGGTTAATGTAATACTAATTGATATTGATCCATCTTAAACTTGGCTACGTAGTAATACTGTATTATAACTTAATAAGTCGAAAACAAGATTAATTACAATTATAATGAATTTAAGAAACAATGTATTATATATTAATTGCATTAATGCAATTCTAACCTTATTATATAGTGTTGTATATACGAGAAATAATGTACTTTTACATGTTATTTGCATATATGTAATATATGTAACTATATTCAAATGTCATGTTTACTATTCTTATATAATATATTTACATAATGAATAAGTATATGATTTAAATTGTATCAATTTTAATATAAAAACGATATTTATAATAATAACAATAAAACAATAATAAATAAAAAAGTATAGCTGAGAATCGTTAAATTGTGGTAATAATTAAAATTGGCCATATTAAATATAATCATAGATAAAAAATGATGAAATGACGGGTCAGCAAAGAATATGTGCCATTGGATCCGACTTGCAATTGCCAACTTTAATGTTAGGTAGATATTAGTAATATTTGCAGTATATTGAGTATAAGTGTATTCATGTTCTACCATATATTGGTTAATATTGCACGTTGGTAGTTCTGATTAATTACATAAGCGCTATGTTGGTGGAAGATGCTTTACGTGTATGTGGGAGATGACTCATCAGGAGAGCGATATAACCTTCATACATTTTGTTTTTATTTTATAAAAACATTAAGATATATTAAAATATAATTAAGTTATATTCCTTAAATAATACAATATATATATATATATATATATATATATATATATATATATATATATTATTAACTTAAGTAATGTAAGTTTTATATTAATCATGATACATGGTAACTTAAGTAATGTAAGTTTTATATTAATCATGATACATGGTAACTTAAGTAAGAGTAAGTTTTATATTAATCATGATACATGGTAACTTAAGTAATGTAAATTTTATATTAATCATGATACATGGTAACTTAAGTAATGTAAGTTTTATATTAATCATGATATATGGTAACTTAAGTAATGTAAGTTTTATATTAATCATGATACATGGTAACTTAAGTAAGAGTAAGTTTTATATTAATCATGATACATGGTAACTTAAGTAAGAGTAAGTTTTATATTAATCTTGATACATGGTAACTTAAGTAATATAAGTTTTATATTAATCATGATACATGGTAACTTAAGTAATGTAAGTTTTATATTAATCATGATACATGGTAACTTAAGTAATATAAGTTTTATATTAATCATGATACATGGTAACTTAAGTAATGTAAGTTTTATATTAATCATGATACATGGTAACTTAAGTAATGTAAGTTTTATATTAATCATGATACATGGTAACTTAAGTAATGTAAGTTTTATATTAATCATGATACATGGTAACTTAAGTAATGTAAGTTTTATATTAATCATGATACATGGTAACTTAAGTAATGTAAGTTTTATATTAATCATGATACATGGTAACTTAAGTAAGAGTAAGTTTTATATTAATCATGATACATGGTAACTTAAGTAAGAGTAAGTTTTATATTAATCATGATACATGGTAACTTAGGAATGTAAGTTTTATATTAATTATGATACATTGTAACTTAAGTAATGTAAGTTTTATATTAATCATGATACATGGTACTTAAGTAATGTAAGTTTTATATTAATCATGATACATGGTAACTTAAGTAATGTAAGTTTTATATTAATTATGATATAAGTAAGAGTAAGTAAAACGGATTTTCTACCAATAATCATATATGCAAATAAAGTAAATGTGTTTTTTTTTGATAATGGGCTAATATTCCATAAACTCAAAATAAGAATGAAAACTATTTTTTGTATTCTTATTCATTCTAAGCTTATCTTCCTTCTACACATGTAATGATTAATATATGATCATTTCCCCTATTCCTTATATACCTAGAACATTAAATTATTAGGTAATTATATTATCCCTCTCCTTTCCCTTTGTATCCACTTGCACAATTATTTCTATTTTGACTAGATTATTAAATAAATAATTTTAATAATTAATAAATGCTAATTTCAGATATATTGTGAAATAATGTTAACAAAGAAAAATTAAAAAAGTGATTTTATTCTTCTTTAGATATAATTATGTATGTGAAAATTCTAAAATAGAGCAATAGGGTTTGGGACATTATCATTAATGGGAGTTAAAATAGCTTAATAATATTTGCACTGGTATACTGATTAATTTGATATTAATTTTAGAAGTAACTATAATATTAGATGATATTTCCAATATATAGTTAATATTCTTTGCTCGTATAATTATATAATACTATAGGAAACAACATAACTGGAATAGCATTATGATGTAATATATTAAGATCTTAAGTGAAGACATATATATATATATATATATATATATATATATATATATATATATATATATATATAATGTTTATATATGGTATATATGATGTTTGGAAACTTCTATATTGCTTATTTTCAACATATTTAATTATGATGTATATTATTTTTTATATTTTACATTATCTACAATTATTCCCATTATTTGTATTTGTATTATAAATAAATTAAAATTTTAACTGTACTATAAAAATTGTAAATTGTAACTGTATTATTTATGATATAAATTACTTTATTTTATAATATTTATATTTTTATTCGCATTTTTATATAGTTTTTATTATTTTCTTACTATTATAATTGTAATTTATTAAATATTCCCTTATTAATTTATAGAATATTTCATTAGTATGGTAATATCTCTTATACCAATAACAATATATATATATATATATATATATATATATATATATATATATATATATAATTATCCTTTTATGAAATATATATATTAAATATTGCACTATTATTATATAAATAATATATGTATTATTTAAAATAAGAATTACCTCTGTTAATTATTAATTGACAATATTCTACGTCATTTGTATTGTTCCTTTGTAAAAAAATTGTCACGAGATCCGAAATTATAACGTTCAGTCTAATACAATGAAATACTTCCGTCTAATATTTCTTAATGTAATAGCTAGCCAAATATCTAGATTCAAAGGTTTTTAATGCTTTGTATAGATTTATGTTAGTCATAACAAAACACTTACTATTCTACTATTTCTACATAATTTTAGGTTATTGTTTGGATTTTGATATGTATAAGTAAACTACAAAATTAACCATTATTTTATCAATGATCATTCAAGCGTGAAAATACTTTTTAAAATAATATTTCTAATATCACCTATTTAGATCATGTGACACCATTGCGGTGTATAAAACAAAAAAAATTGAACACATTATCGTACTCATCATCGTAACCTCCCTATCGATAATAACAACTATGATCTCCTGTATTGATATCTTACGTGTTGTTTTTGTATTAACTTTGACTACTTTGGTAACAGCTTTGCAAACTGGATGCTGCTTTCCCGAAATATTCCAAGGATTGTATTATCGAACTAATCTATATCCATGTTAGTGATATATATATATATATATATATATATATATACATATATACATATATATGTTCAATTTACATATAAAAAAATATAGCAAATAAATAGTTGATGTACTAGTTTAATATTTATATTTTTTATATAAAATAATTATTTAATATGTATTTCTAAGTTACACAATTATTAATATTAAAATTATTTGTATCAAATTAAATTTAATAATTTATATCACTAATAATATGATATAAAATTGTCCTTTTAATAATATAGTTGGGAGTAAAACGAAAGTGTCCAAATTTAGAGATGAAATATTCGTAGATTACAACGCAAACATTGAATATATATCATATGAAAGATTAATTGGACCCTACGTAAAATATGAAGGTCAGAAAATTACTTCGAAAATATTGATATAAATGATGTTCTTAAAATGGACTCAAAAATTGGATTGAACCTTCATTAATAAATGGCTATTGCATCACTATTACATATAGATATTATATAATTAAATATATATATCAATATACATTTCCTAATTATTTAGACATCATTGTTTTAAATGTTTATTAGATAATATATTAATTTAATTATTATTATTATTAAATTAGTTATTAAATTAAGTTTAATTTATAGATGTAAGCCTCACTCGTATTACATTCTACGAACTCACATTTTCTAAATACATTCACCCATTCCGCAGTGCTAACCGACTTCTCCGCTGGTGGTTACGAATATCTAACGTCTAACGGAACCTGCGTTTATCGTACCAAGACTCGCCACGTTCAAAGTGACCGCTGCAAACTATGCTCTCGATCATTTCGGGAACCAGGGCAGTACTACGGTAGCGAACCGATAGCACTACCCGCTATCTACTTCTACGCTAAGTTAGTAAAGGAGTAAGAACTCAGAGATTCGAGATTAAATTAATCATTTTATCGCCTCGTTTAATTTTCAATTTTAACTTAAGCTAAAATTGTTTGACTTATTTGTCGACACTCGCTTACGTACAGGTATACGTGTTTATTAGCTCTAATTAGGTTAAGTATGTGACGTCTTTACGTTTGCGTATATCTTGCATATCGGAACAAGAATATAAATGCCAATATAATCTCCACACGACTAAATATAGTTGTTCAGTACCATTGAGCGAACGTGAAAACTCGGATGTAGAGATTGGAGGAAATTTCGCGCAGGCTGGAGAACACGATGTACTTCCGATATACCTACAGGGCACATTTAAGAAAGGCCAAAAACTTGTAAACTATGTTATGGATTTCGTTAACTTTAAACTAAAGGTTGGAATATATAATGTAGACTGTATAAAGTTAAGCTAGTAACATATAACAAAGTGTCATTATAATACGTATATTTATCATAACGGTAAATAAATGCGATTATTGGCAGATTCAAGACAGAAGTATTTTCAACCTACCTTCCGACTGTAAAACTTTCAAGAGTGTGAGCTCACGTAAGTTTAAGAAAATAATCAAGAAACTTACGAAGAAATATAAATCTGAATCGTCCGATGAATCGTCCGATAAATCGTCCGATGAATCTAATTAGATGTTATTTAGCAATTCAAATAATTTGAATTTGGTCCAAATATCAATTAGTAGGACATTTATTCGTCAGCTTTGTGTATTGTTTAATAATTTAACATTGTTCTTATATAATCTAAGATTGTTAGTGAATTTATAAAATTAGAATCAATAAATTAATATTAATCAATTCTCTTATTTGATAATGTCTCATTAAATTAATGTCAGTATATACTGAAAATATTATCATTATATAATACATATATTATAATATATATATATATATATATATATATATATATATATATATATTATATAAATTCATATATAGACTTAGATATATATTTATCTAATTAATATTAATAAATTTAAAATAAATATAAATAATTATATTAAAATATGTAATTTGTAAATAAGTTAAAATTTAATATTGGAATAACTAAATATAAATGTTCTGATAAACGACTAATACAATTAAAATAAATATAATTGCCAATAAATCTAAACTAATTTTAGGAATACACATTGAGGCTATGATAAACTATTTATATCACATATTTCATCATAAAACAATACAATTAATATTTAAAACTGCGCAAATTATAAACTAATAGATATAATTATATAATTATATTTGTCAATTACTATGGTTAAAATAAAAAGGTCTAAAATTATTATATTTGATAAAATATAATTATCTTAAAAAAGATAAAATATCACAATGGATTTAACACTAAAAACTACTTATATAATATATAAATTTAATAATTAACTCATATTCTAAACAAGAATAGAAATGATAATTTCATTTATCGATTATGCACTAAGTAATTAATAAATCAATTTGTTATTATATTTTAAATTTATTTTATAGTTTCAATATACTTATAAATTTACCGAATGTAATTTAGAAATCATCGTACTAAACTAATATATTTTAAACTAATATATTTTACACTAATATATTTTAAACTAATATATTTTAAACTAATATATTTTAAACTAATATATTTTAAACTAATATATTTTAAACTAATATATTTTAAACTAATATATTTTAAACTAATATATTTTAAACTAATATATTTTAAACTAATATATTTTAAACTAATATATTTTAAACTAATATATTTTAAACTAATATATTTTAAACTTATATATTTTAAACTAATATATTTTAAACTAATATATTTTAAACTAATATATTTTAAACTAATATATTTTAAACTAATATATTTTAAACTAATATATTTTAAACTAATATATTTTAAACTAATATATTTTAACCTAATATATTTTAATCTAATATATGAATTGATTTATTTATTAATTTTTAATTAAATATAGTTTATAAAAATAAATTCCAAATGAGTAAAATAATATATACATATATTAAAATAGAAATGTAATATATATATATATATATATATATATATATATATATATATATATTGTCCCAAATGTAATAAAATATATATTATTAAATTAATAATATTAATGTTTAACAAATAGAAAATTAAATGTTATTTTTATATTCGTAAATAAGTACTATACCAATTTACCAAAACACGATTAAAGTTAAATGAATTAACCTTTATTTATTTAGCTTGTCATTAGTTTTAATTTAAAATTAAAAATCATAACATATGCACATTCTGCAACTATTACATTGTTTATATATTCTATATAGATAATTATATCATAGTATTACGATCTTAATTATTCGTAATTTTTTCATAATTAAAATATGTTAATTATGAAAATATATTATATAAAATGTTATATCTAAAATTCAATATAATTAAATATATATATATATATATATATATATAGTATGTAAAATACATTATATACACCTTTAAATCTAATACTCTAAATGTAATTATATATATATATATATATATATATATATATATATATATATAAATTTGATTATATGAAGTAATATTTAAAATTATTAGTAAACTATTTCATGATATATTAATATAAGTACTTATATAATCTAGATATAATAGTATAGTTTAACTGAGTAAACCATATATATTCGGTATAATAATAATTTATATTATGTGTATGTTAATTATGGATACTTATATATAATGATACCATGATGTTATTTCTATCATGGGTAACGAAGCTGTAATTATATTGCTAGAGGACTGTATATTAACTATTGTATTTATTCATTTAATTAACTCGAAGATAATATTAATTTAACATTTTACTTATTTATATTTTCATAGTTATTGATCGTGATAAAATGAAATATAATATTAACATTAAAAAATAACATTTCATTATAGGCACCTGTTATGTTATTAAAAGTAACGTTATTTTAGAAATATATCAAACACCCACTTTGCATTATTTGTATATAATTAGACTGACCTAAATATTATAATTATCGATTTGTTTTAAATTCGCAATTCAATTGATGTTAAAAGATTATATATAAATGGATTGACGTAGTGTTTAAATTATTGAAACCTTTTACAAGTTATGGTTAATTATATAATATATTGTGAAATATAAAAATATAACGATATAATAGTTGTTTTAATAAAAATAGTTCTTGTTAATTAACTAAAAATATTGTTAGAAATTTATAATCGTTATATATTAAGATTGAAAAACAACTAGCCTGGGTCAAAGATAATTTTGATTAACTTGGATACTAAGTAAATAGACATCTTAAATATATCTTAAAAATACAATAGATTTAAATATATAATCTTTATTATACATTGTTCTTTTAGAAAGTATTTTAGTAATTTCGATGATCGAATACTTTTTTTTTATTTTGTACCGTGTTATTAACAACTATACATTTAATACAGGTTAATGTAATACTAATTGATATTGATCCATCTTAAACTTGGCTACGTAGTAATACTGTATTATAACTTAATAAGTCGAAAACAAGATTAATTACAATTATAATGAATTTAAGAAACAATGTATTATATATTAATTGCATTAATGCAATTCTAACCTTATTATATAGTGTTGTATATACGAGAAATAATGTACTTTTACATGTTATTTGCATATATGTAATATATGTAACTATATTCAAATGTCATGTTTACTATTCTTATATAATATATTTACATAATGAATAAGTATATGATTTAAATTGTATCAATTTTAATATAAAAACGATATTTATAATAATAACAATAAAACAATAATAAATAAAAAAGTATAGCTGAGAATCGTTAAATTGTGGTAATAATTAAAATTGGCCATATTAAATATAATCATAGATAAAAAATGATGAAATGACGGGTCAGCAAAGAATATGTGCCATTGGATCCGACTTGCAATTGCCAACTTTAATGTTAGGTAGATATTAGTAATATTTGCAGTATATTGAGTATAAGTGTATTCATGTTCTACCATATATTGGTTAATATTGCACGTTGGTAGTTCTGATTAATTACATAAGCGCTATGTTGGTGGAAGATGCTTTACGTGTATGTGGGAGATGACTCATCAGGAGAGCGATATAACCTTCATACATTTTGTTTTTATTTTATAAAAACATTAAGATATATTAAAATATAATTAAGTTATATTCCTTAAATAATACAATATATATATATATATATATATATATATATATATATATATTATTAACTTAAGTAATGTAAGTTTTATATTAATCATGATACATGGTAACTTAAGTAATGTAAGTTTTATATTAATCATGATACATGGTAACTTAAGTAAGAGTAAGTTTTATATTAATCATGATACATGGTAACTTAAGTAATGTAAATTTTATATTAATCATGATACATGGTAACTTAAGTAATGTAAGTTTTATATTAATCATGATATATGGTAACTTAAGTAATGTAAGTTTTATATTAATCATGATACATGGTAACTTAAGTAAGAGTAAGTTTTATATTAATCATGATACATGGTAACTTAAGTAAGAGTAAGTTTTATATTAATCTTGATACATGGTAACTTAAGTAATATAAGTTTTATATTAATCATGATACATGGTAACTTAAGTAATGTAAGTTTTATATTAATCATGATACATGGTAACTTAAGTAATATAAGTTTTATATTAATCATGATACATGGTAACTTAAGTAATGTAAGTTTTATATTAATCATGATACATGGTAACTTAAGTAATGTAAGTTTTATATTAATCATGATACATGGTAACTTAAGTAATGTAAGTTTTATATTAATCATGATACATGGTAACTTAAGTAATGTAAGTTTTATATTAATCATGATACATGGTAACTTAAGTAATGTAAGTTTTATATTAATCATGATACATGGTAACTTAAGTAAGAGTAAGTTTTATATTAATCATGATACATGGTAACTTAAGTAAGAGTAAGTTTTATATTAATCATGATACATGGTAACTTAGGAATGTAAGTTTTATATTAATTATGATACATTGTAACTTAAGTAATGTAAGTTTTATATTAATCATGATACATGGTACTTAAGTAATGTAAGTTTTATATTAATCATGATACATGGTAACTTAAGTAATGTAAGTTTTATATTAATTATGATATAAGTAAGAGTAAGTAAAACGGATTTTCTACCAATAATCATATATGCAAATAAAGTAAATGTGTTTTTTTTTGATAATGGGCTAATATTCCATAAACTCAAAATAAGAATGAAAACTATTTTTTGTATTCTTATTCATTCTAAGCTTATCTTCCTTCTACACATGTAATGATTAATATATGATCATTTCCCCTATTCCTTATATACCTAGAACATTAAATTATTAGGTAATTATATTATCCCTCTCCTTTCCCTTTGTATCCACTTGCACAATTATTTCTATTTTGACTAGATTATTAAATAAATAATTTTAATAATTAATAAATGCTAATTTCAGATATATTGTGAAATAATGTTAACAAAGAAAAATTAAAAAAGTGATTTTATTCTTCTTTAGATATAATTATGTATGTGAAAATTCTAAAATAGAGCAATAGGGTTTGGGACATTATCATTAATGGGAGTTAAAATAGCTTAATAATATTTGCACTGGTATACTGATTAATTTGATATTAATTTTAGAAGTAACTATAATATTAGATGATATTTCCAATATATAGTTAATATTCTTTGCTCGTATAATTATATAATACTATAGGAAACAACATAACTGGAATAGCATTATGATGTAATATATTAAGATCTTAAGTGAAGACATATATATATATATATATATATATATATATATATATATATATATATATATATATATATATATAATGTTTATATATGGTATATATGATGTTTGGAAACTTCTATATTGCTTATTTTCAACATATTTAATTATGATGTATATTATTTTTTATATTTTACATTATCTACAATTATTCCCATTATTTGTATTTGTATTATAAATAAATTAAAATTTTAACTGTACTATAAAAATTGTAAATTGTAACTGTATTATTTATGATATAAATTACTTTATTTTATAATATTTATATTTTTATTCGCATTTTTATATAGTTTTTATTATTTTCTTACTATTATAATTGTAATTTATTAAATATTCCCTTATTAATTTATAGAATATTTCATTAGTATGGTAATATCTCTTATACCAATAACAATATATATATATATATATATATATATATATATATATATATATATAATTATCCTTTTATGAAATATATATATTAAATATTGCACTATTATTATATAAATAATATATGTATTATTTAAAATAAGAATTACCTCTGTTAATTATTAATTGACAATATTCTACGTCATTTGTATTGTTCCTTTGTAAAAAAATTGTCACGAGATCCGAAATTATAACGTTCAGTCTAATACAATGAAATACTTCCGTCTAATATTTCTTAATGTAATAGCTAGCCAAATATCTAGATTCAAAGGTTTTTAATGCTTTGTATAGATTTATGTTAGTCATAACAAAACACTTACTATTCTACTATTTCTACATAATTTTAGGTTATTGTTTGGATTTTGATATGTATAAGTAAACTACAAAATTAACCATTATTTTATCAATGATCATTCAAGCGTGAAAATACTTTTTAAAATAATATTTCTAATATCACCTATTTAGATCATGTGACACCATTGCGGTGTATAAAACAAAAAAAATTGAACACATTATCGTACTCATCATCGTAACCTCCCTATCGATAATAACAACTATGATCTCCGGTATTGATATATTACGTGTTGTTTTTGTATTAACTTTGACTACTTTGGTAACAGCTTTGCAAACTGGATGCTGCTTTCCCGAAATATTCCAAGGATTGTATTATCGAACTAATCTATATCCATGTTAGTGATATATACATATATATATATATATACATATATATGTTCAATTTACATATAAACAAAATATAGCAAATAAATAGTTGATGTACTAGTTTTATATTTATATTTTTTATATAAAATAATTATTTAATATGTATTTCTAAGTTACATAATTATTAATATTACAATTATTTGTATCAAATTAAATTTAATAATTTATATCACTAATAATATGATATAAAATTGTCCTTTTAATAATATAGTTGGGAGTAAAACGAAAGTGTCCAAATTTAGAGAAGAAATATTCGTAGATTACAACGCAAACATTGAATATATATCATATGAAAGATTAATTGGACCCTACGTAAAATATGAAGGTCAGAAAATTACTTCGAAAATATTGATATAAATGATGTTCTTAAAATGGACTCCAAAATTGGAATGAACCTTCATTAATAAATGGCTATTGCATCACTATTACATATAGATATTATATAATTAAATATATATATCAAAGAGTGAATATAGTTCAATGGTAAATATGAATGTTTTAAATGTTTATTAGATAATATATTAATTTAATTTTAAATTAGTTATTAAATTAAGTTTAATTTATAGATGTAAGCCTCACTCGTATTACATTCTACGAACTCACATTTTCTAAATACATTCACCCATTCCACAGTGCTAACCGACTTCTCCGCTGGTGGTTACGAATATCTAACGTCTAACGGAACCTGCGTTTATCGTACCAAGACTCGCCACGTTCAAAGTGACCGCTGCAAACTATGCTCTCGATCATTTCGGGAACCAGGGCAGTACTACGGCAGCGAACCGATAGCACTACCCGCTATCTACTTCTACGCTAAGTTAGTAAAGGAGTAAGAACTCAGAGATTCGAGATTAAATTAATCATTTTATCGCCTCGTTTAATTTTCAATTTTAACTTAAGCTAAAATTGTTTGACTTATTTGTCGACACTCGCTTACGTACAGGTATACGTGTTTATTAGCTCTAATTAGGTTAAGTATGTGACGTCTTTACGTTTGCGTATATCTTGCATATCGGAACAAGAATATAAATGCCAATATAATCTCCACACGACTAAATATAGTTGTTCAGTGCCATTGAGCGAAAGTGAAAACTCGGATGTAAAGATTGGAGGAAATTTCGCGCATGCTGGAGAATACGATGTACTTCCGATATACCTACAGGGCACATTTAAGAAAGGTCAACAACTTGTCAACTATGTTATGGATTTCGTTAACTTTAAACTAAAGGTTGGAATATATAATGTAGACTGTATACAGTTAAGCTAGTAACATATAACTAAGTGTCATCATAATACGTGTATTTATCGTAACGGTAAATAAATGCGATTATTGGCAGATTCAAGACAGAAGTATTTTCAACCTACCTTCCGGCTGTAAAACTTTCAAGAGTGTGAGATCACGTAAGTTTAAGAAAATAATCAAGAAACTCACGAAGAAATATAAATCTGAATCGTCCGATGAATCGTCCGATGAATCGTCCGATGAATCGTCCGATAAATCGTCCGATGAATCTAATTAGATGTTATTTAGCTGTGTTTAATAAATAGAAAATTAAATGTTATTTTTATATTCGTAAATAAGTACTATACCAATTTACCAAAACACGATTAAAGTTAAATGAATTAACCTTTATTTATTTAGCTTGTCATTAGTTTTAATTTAAAATTAAAAATTATAACATATGCACAATCTGCAATTATTGCATTGTTTATATATTCTATATAGATAATTATATCATAGTATTACGATCTTAATTATAATTAAAATATGTTAATTATGAAAATATGTTATATAAAATGTTATATCTAAAATTCAATATAATTAAATATATGTATATATATATATATATATATATATAGTATGTAAAATATATTATATACACCTTTAAATCTAATACTCTAAATGTAATTATATATATATATATATATATATAAATTTGATTATATAAAGTAATATTTAAAATTATTAGTAAACTATTTCATGATATATTAATATAAGTACTTATATAATCTAGATATAATAGTATAGTTTAACTGAGTAAAACATATATATTCGGTATAATAATAATTTATATTATGTGTATGTTAATTATGGATACTTATATATAATAATATCATGATGTTATTTCTATCATGGGTAATGAAGCTGTAATTATATTGCTAGAGGACTGTATATTAACTATTGTATTTATTCAGTTAATTAACTCGAAGATAATATTAATTTAACATTTTACTTATTTATATTTTCATAGTTATTGATCGTGATAAAATGAAATGTAATATTAACATTAAAAAATAACATTTCATTATAGGCACCTGTTATGATATTAAAAGTAACGTTATTTTCGAAATATATCAAACACCCACTTTGCATTATTTGTATATAATTAGACTGACCTAAATATTATAATTATCGATTTGTTTTAAATTCGCAATTCAATTGATGTTTATATATAAATGAATTGAAGTAATGTTTAAATTATTGAAACCTTTTACAAGTTATGGTTAATTATATAATATAGTGTGAAATATAAAAATATCACGATATAATAGTTGTTTTAATAAAATAGTTCTTGTTAATTAACTAAAAATATTGTTAGAAATTTATAATCGTTATATATTTAGATTGAAAAAAAACTATCTTTGGTCAAAGATAATTTGGATTAATTTGGATACTAAGTAAATAGACATCTTAAATATATCTTAGAAATACAATAGATTTAAATATATAATCTTTATTATACATTGTTCTTTTAGAAAGTATTTTAGTAATTTCGATGATCGAATACTTTTTTTTATTTTGTACCGTGTTATTAAGAACTATACATTTAATACAGGTTAATCTAATACTAATTGATATCCATACATCTTAAACTTGGTTACGTAGTAATACTGTATTATAACTCAATAAGTCGAAAACAAGATTAATTACAATTATAATGAATTTAAGAAACAATGTATTATATATTAATTGCATTAATGCAATTCTAACCTTATTATATAGTGTTGTATATACGAGAAATAATGTACTTTTACATGTTATTTGCATATATGTAATATATGTAACTATATTCAAATGTCATGTTTACTATTCTTATATAATATATTTACATAATGAATAAGTATATGATTTAAATTGTATCAATGTTTTAATATAAAAACGATATTTATAATAATAACAATAAAATAATAATAAATAAAAAAGTATAGCTGAGAATCGCCAAATTGTGGTAATAATTAAAATTGGCCATATTAAATTTAATCATAGATAAAAAATGATGAACTGACGGGTCAGCAAAGAATATGTGCCATTGGATCCGACTTGCAATTGCCAACTATAATGTTAGGTAGATATTAGTAATATTTGCAGTATATTGAGTATAAGTGTATTCATGTTCTGCCATATATATTTGTTAAGATTGCACGTTGGTAGTTCTGAATAATTACATAAGCGCTATGTTGGTGGAAGATGCTTTACGTGTATGTGGGAGATGACTCATCAGGAGAGCGATATAACCTTCATACATTTTGTTTTTATTTTATAAAAGCATTAAGATATATTAAAATATAATTAAGTTATATTCCTTAAATATTAGAATATATATATATATATATATATATATATATATATATATATATTATAATGTTTTTGTGGAATAAGGTTAGGTTATGTTTTAATGAATAAGGTTATGACTGACAAGCAGTAGGATAATTGTTCTAATATTTGACCGGGCTAAAAAAAAAGTAGTCTTAAAGTCTTAAAATAATATATAAAACTTTAAATCTTAACCAAGATCGATTTTCAATGGATTTTGGGTTATATTTAGAAAGTTATAAATTTAAATTTAATAAATTTCCTGCTATATGATAAAGGACCCCACTAAATATATACAATATAATATAATATTATATATATAAATATATATATTGCCAAAATAAAAAAGAAAAGCTATAACATATAGTAATGTGTTATTGAATATATTACTTTAATCGATAACTAATATATTAGATTAATATATATATATATATTCTATATGCAGCTATTATTATACATGCATTTATATAATAATAATATTAAACAATTCAAATTTAGTATTAAAATCGACATTTTATAGTTTAAAAACTAAACATAATGATAATAGAAAATTAATAAAAGTGATGTACTTTTGAAAATAAATAATACCATCTTTTAGTAACACATTACTTAGAAGATTGTAACTATAATATTGATAAGTTGGTAGTGTTATACTAATAAAGAGTTATATAAATGGCATGATTTTAGTAATACAATTTTTTAAAATTTTCGCTTGATAATATTTAACAAATAACTGAATAATAATTTAGAAACTTACGATATCGCATTAGATATAAATCTAGAATAGCGGCAACTATTCATGTATTGACTATTTCCTGTCAATAACTGTTACTAGTTTAATAGGCACCAATAGTCGATGATATTAAATATTAATAAATATAAAGTATTTCAGGGAATATATTAAACATTTCCGATATTGATTATATGGATCATAAGGAAAATGTACAGTTAGATATACATTAGATAGGTCGTATAATATATCGTACCGATCTCAATGATTAAATTAACTTATTCTGTGTACGTACGGCGTTACATTCTTTACAAAATTACATGCTTATTAGCTGGATAAGAAGTTATAATTAAACTAGAAATATTACAATATTGTGACTTAGTTGATTACTATCTATTCTCCTAACATATTTATCATTTAATTGTTTAATTTAGTTTAAAATCATATAGAAATGACGATAAATTCCCGATAAATAATTTTAGATATTGTATACATTTGTATATATTTTTTAAATTCTGTATTAAATCCCAAAGTAATTGCATTACGCTTGTTACCATAACCATACCATACATTCATTAGATTTAGTCATTAAGAGTATAATATAAGACATTTATCATTTTATATATATAATTAGGTGTATGCATTACTCCGTACTTTACTAAGCTTATGTCATGAGCATATCGGCATTCATTGATATTTACTTTAGTATCTAATGATGGATTTAGTTTATTATTTGATAATAAATGATAATAAAATATATGATTTATCTGTAGTGTATCCCTTTATATTCGTCACTTATTATTACATTACTATATTTATATGATTTTTATTATATATGTTCAATAATTAGCAAGTAATAAAATAAAGTAAAATCAATTCTTTGAGTTTTTGACATAATGGAATATACATTGTCAAGACATTCAATAAGTTATTTCTTTATAAATGCCTTTTTCATCAACTAATGGTGATATTTACATAAACAAACATTTACATGCTTTTATTATATTTAATACCAATATTTTCTCCTACAATATTATAGAAAATTTAGCCATAAAAACTATAAATAAAAGAAATGTATCAAATTTCATTTCGTAGATGTCAAATAATTATAGTAATATAAAATATGGTGTATGAGTATTTAGCAATAATCAGTTTTATTATTAATTTAATAAATATATATATATATATGTATATATATATATATATATGTGTGTGTGTGTATATGTGTGTATGTTTGTGTATGTATGTGTGTGTATGTGTATGTGTATATATATGTGTGTGTGCACACACATACACACATATGCACATATATTTTTTACACACTAGTATTTTTTAAATACTAGAACAAGAGAAAATAATGAATATAAAAATTATGAAGTATAATACGTTCTGATATATGTATTACTTTATGTATCTATTAGATATATTTTACTTATATTAAATTACAAATAGTGGATACATACAGGTTTTTAATGTTCAATTGTGCATTATGTTCTATTCAATAGGATATAATATATACAATTAATGGCTGGTCGTATTCTATTATGACGTGTTCTATAATTTAGGATATCTGATTGTATAATTAATATAATAGTTATATGAATAACTTAAAGCAAATTTAAATAAAGCAAATTTGAATAATACCAATTACGTATTTAAATATATTATATTATACATATAATATTTGAAGATATATTATATTATGATGTATTTAATACATTTTTTTTGTATTCATTTATGAATAGTATGGTTATTTAAAAATATTAATAAATATAATTTAATTTAATTAAAATAATTTACGAAACATTTTTTACTATAACTTTGTTGTAGGAATCGGATAAAAGTATAAAAATAATATATTTATTATTGATTTATTTAAGAGTAGATTTATATAAATATGTTTTATTAAATAAAATCCTCTACAATCATTACATATAAATTACTTCCTCATTATATATATATATATATATATATATATATATATAGAAACATGTGAAAATAATTAAGAAATCCTAATTTCAATATTTTTTGCATGTTTATAGATAATATCATATCTTATTATTGTTATTAATATATGTATATTATATGGTTATACGTATATCTTTTAGAGACTTAGATATAGATAAATGTCTATATATAAAATAAATATACATATATATATATATATATATATATATATATATTTCAACCTATATATCTGAATAACTTATTCAATAAACTAAATGATGTAAAATAATTATTTAGATGTATTAAACAAATACGATCAATTAAACTTTGGTATATTTAGTTATCTTAATCATTAATACATACCATTTATTATAAACCCACTACTGGAGTCAAAAATAGATTAACTGGAACTGAATTTAATTAATTAACCTATTAATCCACTACTGGGAGATGCTGTTGAAATAATAGACTTAATTTATTTCACAATTAATATAACAACTTATCGATTAATACTTTTAAATATTGCCAGGGAGACCGATATGCAACTATGTTTTATATTAATCATGATACATGGTAACTTAAGTAATGTAAGTTTTATATTAATCATGATACATGGTAACTTAAGTAATGTAAGTTTTATATTAATCATGATACATGGTAACTTAAGTAATATGAGTTTTATATTAATCGTGATACATGGTAACTTAAGTAAGAGTAAGTTTTATATTAATCATGATACATGGTAACTTAAGTAAGAGTAAGTTTTATATTAATCATGATACATTGTAACTTAAGTAATGTAAGTTTTATATTAATCATGATACATGGTAACTTAAGTAATGTAAGTTTTATATTAATCATTATACATGGTAACTTAAGTAAGAGTAAGTTTTATATTAATCATGATACATGGTAACTTAAGTAATGTAAGTTTTATATTAATCATGATATATGGTAACTTAAGTAATGTAAGTTTTATATTAATCATGATACATGGTAACTTAAGTAAGAGTAAGTTTTATATTAATCATGATACATGGTAACTTAAGTAATGTAAGTTTTATATTAATCATGATACATGGTAACTTAAGTAATGTAAGTTTTATATTAATCATGATACATGGTAACTTAAGTAAGAGTAAGTTTTATATTAATCATGATATATGGTAACTTAAGTAAGAGTAAGTTTTATATTAATCATGATACATGGTAACTTAAGTAATGTAAGTTTTATATTAATCATGATACATGGTAACTTAAGTAATGTAAGTTTTATATTAATCATGATACATGGTAACTTAAGTAATGTAAGTTTTATATTAATCATGATACATGGTAACTTAAGTAATGTAAGTTTTATATTAATCATGATACATGGTAACTTAAGTAAGAGTAAGTTTTATATTAATCATGATACATGGTAACTTAAGTAATGTAAGTTTTATATTAATCATGATACATGGTAACTTAAGTAATGTAAGTTTTATATTAATCATGATACATGGTAACTTAAGTAAGAGTAAGTTTTATATTAATCATGATACATGGTAACTTAAGTAAGAGTAAGTTTTATATTAATCATGATACATGGTAGCTTAAGTAATATAAGTTTTATATTAATCATGATACATGGTAACTTAAGTAATGTAAGTTTTATATTAATCATGATACATGGTAACTTAAGTAATGTAAGTTTTATATTAATCATGATACATGGTAACTTAAGTAATGTAAGTTTTATATTAATCATGATACATGGTAACTTAAGTAATGTATGTTTTATATTAATCATGATACATGGTAACTTAGGTAATGTAAGTTTTATATTAATCATGATACATGGTAACTTAAGTAAGAGTAAGTTTTATATTAATCATGATACATGGTAACTTAAGTAATGTAAGTTTTATATTAATCATGATACATGGTAACTTAAGTAATGTAAGTTTTATATTAATCATGATACATGGTAACTTAAGTAAGAGTAAGTTTTATATTAATCATGATATATGGTAACTTAAGTAAGAGTAAGTTTTATATTAATCATGATACATGGTAACTTAAGTAATGTAAGTTTTATATTAATCATGATACATGGTAACTTAAGTAATGTAAGTTTTATATTAATCATGATACATGGTAACTTAAGTAATGTAAGTTTTATATTAATCATGATACATGGTAACTTAAGTAATGTAAGTTTTATATTAATCATGATACATGGTAACTTAAGTAATGTAAGTTTTATATTAATCATGATACATGGTAACTTAAGTAATGTAAGTTTTATATTAATCATGATACATGGTAACTTAAGTAATGTAAGTTTTATATTAATCATGATACATGGTAACTTAAGTAATGTAAGTTTTATATTAATCATGATACATAGTAACTTAAGTAATGTAATGTTTATATTAATCATGATACATGGTAACTTAAGTAATGTAAGTTTTATATTAATCATGATACATTGTAACTTAAGTAATGTAAGTTTTATATTAATCATGATACATGGTAACTTAAGTAATGTAAGTTTTATATTAATCATGATACATTGTAACTTAAGTAAGAGTAAGTTTTATATTAATCATGATACATGGTAACTTAAGTAAGAGTAAGTTTTATATTAATCATGATACATGGTAACTTAAGTAATGTAAGTTTTATATTAATCATGATACATGGTAACTTAAGTAATGTAAGTTTTATATTAATCATGATACATGGTAACTTAAGTAAGAGTAAGTTTTATATTAATCATGATACATGGTAACTTAAGTAATGTAAGTTTTATATTAATCATGATGCATGGTAACTTAAGTAACATGAGTTTTATATTAATCATGATACATAGTAACTTAAGTAATGTAAGTTTTATATTAATCATGATACATGGTAACTTAAGTAATGTAAGTTTTATATTAATCATGATACATGGTAACTTAAGTAAGAGTAAGTTTTATATTAATCATGATACATGGTAACTTAAGTAAGAGTAAGTTTTATATTAATCATGATACAGGTAACTTAAGTAATGTAAGTTTTATATTAATCATGATACATGGTAACTTAAGTAATGTAAGTTTTATATTAATCATGATACATGGTAACTTAAGTAAGAGTAAGTTTTATATTAATCATGATACATGGTAACTTAAGTAATGTAAGTTTTATATTAATCATGATACATGGTAACTTAAGTAATGTAAGTTTTATATTAATCATGATACATGGTAACTTAAGTAATGTAAGTTTTATATTAATCATGATACATGGTAACTTAAGTAATGTAAGTTTTATATTAATCATGATACATGGTAACTTAAGTAATGTAAGTTTTATATTAATCATGATACATGGTAACTTAAGTAATGTAAGTTTTATATTAATCATGATACATGGTAACTTAAGTAATGTAAGTTTTATATTAATCATGATACATGGTAACTTAAGTAAGAGTAAGTTTTATATTAATCATGATACATGGTAACTTAAGTAATGTAAGTTTTATATTAATCATGATACATGGTAACTTAAGTAATGTAAGTTTTATATTAATCATGATACATGGTAACTTAAGTAAGAGTAAGTTTTATATTAATCATGATACATGGTAACTTAAGTAATGTAAGTTTTATATTAATCATGATACATGGTAACTTAAGTAAGAGTAAGTTTTATATTAATCATGATACATGTTAACTTAAGTAATGTAAGTTTTATATTAATCATGATACATGGTAACTTAAGTAATGTAAGTTTTATATTAATCATGATACATGGTAACTTAAGTAAGAGTAAGTTTTATATTAATCATGATACATGGTAACTTAAGTAATGTAAGTTTTATATTAATCATGATACATGGTAACTTAAGTAAGAGTAAGTTTTATATTAATCATGATACATGGTAACTTAAGTAATGTAAGTTTTATATTAATCATGATACATGGTAACTTAAGTAAGAGTAAGTTTTATATTAATCATGATACATGGTAACTTAAGTAATGTAAGTTTTATATTAATCATGATACATGGTAACTTAAGTAATGTAAGTTTTATATTAATCATTATACATGGTAACTTAAGTAATGTAAGTTTTATATTAATCATGATACATGGTAACTTAAGTAATGTAAGTTTTATATTAATCATGATACATGGTAACTTAAGTAACGTAAGTTTTATATTAATCATGATACATGGTAACTTAAGTAATGTAAGTTTTATATTAATCATGATACATGGTAACTTAAGTAATGTAAGTTTTATATTAATCATGATACATGGTAACTTAAGTAATGTAAGTTTTATATTAATCATGATACATGGTAACTTAAGTAAGAGTAAGTTTTATATTAATCATGATACATGGTAACTTAAGTAATGTAAGTTTTATATTAATCATGATACATGGTAACTTAAGTAATGTAAGTTTTATATTAATCATGATACATGGTAACTTAAGTAATGTAAGTTTTATATTAATCATGATACATGGTAACTTAAGTAACGTAAGTTTTATATTAATCATGATACATGGTAACTTAAGTAATGTAAGTTTTATATTAATCATGATACATGGTAACTTAAGTAATGTAAGTTTTATATTAATCATGATACATGGTAACTTAAGTAATGTAAGTTTTATATTAATCATGATACATGGTAACTTAAGTAATGTAAGTTTTATATTAATCATGATACATGGTAACTTAAGTAATGTAAGTTTTATATTAATCATGATACATGGTAACTTAAGTAATGTAAGTTTTATATTAATCATGATACATGGTAACTTAAGTAAGAGTAAGTTTTATATTAATCATGATACATGGTAACTTAAGTAATGTAAGTTTTATATTAATCATGATACATGGTAACTTAAGTAATGTAAGTTTTATATTAATCATGATACATGGTAACTTAAGTAATGTAAGTTTTATATTAATCATGATACATGGTAACTTAAGTAATGTAAGTTTTATATTAATCATGATACATGGTAACTTAAGTAAGAGTAAGTTTTATATTAATCATGATACATGGTAACTTAAGTAACGTAAGTTTTATATTAATCATGATACATGGTAAGTTAAGTAATGTAAGTTTTATATTAATCATGATACATGGTAACTTAAGTAATGTAAGTTTTATATTAATCATGATACATGGTAACTTAAGTAATGTAAGTTTTATATTAATCATGATACATGGTAACTTAAGTAATGTAAGTTTTATATTAATCATGATACATGGTTACTTAAGTAATGTAAGTTTTATATTAATTATGATACATGGTAACTTAAGTAATGTAAGTTTTATATTAATCATGATACATGGTAACTTAAGTAATGTAAGTTTTATATTAATCATGATACATGGTAACTTAAGTAATGTAAGTTTTATATTAATCATGATACATGGTAACTTAAGTAAGAGTAAGTTTTATATTAATCATGATACATGGTAACTTAAGTAATGTAAGTTTTATATTAATCATGATACATGGTAACTTAAGTAATGTAAGTTTTATATTAATCATGATACATGGTAACTTAAGTAAGAGTAAGTTTTATATTAATCATGATACATGGTAACTTAAGTAATGTAAGTTTTATATTAATCATGATACATGGTAACTTAAGTAATGTAAGTTTTATATTAATCATGATACATGGTAACTTAAGTAACGTAAGTTTTATATTAATCATGATACATGGTAACTTAAGTAATGTAAGTTTTATATTAATCATGATACATGGTAACTTAAGTAAGAGTAAGTTTTATATTAATCATGATACATGGTAACTTAAGTAATGTAAGTTTTATATTAATCATGATACATGGTAACTTAAGTTATGTAAGTTTTATATTTATCATGATACATGGTAACTTAAGTAATGTAAGCTTTATATTAATCATGATACATGGTAACTTAAGTAAGAGTAAGTTTTATATTAATCATGATACATGGTAACTTAAGTAAGAGTAAGTTTTATATTAATCATGATACATGGTAACTTAAGTAAGAGTAAGTTTTATATTAATCATGATACATGGTAACTTAAGTAAGAGTAAGTTTTATATTAATCATGATACATGGTAACTTAAGTAATGTAAGCTTTATATTAATCATGATACATGGTAACTTAAGTAAGAGTAAGTTTTATATTAATCATGATACATGGTAACTTAAGTAATGTAAGCTTTATATTAATCATGATACATGGTAACTTAAGTTATGTAAGTTTTATATTAATCATGATACATGGTAACTTAAGTAAGAGTAAGTTTTATATTAATCATGATACATGGTAACTTAAGTAATGTAAGTTTTATATTAATCATGATACATGGTAACTTAAGTTATGTAAGTTTTATATTAATCATGATACATGGTAACTTAAGTAATGTAAGCTTTATATTAATCATGATACATGGTAACTTAAGTAAGAGTAAGTTTTATATTAATCATGATACATGGTAACTTAAGTAAGAGTAAGTTTTATATTAATCATGATACATGGTAACTTAGGAATGTAAGTTTTATATTAATTATGATACATTGTAACTTAAGTAATGTAAGTTTTATATTAATCATGATACATGGTACTTAAGTAATGTAAGTTTTATATTAATCATGATACATGGTAACTTAAGTAATGTAAGTTTTATATTAATTATGATATAAGTAAGAGTAAGTAAAACGGATTTTCTACCAATAATCACATATGCAAATAAAGTAAATGTGTTTTTTTTATAATGGACTAATATTCCATAAACTCAAAATAAGAATGAAAACTATTTTTTGTATTCTTATTCATTCTAAGCTTATCTTCCTTCTACACATGTAATGATTAATATATGATCATTTCCCCTATTCCTTATATACATAGAACATTAAATTATTAGGTAATGATATTATCCCTCTCCTTTCCCTTTGTATCCACTTGCACAATTATTTCTATTTTGACTAGATTATTAAATAAATAATTTTAATAATTAATAAATGCTAATTTCAGATATATTGTGAAATAATGTTAACAAAGAAAAATTTAAAAAGTGATTTTATTCTATTTTAGATATAATTATGTATGTGAAAATTCTAAAATAGAGCAATAGGGTTTGGGACATTATCATTAATGGGAGTTAAAATAGCTTAATAATATTTGCACTGGTATACTGATTAATTTGATATTAATTTTAGAAGTAACTATAATATTAGATGATATTTCCAATATATAGTTAATATTCTTTGCTCGTATAATTATATAATACTATAGGAAACAACATAACTGGAATAGCATTATGATGTAATATATTAAGATCTTAAATGAAGACACATATATATATATATATATATATATATATATATATATATATAATGTTTATATATGGTATATATGATGTTTGGAAACTTCTATATTGCTTATTTTCAACATATTTAATTATGATGTATATTATTTTTTATATTTTACATTATCTACAATTATTCCCATTATTTGTATTTGTATTATAAATAAATTAAAATTTTAACTGTTCTATAAAAATTGTAAATTGTAACTGTATTATTTATGATATAAATTACTTTATTTTATAATATTTATATTTTTATTCGCATTTTTATATAGTTTTTATTATTTTCTTACTATTATAATTGTAATTTATTAAATATTCCCTTATTAATTTATAGAATATTTCATTAGTATGGTAATATCTCTTATACCAATAACAATATATACATATATATATATATATATATATATATATATAATTATCCTTTTATGAAATATATATATTAAATATTGCACTATTATTATATAAATAATATATGTATTATTTAAAATAAGAATTACCTCCGTTATTATTAATTGACAATATTCTACGTCATTTGTATTGTTCCTTTGTAAAAAAATTGTCACGAGATCCGAAATAATAACGTTCAGTCTAATACAATGAAATACTTCCGTCTAATATTTCTTAATGTAATAGCTAGCCAAATATCTAGATTCAAAGGTTTTTAATGCTTTGTATAGATTTATGTTAGTTATAACAAAACACTTACTATTCTACTATTTCTACATAATTTTAGGTTATTGTTTGGATTTTGATATGTATAAGTAAACTACAAAATTAACCATTATTTTATCAATGATCATTCAAGCGTGAAAATACTTTTTAAAATAATATTTCTAATATCACTTATTTAGATCATGTGACACAATTGCGGTGTATAAAATAAAACAAATTGAACACATTATCGTACTCATCATCGTAACCTCCCTATCGATAATAACAACTATGATCTCCTGTATTGATATCTTACGTGTTGTTTTTGTATTAACTTTGACTACTTTGGTAACAGCTTTGCAAACTGGATGCTGCTTTCCCGAAATATTCCAAGGATTGTATTATCGAACTAATCTATATCCATGTTAGTGATATATATATATATATATATATATATATATATATATATATATATATACATATATACATATATATGTTCAATTTACATATAAAAAAATATAGCAAATAAATAGTTGATGTACTAGTTTAATATTTATATTTTTTATATAAAATAATTATTTAATATGTATTTCTAAGTTACACAATTATTAATATTAAAATTATTTGTATCAAATTAAATTTAATAATTTATATCACTAATAATATGATATAAAATTGTCCTTTTAATAATATAGTTGGGAGTAAAACGAAAGTGTCCAAATTTAGAGATGAAATATTCGTAGATTACAACGCAAACATTGAATATATATCATATGAAAGATTAATTGGACCCTACGTAAAATATGAAGGTCAGAAAATTACTTCGAAAATATTGATATAAATGATGTTCTTAAAATGGACTCAAAAATTGGATTGAACCTTCATTAATAAATGGCTATTGCATCACTATTACATATAGATATTATATAATTAAATATATATATCAATATACATTTCCTAATTATTTAGACATCATTGTTTTAAATGTTTATTAGATAATATATTAATTTTATTATTATTATTATTAAATTAGTTATTAAATTAAGTTTAATTTATAGATGTAAGCCTCACTCGTATTACATTCTACGAACTCACATTTTCTAAATACATTCACCCATTCCACAGTGCTAACCGACTTCTCCGCTGGTGGTTACGAATATCTAACGTCTAACGGAACCTGCGTTTATCGTACCAAGACTCGCCACGTTCAAAGTGACCGCTGCAAACTATGCTCTCGATCATTTCGGGAACCAGGGCAGTACTACGGCAGCGAACCGATAGCACTACCCGCTATCTACTTCTACGCTAAGTTAGTAAAGGAGTAAGAACTCAGAGATTCGAGATTAAATTAATCATTTTATAACCTCGTTTAATTTTCAATTTTAACTTAAGCTAAAATGGTTTGACTTATTTGTCGACACTCGCTTACGTACAGGTATACGTGTTTATTAGCTCTAATTAGGTTAAGTACGTAACGTCTTTACGTTTGCGTATATCTTCCATATCGGAGCAAGAATATAAATGCCAATATAATCTCCACACGACTAAATATAGTTGTTCAGTGCCATTGAGCGAACGTGAAAACTCGGATGTAGAGATTGGAGGAAATTTCGCGCAGGCTGGAGAACACGATGTACTTCCGATATACCTACAGGGCACATTTAAGAAAGGCCAACAACTTGTAAACTATGTTATGGATTTCGTTAACTTTAAACTAAAGGTTGGAATATATAATGTAGACTGTATAAAGTTAAGCTAGTAACATATAACTAAGTGTCATTATAATACGTGTATTTATCATAACGGTAAATAAATGCGATTATTGGCAGATTCAAGACAGAAGTATTTTCAACCTACCTTCCGGCTGTAAAACTTTCAAGAGTGTGAGCTCACGTAAGTTTAAGAAAATAATCAAGAAACTCACGAAGAAATATAAATCTGAATCATCCGATGAATCTAATTAGATGTTATTTAGCAGTTAAAATAATTTGAATTTGGTCCAAATATCAATTAGTTGGACATTTATTCGTCAGCTTTGTGTATTGTTTAATGATTTAACATTGTTCTTATATAATCTAAGATTGTTATAGAATTTATAAAATTAGAATCAATAAATTAATATTAATCAATTCTCTTATTTGATAATATCTCATTAAATTAATGTCAGTATATACTGAAAATATTATCGATATATAATACATATATTATAATATATATATATATATATATATATATATATATATTATAAATTCATATATAGACTTAGATATATATTTATCTAATTAATATTAATAAATATAAAATAAATATAAATAATCATATTAAAATATGTAATTTGTAAATAAGTTAAAATTTAATATTGGAATAAATAAATATAAATGTTCTGATAAACGACTAATACAATTAAAATAAATATAATTGCCAATAAATAATATCTAAACTAATTTTAGGAATATACATTGATGCTATGATAAACTACTATTCATCTTAAAAATTTGTAATTCAATTAATATGGTGGCTAAATTATTTTTATGACTAGTGAATTATAAAATATCATGTTATATTATTATGTTATGGTCTATTAAATTGATATATAAATAATTATAATAACTAATAAATATACAAAATAAAACAATCCAATTAATATTTTAAACTGTGCAAATTATAAACTAATAGATATAATTATATAATTAAATTTATCAATTACTATGGTTAAAATAAAAAGGTCTAAAATTATTATATTTGATAAAATATAATTATCTTAAAAAAGATAAAATATCACAATGGATTTAACACTAAAAACTACTTATATAATATATAGATTTAATAATTAACTCATATTCTAAACAAGAATAAAAATGATAATTTCATTTATCGATAATGCACAAAGTAATTAATATATAAATCAATTTGTTATTATATTTTAAATTTATTTTATAGTTTCAATATACTTATAAATTTACCGAATGTAATTTAGAAATCATCGTACTAAACTAATATATTTAAAACTAATATATTTTAAACTAATATATTTTAAACTAATATATTTTAAACTAATATATTTTAAACTAATATATTTTAAACTAATATATTTTAAACTAATATATTTTAAACTAATATATTTTAAACTAATATATTTTAAACTAATATATTTTAAACTAATATATTTTAAACTAATATATTTTAAACCAATATATTTTAAACTAATATATTTTAAACTAATATATTTTAAACTAATATATTTTAAACTAATATATTTTAAACTAATATATTTTAAACTAATATATGTTAAACTAATATATTTTAAACTAATATATTTTAAACTAATATATTTTAAACTAATATATTTTAAACTAATATATTTTAAACTAATATATTTTAAACTAATATATTTTAAACTAATATATTTTAAACTAATATATTTTAAACTAA
>OZ038314.1:21115972-21118472 GCA_964035775.1 Osedax frankpressi | reverse complement strand
AAGATTAATTACAATTATAATGAATTTAAGAAACAATGTATTATATATTAATTGCATTAATGCAATTCTAACCTTATTATATAGTGTTGTATATACGAGAAAGAATGTACTTTTACATGTTATTTGCATATATGTAATATATGTAAATATATTTAAATATCATGTTTACTATACTTATATAATATATTTACATAATGAATAAGTATATGATTTAAATTGTATCAATTTTAATATAAAAACGATATTTATAATAATAACAATAAAATAATAATAAATAAAAAAGTATAGCTGAGAATCGCCAAATTGTGGTAATAATTAAAATTGGCCATATTAAATATAATCATAGATAAAAAATGATGAAATGACGGGTCAGCAAAGAATATGTGCCATTGGATCCGACTTGCAATTGCCAACTTTAATGTTAGGTAGATATTAGTAATATTTGCAGTATATTGAGTATAAGTGTATTCATGTTCTGCCATATATTAGTTAAGATTGCACGTTGGTAGTTCTGAATAATTACATAAGCGCTATGTTGGTGGAAGATGCTTTACGTGTATGTGGGAGATGACTCATCAGGAGAGCGATATAACCTTCATACATTTTGTTAGAAATAGTGAAATTTGTCAGATGTTCTCAATCCGACTATCGATATGGAATAGAGTTGGTTAAGGGTTAGGGTTCGACAAATCGGTAACCATGGAGATGATAGCTATTGTATTGCACTCTCATTATTTAGAGACGTTATCGTGGTAAATTCTCTAGCCCGTCTACCCCTTGATATCATTGTTAAGAGGTGATTGTCGTAAGACTTTTCAAAGACCAACCACAGCTCATATGGTTGTGGTTTTTGGCATTAAAACTATGGTTTTCGACTACGTTCTCTCCCGACCATGTTTAATATTACATCTAGTCGTCATGCGATGATGTCACATGTCTATATTTACTCATCGTTACATCAACTATTTTTAATTAATAAGAAGTGTTCATAAATGGTCGGAAGTGAGCGATAATCATAAGAGAATGAGTGGATATGTGTGTAAATAGACACATCCACTAGATGAACCGCTATTCGACATTGCCTAAGGATGAGGAGGGGAGTGGACCCGCGAACACGGCGTAGGCAAATGATGGACTAGGAGATTTCCTCGTAAGGACATGACCTCGGGCTGCGGACTAAGTCAAGTTGTCGCCGCTGTGGTAACCGTCCAGGACGTCGTGATACGAAGGTTGATCGGGAAGGTGTTCGTGAGGGGGAGGCGGCGGCGGTAAAGATTCAGCAGAAACGCTTCTGTGTTGCAAAGAAGGTTGTCGACTACCAGCGCGATGCATTCCATCGACTGCGCAAGGCGTTGTCCGTCGGTCGAACGTCGAGTACGCCCAACGCGCGTCGGTGGGCGTAGTTTCGGCGTAGGCCCCGCCCCCTCCACCGCCACAGCTTCTAGATGTCGTGGCGCTGCCATCGGCTTCGGGTCTACTCGTCGGATTGCGTAATGTTCTCGGAGAAGTGGAGTAGTTCTCCTGAATGCGGTAGTGTTACGGTGTTATGACGTAGCTGAAATATTACACTCGAGTATATTATCGGCCTATTAGAGAATATTACAACTATATTGGTATGAACTATATCATGTAAATGTATAAGTAATAAAGCAAAACAATAGAATAATATAAAGAGTTGCCACACCGGACAACAAAACCTAACAAAATGATATTCTTTGATGTTCAAAAATAAAAAAAATAAAAAGATATAATGCCTAATATAAGATATAAGATATAATTGTAGGATATAAAAAATTCAGATGATTTATTTACAAAATTTCTATTCTATTATTCCATAATTTATTTAACAAACAGAAGTATTTTATATAAACAGTATTTTTACAGTAATGCCACTTTGTTTAGAGATAAATATTGCCTATTATGTTATATAATATTAAGTAATACCTAATTCTAATAATATGGCATTTAATAATAGTACACGAATCGTGATAAAAAAAACGACGATAACTTCTATTTATAAACAAATAGGTCAATAGACTCAGAACTTTTTATATTGAATTTTAAAATAACATTTTTACAAATTAGTAATTTCTGATGTTGAAAATATTATAAAAATAGTGCCAATTTCATTATATATATATATATATATATATATAATCTATAAGTATAGATCCTGGTATTATGTAGATAATACGCACACTGTCAAGTAGATAGCCTACTAAAGTTACATACAGGTAGATATATTATATGGATTGATAGTATATGTATTATGTCGATATCCTATATATAGTTTCAATCTCACATAAAGGTTATGAATTTAAAATATTAAATTTGAAATTGACCCATAAATATTATTTTTAAAGATTACTTATTAATGCAATTTCAATTTGAGGTCTGACGTATTTTTAAGTATGACGCCATTAATGTTTAAAGTGACATATAAAATGTCAAGGCAGTTTGATATTTCAATTTGATGACGTGTAAATATGATATGTGAGAA
>OZ038314.1:21103472-21110972 GCA_964035775.1 Osedax frankpressi | reverse complement strand
AACACTCGACGACTAGTTTAGAATGCTTGCGGTCAATTCCGGCCACGCTCTTCGCCATACACGTATAAGAACCAGCATCCGACCTTCTCACGTCATCTAGGAACAGACGACTCTCCGATGCAGTATGCTCAATAATGTATATACGTGAAGTCTGCGGAGATGCGATGAGAGATTCTAGTTATTGGGAGCGAGGCAGGGTAGATTTGGGCGTTATGTGGATTTGGTATATAGGAGGTATAGTGTAGATGTTTGGGTAGTATATGCACGGGGTAAAGAGAAGGCTAAATGTAATGGATTTAGTACAGTTCACATGCTTCAGAGCGGATTTATATCGATGACATCAATGTATATGGAAGGAAATACTATGCTTAGACTATGTTTAGATTGGAGATAGCGCTGTTTTAGTAGTGGATATAAGATTTAGTTTAATCAAAATATTGTAATTTTTTAAGGCCCTTGAGTATTATTATATTGGGATATGAGTGAGGGTTATTAATAGTTAGATATATGTTGATAAGAGGTGTTATGGGTTGGTAATAGTTGGGTTGGTGAAAGTTATATATCGATATGCAAGATGTGAATATAGATTGGTAAGATGCTGGTATGTGCGGGGGTAATTACATCGGTATGATAGGTAGGATCTTAATACTCTTTGATACTATATAGGATTTGATGGGCAAGACAGGGATATGAGAGTTGGTATAATGGGCAAATATATTGTTAGAATATTATTATTATGGGTTGGTAATATGTTATGTGTAAGGTCTATAGAAGTATGTGAATATATTGTTATTTATGATTAATATTATGAAACAATGGATAGGATGTTATTATGTAATATGTAATCGACAAATAGTTGGACAAAAGAAACATTCTGACTAAAGTTTTGATCTAACCTTGTCTATGCTCGTAATTCTGGAGTTATTTCGGTACCAACTTAACTTCGGCATAGGAATTCCGAAAGTTGTACATTTCAAAAGTACCGACTTTCCTTCTTTCGTAAGTTTTCTTTTCATGTCGTCAACTTTCGGCTTTACTGAAATTATAAATTATAGAATATTCTAATCCATGTATAAATTATATTCTCGGTTATAATTATTAACCGTAGTAGATATATATATATATATATATATATATATATATATATACATATATATATATATATATATATACATATATATATATATATATATATATATATATATATCGTATCTAGTGTATGAGTTATCTACTACGAACTTTGCATCATAAGTTGCGAGGATTGTACGGCGGTGCCTAGCATGTTTTTCACGTTGCAATAATACTTTCCCTCGTAGGATTGGTCCATCTTATCAATGGTAAGTGTTGAGCGGTTTCCGCCAGCGATAGGGACTCTCAATTTTAGGAAATCTGAAAGTCTCTTCTCCTGCAAACGGTTAAATATTAGTGAATATGATAGACGAACATTAAGGTATATTATAGAATAAGAAGGATTTATTACTTATAATCTAAAATAGGATTTAAGACTAGTAATGTAAGGCTTTATATATATTTCAAAAGAAGCTTGTAGTGTATAATTACATAGTAGGCTATATTGGATGGATATAGATGGATCATAATGAAAGAAGGAGTATCGTATAAAATAAATGATATTATGTAATAGCATACATTTGACGAATGTGCACGATAGAAGAATAGCAAGAGTAGATGGCATTAAAAGACGTACTATAGAAGGAGAGTTGTGGGAGATAGAGGTGGGTAGTATAGGGAAGGGATTTAGCGAGAGATGCAAAGCTGGATAAGATATGTGAACAATAATAGTCGAACAGGAAAAGTATAAGGATTGATGGCTAGGGAGAATGTGATAACTGTATGCGCAATCATGCGTATATAAATACTGTATAAGCAATCATTAGTACTTATTAGTACCGTATTAATATATCTAGTCACAAATAGTAATATTTCCAGCTGATACGAATTAATCTATATACATTATATATACACGCACACACACACACACACACACACACACACACACACACACACACACACACACACACACACACACACACACACACACACACATACACACACACACACATACATACACACACACACACACACACCCTCACACACCCACACACACACACACATACACACACATACACATATAAATACACACACACATATATATATATATATATATATATATATATATATTTCATTAAAATTTACTTATTGTTTATAATTAAATTAATTAACTAAATATCGATATCAGAATTATTGTAACTAAAGTAATAATTTTCGTTTAATTTATAATAGTAATAGAATATGAATTTCAAAGTAAAATATTAAATGTATCGAATGTATTTTAAAGAAAATAATACATTTATATTTTGTGCAATAATAATTATATTATTACTTTGACTAAAGAATGGATGTATACATGAATAAAACAGCATAGAATAACCTTAGACCATGTATAACTTGGTTTCGGGTACCCAACTGCATCGCAAAACAATGTTACCGGATGTTGTGATATCACATTTATTATCTTTGGCATTGGTTTAATCGACGGCGATACTGGTGTAGGTGGAAACTGCGTTTATAACCGTATACATAGTTATGAGATTGTAATTCCGAATCAGAATGATTAAGGAGGTTGTAATTAATCTAGTTGGCATAACTAATGCCTAATGTATTATTTTAATGTAATCTAGTTCGTACAATGAATGCTGCTCTATATGCTGTTATATAATAAGTGAAAACTTACAAACGACTTGCATATTAATAGATTTCACCGCGATATTCTTTTTATTTTTCCTGACTTCACATCTATAACTTCCTTTGTCAGCCAAAGATATGTTTTTAACAATTAAGTCATCTCTCTTGAATTCATAATGTCCATCTATTATAGATAATTAATACATTTATATATATATATATATATATATATATATATATATATATATTTATGTGTAAAAAATCTGTAAGATGAGAAAATTATTTATATTTATATTTAAATACTAACTTAAGTAATTTTTATCTATTCGCTTGTTATTAAAAAACCAGATGACAATAACACCAGAAGAATGTTGAACATTTGCACATGATAAATAGGCATTTGATTCAATTTCATGAGATATATTAAGTGTCTCTTCATTCTCATCTGTAAAATTTCACTTTATTTGTAAGCAACTGATATAATAAATAGAAAACATGATTTCTATATTTGTTTATTAATTGCAAAAAACATATTTAATACAAATCGAATGATTACTAATTCTTAAGTCGTTATTTTAGCTTGTTATACTAGAGAATATATTAGAGAATATATTAGAGAATATATTAGAGAATATATTTAACTTCAAGTTATATTAGGTATATTATGAATTAAAAAATTGACAATATATAATTTATATTTGATGATTGTAAATTTATAATGTGATACTTTATAGAATATTCTATAAGATATAAAAGTAAGTTGAATATGATTAACTGTGTGGTAAGGATATTATTTTGTAAATGGTTCTAAGTGAAATTCTCTCGCAAATCTTTGATGAATATTTTTAGAATATTTTGTACCGCGTCCACCCACAGTTACAGTTCATAATCAGTCAATACATCCACAAATACCACTTCTATTACATCATGTATAGGTTTAGAAACCCTATTGAATTGGTACAATAGTTACAGGTAGCACCACTCGGCCTCATGTACTCCAATTACCTGCTAATCTGAGCTGTACATCGGTCTTCATGTATCTGGATTTATTTACGAAACATGTGTATGTGCCGGCATCCGACTCTTCGGTGGATTTAAAGTTCAGCGAAGCGGAACGATCATCAGCCACGCTAACGTACAACCTGCGGATAATAGAGATCGTAGTTGTTACGGGATGGGAAGATATTTAAAGGAACTACTTATACAGAATGTTATGTTTAGTTAAAATAATAAACAAACAATCTATGTGGTTTATTTTTTATTTTAAACGAATAATTGTATATATATATATATATATATATAGATATATATGTATTTATATTGAAAAAAATGATTTAAATATTGAAAAACATTATTATGTATTATAACAGTGTATATAATAATTGTATTTCTAAGTAAACTGGTCATAAACATAATAAAGGGAACAGGTTTCCATGTTGATGTTCTATGGAGCAGCTGCTATGATTTGTTAATGAAATAATACTGTAATGTAAAACTAACTGTATAAACTTGACACCGTACAATGTACCGGCATCTGAGATATATTCTATAACGTATACTGTAATATGAACCTAAATCATTAACTATCCAATAATATCACATCCATTTTAAAAACATACAATATAAAGTTGAATTTTATATCACGGTTTCCTAAATAAAATAAACTGTAGTTGGACTTGTCATTTAATGAGCAAACAATGTAATCTAATCTCAACTCTTCAAATATACAGAATATCACTACTTCAACTTAATCTATTCTTTCTACTTTATTTGTTCTTAACAATATATCTTCTTATGCATAGAAGTCGGCTTATTACTATATCTAGTGAATAGTGAATACATACCTAGTAACTTATGAATACTAAATGTGCGATTATATTCAAGTATATAAATAGTTACACTACTAAATACACTACTAGTTACACTTCTAGTTACACTACTAGTTACACTACTAGTTACACTACTAGTTACACTACTAAATACACTACTAGTTACATTACTAGTTACACTACTAGTTACACTACTAGTTACACTACTAGTTACACTACTAGTTACACTACTAGTTACACTACTAGTTATACTACTAGTTACACTACTAGTTACACTACTAGTTACACTACTAGTTACACTACTAGTTACACTACTAGTTACACTACTAGTTACACTACTAGTTACACTACTAGTTACACTACTAGTTACACTACTAGTTACACTACTAGTTACACTACTAGTTACACTACTAGTTACACTACTAGTTACACTACTAGTTACACTACTAGTTACACTACTAGTTACACTACTAGTTACACTACTAGTTACACTACTAGTTACACTACTAGTTACACTACTAGTTACACTACTAGTTACACTACTAGTTACACTACTAGTTACACTACTAGTTACACTACTAGTTACACTACTAGTTACACTACTAGTTACACTACTAGTTACACTACTAGTTACACTACTAGTTACACTACTAGTTACACTACTAGTTACACTACTAGTTACACTACTAGTTACACTACTAGTTACACTACTAGTTACACTACTAGTTACACTACTAGTTACACTACTAGTTACACTACTAGTTACACTACTAGTTACACTACTAGTTACACTACTAGTTACACTACTAGTTACACTACTAGTTACACTACTAGTTACACTACTAGTTACACTACTAGTTACACTACTAGTTACACTACTAGTTACACTACTAGTTACACTACTAGTTACACTACTAGTTACACTACTAGTTACACTACTAGTTACACTACTAGTTACACTACTAGTTACACTACTAGTTACACTACTAGTTACACTACTAGTTACACTACTAGTTACACTACTAGTTACACTACTAGTTACACTACTAGTTACACTACTAGTTACACTACTAGTTACACTACTAGTTACACTACTAGTTACACTACTAGTTACACTACTAGTTACACTACTAGTTACACTACTAGTTACACTACTAGTTACACTACTAGTTACACTACTAGTTACACTACTAGTTACACTACTAGTTACACTACTAGTTACACTACTAGTTACACTACTAGTTACACTACTAGTTACACTACTAGTTACACTACTAGTTACACTACTAGTTACACTACTAGTTACACTACTAGTTACACTACTAGTTACACTACTAGTTACACTACTAGTTACACTACTAGTTACACTACTAGTTACACTACTAGTTACACTACTAGTTACACTACTAGTTACACTACTAGTTACACTACTAGTTACACTACTAGTTACACTACTAGTTACACTACTAGTTACACTACTAGTTACACTACTAGTTACACTACTAGTTACACTACTAGTTACACTACTAGTTACACTACTAGTTACACTACTAGTTACACTACTAGTTACACTACTAGTTACACTACTAGTTACACTACTAGTTACACTACTAGTTACACTACTAGTTACACTACTAGTTACACTACTAGTTACACTACTAGTTACACTACTAGTTACACTACTAGTTACACTACTAGTTACACTACTAGTTACACTACTAGTTACACTACTAGTTACACTACTAGTTACACTACTAGTTACACTACTAGTTACACTACTAGTTACACTACTAGTTACACTACTAGTTACACTACTAGTTACACTACTAGTTACACTACTAGTTACACTACTAGTTACACTACTAGTTACACTACTAGTTACACTACTAGTTACACTACTAGTTACACTACTAGTTACACTACTAGTTACACTACTAGTTACACTACTAGTTACACTACTAGTTACACTACTAGTTACACTACTAGTTACACTACTAGTTACACTACTAGTTACACTACTAGTTACACTACTAGTTACACTACTAGTTACACTACTAGTTACACTACTAGTTACACTACTAGTTACACTACTAGTTACACTACTAGTTACACTACTAGTTACACTACTAGTTACACTACTAGTTACACTACTAGTTACACTACTAGTTACACTACTAGTTACACTACTAGTTACACTACTAGTTACACTACTAGTTACACTACTAGTTACACTACTAGTTACACTACTAGTTACACTACTAGTTACACTACTAGTTACACTACTAGTTACACTACTAGTTACACTACTAGTTACACTACTAGTTACACTACTAGTTACACTACTAGTTACACTACTAGTTACACTACTAGTTACACTACTAGTTACACTACTAGTTACACTACTAGTTACACTACTAGTTACACTACTAGTTACACTACTAGTTACACTACTAGTTACACTACTAGTTACACTACTAGTTACACTACTAGTTACACTACTAGTTACACTACTAGTTACACTACTAGTTACACTACTAGTTACACTACTAGTTACACTACTAGTTACACTACTAGTTACACTACTAGTTACACTACTAGTTACACTAATAGTTACACTACTAGTTACACTACTAGTTACACTACTAGTTACACTAAGAATTATAAAGAAGTGAGTTGGGTAAATGAATGTGAATAATAGGATTCACTCGGGACATTGTACGCCGTAAATTGAAAGAAGCGCATGAACGACCCGATCTAGTTACTCCTTGGGTTGAAGTGGGGAATTATCAATAGCGGCTAACCAATCACCGGCATTGTATAATGAAAGTAAGTAAACGTCGATTGCATAATACCAAGTGGACCGGGAGGTCATGTGACGACATTTACCGGAAGTTCATTACGCGAACTCGGAAATGAAGAGCAAGTGACCAATGCTTTCGCCTATAACTGATTGGGCTATATGGAGTGT
>OZ038314.1:21099971-21103272 GCA_964035775.1 Osedax frankpressi | reverse complement strand
CTATCTTATGACGAAATTGATTATAGTAACACCTCTACTAAATTACATATACGATTAACAACGAGTATCGGTACTCATTTGTTGATTTTAAAAGCCTACGTAAGCCATACATGATGTATGGGGTACGGAGTACGGCCTAGTCGGTATTTTACGGATCTGACCACGCCCCAGCGTTCTGGCCACTATTATACTCTCATTAGGGATTGCACAGAGATAGTTTACATTACAATAAACAATAGAAATACCAGCGGTATTGTTCTTCTTATATCACTTATTAAATACATGATGACTTTTACCTTTCAGACAATTATTACACTAATTGTGTATAACTTAAATATAACTTATTATGTATGCTCGCGTATATATGTATATATATACACATATATATATATATATATATATATACATATATATATATATATATATATATATATATATATATATATATATAGAAATTCTCATAAATTAGAATTTCCATTAAATTACTTTTATTTCGACAGTATTAATTAATAGAATATGTATTGAACTATATCAGAAATTAAATCAATACATCTTAGTTTTATGAAATCTGTGTATTTTTTACTTTGACAATGCTCTGCATTGCTAATAGTAGCCAATATAATAACTACTAAAATATTAAATAATATTTATAAATATAGAAAGAAATATGTAAATCTTTATATAAAATGCATAGTAACACGTTTTGTAACACAATTCCTGTACGATATTAATAATTACTATTTCATCCCGACATTACGACTAGGCGAATTGGTGATGTTTATTACCAACACTGAGTTAGTAACCCGTACCGGTTATAAATAAGGGACCGATGACCCGATCCGGTATTAACGTTACTGTAGCAGTTGGTACGATGTTTTTTAACCCTAGATGCATTAGAGTTTGACACGCGATACGACAGCTAGGTGAGATAAGTAAACGATGTCATAAATCATTTATGATTAATGAATTATTTTAATATGAGAATTTTAGTGTGTCGTCTCTTTTCCTAAATTAAATATAAATATATTCGTATGCGAAATTTATAAGGACTTCATAAATATTTCTTGTCATTCATGATTTTTTGTATACATTTTACATTACATTTAATATATCACCCACACTGTATTTTCTACACGTACGCGTATATATACAAATATGTACATACTCAACACCTGAATATTTAATATACAATAAGGGAATAAATTCGATAACTATGGACTCTATCATTCTATTATGCACCAACTATAGTGTACTGCTCGCCATACTGAATAATTAGTCAGTTCTTCAAATATGTGAGCATATCAAATCTGGTTTTAAATTATAGGCATAACTATAAAATATCACCCACCGATATTAACACCATATTACAGTTACAATATTAGTAAATAATTACCTAGTTGGGAAGACTAGTGGTAAACCTAGTAGTCGGCCGATATCTTCAAAGGAGAATATTACAATGAAATTGATATGTTCGAGGCTTGCATAATCGTCTAGAACGGAGCTTCCCGGCACCACATATTCCAACACATCGGTTCCTGGCATCCGATCCTAGAAGGTACAATAGAAAATATCGACTACGCAATTTCCGTGCCGGTATCTAGTTTCTATTGTGCAGCCGGAGAACAAATAACCTCGTAACAATGCAATACCGATGAGCAGCTGATGGGTGAGTAGCATATAAAGGCAGTGTAACGGACATATCATATATACTATGAACACACCTGTCGAGGCATCAATTATTAATTAACTTCGATTGTACATGAGACTGCAGTATTTCGTTATAGCGTGATACAGGTAGCACACTTCCTATAGGCAGATATCTATGGTATCGATTACATCACCAGACGATGATGTCACTAGGATAACTCTTTTGATAACGCGCAAAACTAGGTATTTAATATAGTTTATGATTCAACTATAGTTGACTACTCTATAGAGTAGTGATTGTAACATATTTAAATATCTACGCAGTGATGGTGGTGGTGGTGGTGGTGGTGGTGTTGAAGGGGGCCGTGGTGAGGCAGACCGTATTGCATAATAACTGTACGGTGATCAATTGATGTATCAAATTACGTAATGAGCATCGGTGACGTAACATCGATATGAAGCTAGACTGGCAGGGATTGCTCAGTCAATGCATTTGTACATGATTTTAATAATAATAATGACAACTAAAATAATAACGATAACAACAATATTAATTGCAATGACAATAATTATGAAAATAATATTAATAATGGCAATGTCAATAATAATGACTATTGTTACTATGAAAATAACTATTACTATGAATATGATTATGACAATACATATGATCATTAATATGAATATGAAGATGATAATGATTAGTATGACAATGGCAATGCCAATGACTATATTCATTGTCATAATAATATCGTATACGATAATGACTATTACTATAATAATAACTATGAATATGGTCATATTATTTTCATAAATGAGAATGTATATGACTATGATAATAATTATTATTAAAATGACTATTATAGTCTATTGTGTGCTACTATATAATGTAATAAGCTATTTGTGTATAATGGAGTTTATTTGCTAATCTATTACGTCACTAATATTCCGATAGAAAAATATATTTCAAAACAAGTATTTAATGAATTTTAATGAATTATCAATTACCGAATTCTATTGTTTTATTGGCTTCGTGTGATAATGAACAACAATCTAAGAAATATAACTATTCTTATAGTTGATATTACCCATCTGACAATAAAATACAGTGTTACTAAATGTATAACCATGGAATTAAAATATACATTTGGTTGCGTTAGAAATTACATAATTTCAGCATTTATAAATAGAATAGAGATAACGTATGTCTATCATATAGTGGATAAGAAAAACAATAATTGATATTCACATGAATTGACCACACATGCTGTATCATATGCTAGTGAATATGTATTATGTATACATAATATGTATACGACATACGTAAGCACCATATTATGTATACATACATGTATATTATATAATATTTGAGTGCATGGACAGTAAGGGTGGTAGTTAGTTACAGATACAAATTAAAATCATGGTATTATTTAATATATGGTAATATAAGAATAATACCAAATTTCTGTAATTTTAATGACTATTTTGAAGACGCGATATCGTTTAAGATGTTTTATCTCGAAAATGAAGACGACAGCCTGTGCGCATGACTGCTACATTGTTCCATTGGACAGCTATATAGATATTTCTATTAAAAAACAACAAAGTATCAATGATGTAGTTTGATTAGTTAATATCCGTTATGTAATATTATTAT
>OZ038314.1:21069971-21094971 GCA_964035775.1 Osedax frankpressi | reverse complement strand
GTACATTTATTATGAACTGGAACCAATGTGATACTTCGTACTATAATGCAAATAAACTGCAACATCATCTTACTTTGTTCTAACACACATTCAATAATTTTAACTAATGTTCATTCCAAATATATGCATGTCTAAATAAGATCAAACAGATATATGCTTTTATACGGAAATGTTAATTAATAAAATATATATCATATATTAATTTGACAGTAATTATTTAGTGAATTGGACAATAGTTCGTGCACTACTCTCCTACACACTCTCCCATATACACACCAACTACTGCAAACAAACACACACACACATACACATATACACTCAAATATAGCTAACGATTACACAACCTCATATTGGCTCATTCTCTTCTTCTACAACCTCGGTTTTAATCTAAAGTCGAAATCGATTCGGTCGGTTTATTTGCGAAGCGAATTGGCCTATTTAGGGTCGGCTCCCGAATTTGTGAACACCTCAGCCGGGAGTGGACAAATCCGATGGGATTAAAAGCGCCGGCGTAGATTTGTCCCCACTCTTGATGTGTTCTATCGAATTCTCGACAATTACCAAAGCTATCGGATTTAATTAAAAGTAGAAAGAATAGTACAAAGTGCTTCGTGGCAAGAGATAATTCATCGATTTTTCCGCTAGTTTGCGAAATATGATAACCGTATTCGAGTTTATAAATAGATATACCGTTGTAATAGGATATAGTATTAATGTATATGATATTATGAATATCATTTTAACCATAATCATATCATATTTAATTACTTTTTATACAATTGTACAACACTTCTTTGATACATATTTTAAGTGTGCATATTATTACGATTAATATGATATAATGCAATATAGTATAACCACATTCTCTAAAGAGATGCGAGAAGAAATTTGATTAATATAATAATAATCGATATTTATGGTTAACAAATTCATTTAATTTAATATATTAAAATCAATAGCTCTTACAAATACAAGGAACATATACAATTGGCATTGTTCTGCAGTATACATAATTATAATAACAAAACGATATTCACATGAATAATGTATGCGTCTATATTATCTTTATTCATATTATTTGTATCATAATTTTAATATTGGTTACTAATCTTTAAATGTGAATACATCTATAGTGTACTTATGCTAAATTACATTTTATCATATAATTAGTATATCATAATACCAGCCGTATTGTATATCTCAATAGGGTGATAACAATTTGACATATAGTTCAATTGTCCGAGTGTTATTCATTCTAATTTCGTATAATATGTTAATAATGCTTATTCTTTTATATGAGATAAGCTGATTAAATGTTAATATATAATATAGCTAAATACAACAATTTATAATTATATTAATGAACAAGTACACGTATCTTTAAAGATCATGTTGTATATATACCCACCCAGTAAATATGGTGACTTAATAGAATTGTAAAATCCTTTGTTGTTTTCACAAAAATAAATAATAATATAAAAGAAATTATGGAATGCAAAAAATGAAATTATCTGAATTGTTTGCTGTTCAGCAATATTATACAATTTGATCTGTATACAATTTAGTTTTAACATTGTTTAACAAATATTTATATATGATATGATTACTTATATATATTATAGTTCATTAGATAACAGTTTATGAATATATAATTTAATTAACTTATTTAACTTAACGATACACTTGAAATATAGATATTATTGTTCCTGTATCAATATTGAATAAGGTATACTTGAAATAATTCTAGGAATGTACTTATTAAGGTAAGCATATACAGTAGATACTTGTAAGTACCTTTATTATATGTGATACATACAAATAGATAATAATAGCTGTATAGTTTATATCCAGCGACAAAAGTTCCATCCAAATTTTTTTATTTTAAGAATTTTTAAAAATTTAAATCAATAAAAATTGAATATATTTATTTATTTAATATTGCATTATCGATTATACATTTCGTCGTATTCACATAGGTCGTATTTATCTGTGCATGATTTTACCAATATCCGATATTAGCAATGTACATACAACGTCATCTTACAATGTACGAAGGTACTACATATCTATTGGAATATATTTTCATAAAATTCAATGCCATCGTAAAATGTTGTGTAAGTTTAGTTAAGTATTTATAAGAATTAAAATTATTATAAAATTAATCTAAAATGAAACACATATATTCTGAAGTAACAATGGATTTTAATAAATCTTCAACTGAATAGAACATATATTATAAATCATATATACTCTATATATAAAGTAACTATGGGTGTATGTAATACTAAAATAATAATAATATCTGCTACAATAGATTTACCAGCAAATAACGAAAATAATATTTGGACATACCTGTGAAAAGTGTTAAGGTTCCGGATAATAATAACATTACATAATACGAAAGCATTATTTCTACAGCAGATGGATACACTATGCGAAATGAACATCACATAGTGATGATACGACCGCCACACGGTAAACCACGCCTATTCTCAGTTGATTGACAGGAAATGACGCCGCGTACATTAATACTAATTGACCAGTAAACGCTAATCTATGCTTGACGGACATGTTTAAATGCATCGTAATTATGCATCCATCTGCTCAAATCAGGTGAATCTTCCTGGCTCTAGACAACACCATCTTTTAGAGATCCGAGATATGTTTTATAGTTTATAATGTTATTTTAATAACTGATTTATCGTATTTAAAATTAAACCGTACAACTCTAATTGTCCACCATGTCGATACATCTTAGTTATATTTGCAATGTAATAAATACATTAATAGCTGATTATTATCTATTTAACTTGATTATAGTAATATATGAACAACACATAATATCATAGCACATTGTATTATGATTACTATTAGTGCATGAAAGGAATTAATTATTCTATATATATATATATAAATATATATATATATATATATAAATATATATATCGTGTGTATACTTATATAATAAATATACATTACACATTATAAATATATTGTGATTATAATTTATTTTATTTGATAAATTCACTTTATATAAACTTAGGACTACAAGGATGTTATTGTTATTCTTAAAACTTGTGATTAAGAATTAAGAATCAGGCTGATAACAGAATAAGTATAATAATAACATCGAATGATGAAATCTTCTTTTCAGACAATATAACAGACTATATTTATTTATTCAATGCTACAGACTATATTTATTTATTCAATGTTGATATCTAACTTTACAAATACAAATTTCTAGATTACACATTTCCTATATACCTTAACAATTAATATAATGCACGTATTTAGTCTAATACTAAAATTGGTTTTGCAGTTATCTTTTATGATAAATAGTTTATTTATATGAGTTGCTAACTTATTACAATATAAATAATTAAATAAACTCGTATTAATACGTTTTTAAAATTGTTGATTTTGAATTCGTTTTATTATCCATTAACGTATTCTGCTTTAGATACTATACGTGTTCATTTACTCCGGAAATTATTCCATTGATTCATTCGGCAATGTTTATTAAAGCCTCCTCGAACAATTTCTTTACCTGGTCATTTCTCTAATTTGGAAGTTATTTCAGTGAATATACAAATAACAGTATAATTACTATTTCATTTTAAAACATATATAATAATAATGTATCACAATAATGAATAAATATATATGTACGGAATATATGACTAAACCAGTTTATCGAAATCGGACACAGTTCCTACCCTTAATAATTTGTCTCTGATACAGGCTAACTCACTCAAGGTAAGCTGCGAGAATGTTTTAATTGCTTTTAGACATTTATGCGAGCATCGTTTATCTGAAATTAAATTTGTGTCAATTAATTATGATTTCAAATAATATTCTTATAAATATCTTACAAATTTAAATTATAATTAAAATGTATATAATTACATGTATTATTATTAGTATATATACATAACTATTGGGAATAATATAATGTTTGATATGAATGAGTCAGTGATTAAATTATTAATTATTGATACGAACAAATCTCCATATTATTTTTGCCATCCCCTTTGCACAATGTTCCATCGTTATTACGTTTTTTACCATCTAATAATATATTATAATATTCATTTAAATTTAGTGCACACGGTGTATACGTATACGTATTTAATCGTGTGCGATGTACACGTATGTTACGATAATTAAGGAAGCATACTATTGGTGGAAATTGCGAAGAAATCCTCCATTGATTCCATTATATATCTCTCGACTTGATTCGTCGAAGGCGTTTTTATTGATATTATTTCTAAATATTCGATTTCAAATAGATCTCGTATCTGTCGGTATATGAGATATTTTTAAAAACAATAATATTATATACCGAATTTTAAATTATTCATACATTATTGATATACCATTAGTATATCATATATGTAACATACCTAATATAATATTATATTGCTAAAAATAATACAAATTTTCAAGTAACACTGAAAAATTAAATTATCAAAATCTTTATAAAAAAAATATTACCAATTATAAATAATACATATTCAATCACATTATAAAGTTAATATTTAAATAACTATCTAATAAACTGATTTACACGTTCACGTTGCTTGCTTCTTAAAGAAATTCAAGACATTTCATAAAGTAATCTGATATCAAATCTGTCAAAATACGCTTTAATTACTAAATCAATCAACTAACCAAAGGAAACCCATAAACAAGAAATAAAATCCCCAATCTTACTCATCTTTTAAACTTAGAACTCTAAAATTAACCAGTAAATTAACAAACCAAAATAATAGTAAAATCTAAACTAATCCATAATATTCAAATACTCCATATCAGTTAACATAAACTGACTATCTAAACGCCAACATAAAACGTTCAATTAACCAGCTGATAACAAATATAATTCTAAATTATCAACTTAATCCCTAATATAACAATTCACAAGTAAAGTTATCCCTAACTTAATTTACTATTTAATACACCCTAGTTAACTTTATTACTTCTACAATTACCCATACACTAAACACTTACTTGCCAAAGTTAATCCCTAAACTAACAACCCGACTCCTAATTTAGCCATCTATGCTTTAATCAACCTCTGCACTTTCACTCCAACCTGAATATTAACCATCCGAATTAATCTATACATCAGCTCTCTAAATCTGTAATTAACTTATAACGTAACATTATTATCCCGAATCTAACCAATCAAAAGTCTAACTAACTAACCGATTGGTCGACGTCGGAGTACTTGTTGTTCACGGTGGCCACTATTGCGATATCGGGTGAAGCGGTGTCCATGTGAATACGTTGAACCAGAGTCTCCCTCAGCATGTCGGTGCCGATCTCGAAAATGCGGTCGATGTCGGAAATCACCAAAATGGCCGGTTTCTTCAAGTAGGCATCTGCGAACAACTGTATGGTACGTGATAAGTTGTACGGGGTAGGTACGCTCGTGCATACTACTACTTATAATAACCCTGCAACAGGCCTGCTCGGGTGTGATATCGTTGGATAAACTAAGCGTTCTCCAATCTATGACCACCCATGTCCAGTCATCCAATTCATGTAGAATGCATTTCGCAATCGTCGATTGGCCGTTTTCTGAAATTGATTGAATACAATAAATCGTTTTATTTATTTAAAAATATTATTAATACTTCAATATGATACTTCAATTAAATTAATTCGGTAGTAACCAATTATGTATTTAATAATTTATTATATTTTGCTTGTAATTGTGCGGTGGTAACAATATTATTACTAAAGGTCACAACCTCCGTCTCCACAAAGTAGAATCCGGTTCCGGTCGAGGTGTTGCTTTCGCTTAATCATCTTGATGCAATTGTCTTTTGCAGTGCCCAATACGATTTTTTCGTGAGATTTCAAAGAAGCAGAGTTATTACCTCCACACCTTTCGTTACAGGGTTTTATCTTTTGCATAGCCTGCGTACGAGTGTTGATAATTACCTTATAAGCAACTTTGATAAAAGAGGTATTCACTGTTAATAAGTATATATTTATATTTATATATATATATATATATATATATATATATATATATATATATATAGATTATAATATATATAATATATATTAAATTCTTAACTTTATAAAAGTTAAATTAATAACATCTATTAATATAATATTTATGCTACTTTTATTAATACACTGAAATAATTATATTAACTAGTACGACTAGCAAGCTTACCTTATTAAAATCTTCTTCACCTACGCAAATCTGTTTGCAAGATGACATGTATGTTTTCTTTTTCTTCTTCTTTGACTCATCATAGAGATTTGGATTGCAACGGTGAAAAGCTACTATGGAAGTCTGGCAACAAAGTCCTTTTATGTCCGCTCCAGAGAAACCTTTTGACATGAATATTCAAAAATAATTTAGTAATAACAAATATGCAATTGCATGAATAATAAAAAGATGGTTTTATATTACAAGATGATCGAATGATTGTATAGATAATATTTGCAAACAAATAATTTCTAAGTAATTATTAAGTAAGATTTTTCTAAATAATAATTGTTAAATAAATTTGTTAAGAAATCGTTTTTAAGGAATAGTTGTTAAAAATAATTGTAACAGATTAATTACATATTGAAGATATTAAAGATATTGTTTTAAAATCATAGTTTTAAATAGTTGAATCTAACCAACACAATTCTTAGCAATCGAATATATTACATTCTTAGATAGGCCCCATCCTTTGGTCTGCAGGGTTATTATTGATTTTCTCGCCTAGTAATGTTAGTCAACCCACTTATATCTTATTCATTGGTATATTCATAATTAGGTATTGGATACATGCATCCATACGAACTTACTAACGAGAAAAGATGGCATTGGAAAAAAGAGCTCTCGGTCGAATCGGCCTGGTCTTCGAAGAGCGGGGTCTAATGCCTCCAATCGATTCGTTGTTGCTATGACAACAACCTTAGTGATTAACGTATTTCTATTACTAGATAAACTCTTAAAGTAGAAGCAGATCATCTTATACGAATTAGTATTATACTCTATCTTATTGTAAGGTCCTAGAAAAATTACACTCCATTTCTTTTCTTTTTAAATTTTAAAAACAATCATTTTATTTTATTTTATAAAGTTGTTTCCTATAAAGGAATACAAAATACTCATTTATAAAAAAAGAATAATTAGTTGCAATCTCTTGTATTATATATACTAAAATAATCATTAAGGTCAATTGATTTCTGTCTTCACGTGATTATGAGTGATAATGTTACCTGTCCCCTGGCCTCGACTCCATCCATAACAGTGAGCAAAGTTGACACGATTGAATTATGAGCTTGGTCTTGTTTTCCACTTCGACAAGGGGCCAGTCCGTCGATTTCGTCGAAGAATATAATTGAGGGCTGCATTTCTTCGGCCTTTTTGTGACGATTCAAGATTACCGAATAAAGTAATACAAACATCGACGTCCATTAGTTTCAATTATTATAACATACTTGATATATTATTGTATATAGGTATAATATAAATATATATATCCATTATTATATTTTTACAATTAAATCAATATTTTACAAATGATTTATCATAACATAAAATAGTTAATGGTTTGTCAAATATATGATACATGTAAATAAATTACTTAATGAGTATCTATTAATAAAGATATTTAGCACATATTATTAGACTAATGAAAATACTTAAAATATAATTCTGTATTTATTAAATAAAAGTTAATAAATAACTAAAATAATATAACTATTATACTATTTAAATTAATATTTATTTCAGCGGATTAACGACGACGTTATTAAACCTTTTCAAATAATTTTCTTATATTGGATTCGCTTTGTCCAATCCACTGGGAGAGACATTCGGCACCTTTTCGATGGAAGAACGAAACAGGTTTATCTAGTTTTGCAAGTTCGTTGACAATAGCCCGGGCGACCATTGTCTTGCCTGTGCCTTTGTAAGTAATGCGCATGTCACATTATTTACGATATCATAATGTTATAACAGATACAAATAAATCAATTAATAGTATAAATAGAAAATATAATTATATTGTGTATAATACGATTTATTAGTTTAAATGAATTATCGCTAATCGGGTACCTGGAGGTCCATGGAAAATAACACCTCTCGGAGGCGTGATTTTAAACTGTTCTATGACGTCAGGGTACAGAATCGGCAGATAGATCATGTCTCGGAGAACTTCGATGACATTTTCGAGCCCTCCGATACTGTCTAGTGTTATCTGAAACATGTTGATTCTGTTAACGCCAGTAGTTTATCTTCGAGAAGATTATTATATTGAAATGAAATTGTATACGATACATATAATTGATTTTGTAACTATATTAAATTGTTACTCTTCATTATTGTATTTCAATGTGTACATTGGTTCAATAATACTTAGTTGCCTGATACATATTACAACTGTGGTGCGAATAATATCTGGATTATCAAAAACTATAATAAATATACAATAATCAGAATATTCTAGTAATGATATAAAAATATGCATATTATAACAAAGTCTATGATCACATCAATGTTTACAAAATGGCCGTTTTCAAAAATTACTCTTAACTTATTATTTGTTATTAATACATTATTTTATATATTATGCTTTTAAAAAGAAGATTTAAACATTATCATGAACAATTCTAAATGATACACGTATATATAAAACTATTATCTTTTTAGTGTATATGATATCTCCTTTTTATAATGACAAATTCGAAATGAAACTTGAAACGTTATACTCGTATATAGATATTCAAAAATTAGCTACTAAGTTGAGATTATATTCTATTATTATTATGCCATAGCATGTTTTTATATTATTGCATTGATTAGTATAATTCAAAGAAGTTTTTAAATGTATTTGAAGAAAAGGTAATATATATTGTATAAATGTTAATTTTAAATCTATATTAATAAATATTATTATAATTATAAGTATAAAATTAAATTTATGGATACATCAATTGTATTTACTAACATTCGGATCTATTGTTTCAGGAACTACTTCGATTTGTGGTTCAGTTTCTCTGTATAAAGTAATGATTTCATTTGAATAAACCATTATATTATATTTAATAGTGAATATTATAGGTAATAAAATAAATCTAGGGTAAACTAAATTATTAGCGTTTATTTCAATTAATACAAACTGATTAGCTTTATTTTTCTTATTTTTATTTCTCTTCGGTGCCTAAAGTAAATGTATATATATATATATATATATATATATATATATATATCTTACAAAAAATTCGCATTTATAGTTTTTAAATTGAATTTAGTGTTATGTAATATAATACATTCTTGATGTTTATATTCTTGTCAGCTGCGCTTGACAATTATTTAAACAGCTTTTCAGATCTGAATATAGGTCAATCACATAAAGGAAATATTAAGCGATGACACTAGTTTTAGGCTACTTGAAACTACGATAATACAATTTTTAATATTATTATTTTATACTATTAAAATTTGGATATTATTAATAATTGATATTAAATTGTAACAGTATGTCGATGATCTTAACTAATGTATCATATATGATGAGAAAAAATTAACTATAGTGATATTAATTTATTAAATTCAAGGTAAATTATATTCAATATATACATAGTCAAAAATATGTAGTATCCAGAGTAGTATTACATAAAAGTAATTTTACATACATACAAATGTTAAAAAACTGAAAATATTTCAACGAATAAAGAAATTATTTAAAGATAAATATTACCGATAGATTTATTATTACATACGAATTGTTTTTCAAATTAGTAATATTTTTATAACCAGGAACCGAGAGTGTAAAGAACAAATACAATATGTTTTATATTTAGATATACAAAGTTTCATTAAGCATCGTTTATCATCTCGCCATTACGTGTAATGGACTACTATAGTGATGTTACATATAGTGATGTTACATATAGTGATGTTATATATAGTGATGTTACATATAGTGATGTTACATATAGTGATGTTACATATAGTGATGTTACATATAGTGATGTTACATATAGTGATGTTACATATAGTGATGTTACATATAGTGATGTTACATATAGTGATGTTACATATAGTGATGTTACATATAGTGATGTTACATATAGTGATGTTACATATAGTGATGTTACATATAGTGATGTTACATATAGTGATGTTACATATAGTGATGTTACATATAGTGATGTTACATATAGTGATGTTACATATAGTGATGTTACATATAGTGATGTTACATATAGTGATGTTACATATAGTGATGTTACATATAGTGATGTTACATATAGTGATGTTACATATAGTGATGTTACATATAGTGATGTTACATATAGTGATGTTACATATAGTGATGTTACATATAGTGATGTTACATATAGTGATGTTACATATAGTGATGTTACATATAGTGATGTTACATATAGTGATGTTACATATAGTGATGTTACATATAGTGATGTTACATATAGTGATGTTACATATAGTGATGTTACATATAGTGATGTTACATATAGTGATGTTACATATAGTGATGTTACATATAGTGATGTTACATATAGTGATGTTACATATAGTGATGTTACATATAGTGATGTTACATATAGTGATGTTACATATAGTGATGTTACATATAGTGATGTTACATATAGTGATGTTACATATAGTGATGTTACATATAGTGATGTTACATATAGTGATGTTACATATAGTGATGTTACATATAGTGATGTTACATATAGTGATGTTACATATAGTGATGTTACATATAGTGATGTTACATATAGTGATGTTACATATAGTGATGTTACATATAGTGATGTTACATATAGTGATGTTACATATAGTGATGTTACATATAGTGATGTTACATATAGTGATGTTACATATAGTGATGTTACATATAGTGATGTTACATATAGTGATGTTACATATAGTGATGTTACATATAGTGATGTTACATATAGTGATGTTACATATAGTGATGTTACATATAGTGATGTTACATATAGTGATGTTACATATAGTGATGTTACATATAGTGATGTTACATATAGTGATGTTACATATAGTGATGTTACATATAGTGATGTTACATATAGTGATGTTACATATAGTGATGTTACATATAGTGATGTTACATATAGTGATGTTACATATAGTGATGTTACATATAGTGATGTTACATATAGTGATGTTACATATAGTGATGTTACATATAGTGATGTTACATATAGTGATGTTACATATAGTGATGTTACATATAGTGATGTTACATATAGTGATGTTACATATAGTGATGTTACATATAGTGATGTTACATATAGTGATGTTACATATAGTGATATTACATATAGTGATGTTACATATAGTGATGTTACATATAGTGATGTTACATATAGTGATGTTACATATAGTGATGTTACATATAGTGATGTTACATATAGTGATGTTACATATAGTGATGTTACATATAGTGATGTTACATATAGTGATGTTACATATAGTGATGTTACATATAGTGATGTTACATATAGTGATGTTACATATAGTGATGTTACATATAGTGATGTTACATATAGTGATGTTACATATAGTGATGTTACATATAGTGATGTTACATATAGTGATGTTACATATAGTGATGTTACATATAGTGATGTTACATATAGTGATGTTACATATAGTGATGTTACATATAGTGATGTTACATATAGTGATGTTACATATAGTGATGTTACATATAGTGATGTTACATATAGTGATGTTACATATAGTGATGTTACATATAGTGATGTTACATATAGTGATGTTACATATAGTGATGTTATATATCATTTCTATTATTATTATAATCGAATATAAAATATTGCATGAGAATAACAATTAAGTCGATAACTAGAGAACATCGTATTGATTATATTGACATCGTGTCATCAACAGTTATTTTATTTGGGATCGACATTTTTGCTGCATTGAAATATTCCCTAAAGTTATTATGATTTAAACCGGTGAATACTTTTATATAATACTATTTTTAAGCTTGATTACGATATACATAACTAAAAGAGAGCAATTCAGCTATATATATACATATATATACACATATATATACATATATATATATATATATATATATATATATATATATATATATTGTGGTTATGTTAAGCTGCTGATGTTATTGGAAATTGTACATACTTCTGATTTTTTGATATTAGCGTAATTCTAAAGTATATTTCTGTAGTAACTATATATATGAAGATACTAGTAACAATAATTTGATATAAATTTTTAACATCAAGTACATAGAATTGATAAGACTATGTTATTAATATATTGTATAAATAAAGGTGTGATACGAAAAATAATTATACGAGGAATGTGATGAAATCATTAGTAACTTCTGGTACAAATTTATATAAATCAGAATCATTATCTTTGTTTCTAGAATTTAAATTTTAAGAATATATATATGACTTAATAAGAAACATTAAAACTGTAAGATGGGAAATTATCTAATTATAATCTGATGTAATTTAAACTATTTGATTTTTAATAATAAGTCATGGATAGTAGTAATATAGATCTAAAATGTAATGTTATATAAGTGTGATCAATTGTATTTGGTTAGAGCTTATCATCTAGCTTATTCTGTAACTACATTGCATATATTCATCAAGAAACGTGCCGATTTATCAAATAATTTTAGATTAAAAGATTGAAGTTTGTCCTTACCAAGTGATGCATTTCCTGAATTATTAAATAGTCAAAGTATTTATAATTTGCTATATTTGAGTTATTTGACAATACATTTGATAATTATTGCAGTCACTCCATTGCATATAATTATATGGAGTTTATCATCATCATAAATTGTTTTGTTGGAATACAATTTATTAGCAGGAATTTGCAGATTTTGCAGATAAATTTGAAATTAAGTAGAATTAAATTTTGAGTTAGGTAGATTATTCATTTTCTTCTATTATAATATCTCCCTAAAGGATACAATGTATTTATTGCATTTTTTTTACCATAATATGTTATACGTTTACTGCATTTTATTTTATACGACTGGACTAATAACTAATTTCAAATGATGATTCAATATTCGATTTTTATATTACGAATTTAATCTTTCTTTTTTCAATATATATTTATTGAAATTGATTATAAATCTATCTTGTGCTGATTACTCATTGAAATTTTGGCAATATAAATTTTTAGATTAACGGAGAATCCCTTTGATTATCATATATAATCTTTACCATTTCTCAATAGAATAACCCGATTAATTCAATATTAATATTATTATCAATATACATATATTTGCTATTCGTAAAAATAAGCATACTTCTATTAGGCATATTATAAAGTGGATGACTTCAGATGAACTACTTGTTCTCGAAATAAGTACATCAGTTTGAAGTCAGTCACTTTGATCGATCTATTCATTTAATAAACATTTAACCTATAATAGGTACTTCGTATTAGATAGAAAATGTGGTCTAATAATATAATAATCAGCTAGGATATACTTTATGATGTTTTTATTCTTTAATCAATTATTTTGGTTGTAAAAAAATTGTCAAATATAATAGAATTAATAGAAGTAACATTGGAAAATATTGATGTTATAGTAAAAAAATGTTGGTATTAATAAATTCAAAAAGGATGCAGATTATTTTACCTCCTGATATATTATATAAGTCAATATGCAAAATTTACACTACTAATATATACATAATAGATAGTCAAACAATTAATCTTAATAATATGATCTTATATTTTAAACCATGAAGTAACTTAACAGGAATTTCAGAAATTTGATAAAGAAATATATTATCTTAATCGCAGTAATATAAAAATAATTACGCATATTTACTTGAAATAAAATATAATCATATTTTTAAGAATACAAGACACAAGATACAAGATACATTAAAGATTATATAACAAATTAGTGAATCTGCAATTAATATATCGATGAATAATTTATTTTTATTATTAATTTACTAGAATTAATAATAATCGTTTTCAAGGAAATGATGGTGCATATATAGATATATAGATATTAGTTAAAATGTTAGTATCAGTTTAAACAAGGAGAAGAAATATAAATTAACGGTTTCTAGTCGTATATTAATTTTTATGATTGGTGTATGATAATAACAAATGAAGCAAGTATTCATTTTAATTATAAACTAATTATTCAGAAAAATATATAGATACATCCCACAATTACCTTATATATAAAACAATATACGTATACGTTGACTTACCATTTCGCTTTTTAAAGATGTTATATACTTTCTAATAAATTAACAATTTTGTTCGAGGAATCAATTTGATGGTATGGGCTACTGTTTGGTGGATTGGGGTGGTACCGCAATGGGGTGTATAGTGTTTAGTTACGAGTTTGAATAGTTTATTAGTAGAGATTGCTGATGTTAATTTTCAGATACAATATTTACGAGAATGTGTTTAATTGAATGTTTCATTAATTTTTAAAATCTTAGCAAATTTTGATTACCTCAATTAATTATTTATTTAAAAATATTAATTAAAATATTATTATGCTTATATTTTGCTAAACATTATATTTATTTTACACGACTTAATTGTATTCATATCAGAATATTAGCATAGACATGCATTCACTAATTATGATATTCACATAGTTATATTATACAAATATAATTATGCATATATTTTTAATATAGTTACCTGTTATTTATTTATAGACTGAATCGTATATTTCATTATTTACTGTGCATATATTTCTAATGTATACTAATTTGTGTAAGTATTTGTAATACCTCAGTTGAAGGCGATAATTCCAAGAATTTTGTTAAGAGTTATAACTAAAAATGTTAGATGTTGTATCATAGATGAACATATGAAAATTTTCACCTGCCCCTTCTAAAAATATAAAAGATTAGTAAAGAACGGTTTTCTGCACATATTTTAAATAGTAATTTACTCGAAGGAGAAAATAAATTATTCTAATATATAAATAAAAATAATAAACCTGAAATTTAAATTTTACCGAATTTAAAATTTACCATTAATTCTATAACATTTATATTATAATATCATTGATTTATACTCTTTCAGATACAGAAATGAAAATATACGAGCACGTGAGTGATATTAACTATTTAATATAATTTAGTTAACGATGACAGCAAATTTAAATTATAGTTTCTGTTGAAAACGCGGAAAATGACAATAAAATTCATTATTTACTATACTTTGTTTGACAAATATTATTTCGTAATCAAATAATACATAATTTACGTTGTAATCGCCTAACCTAGCATAATGTAAACATAAGTTAGAATAGCGTTGACATGTGCATACCCACTACACACATGCAGCAACACAGCGATAGTGAGGTGTCCACGGATATAACGTCGAGCATGTTGTATCGCAAACTCTACCCGGTGAATTGGACTCATTTGGACACGCAGTCCGAAATCATTCGAGCGAGACGCGACACTCACAATTCTCTGTGGTTACGCCCCTTTCTGGGTATCGGTCGCCACCTGCAACTGTTGATCGTGAGACCTTTGTTAGCCTACAATGGTTGGGTTAACGGAATTTCATACATGTCCAGGGTACGTAATATCACGAGGCTAATCTATTTTACTTGTTATGATATCAATTATATTGCAAATATATTATTTATTTGTATGTAGACCTCAAAAAGTAGTATTTATTAAAATAATTATATATATATATATATTTATATAATATATATATATATATATATATATATATATATATATATATAATCATATTATCATATTACAAATGGTATTACACCCGGTATAAATATCTATATCATGTGCAACTAAACCAAAATATATAAAGTAAATATTTGCTTCCATATAATGCCAGTAGATTTGGGGAGGTATTCTGAACGTGGCCCTGGGAGGTGGCATTTATCCGGCATTTTATTTGACACCTTGCATGCCAAGACTTCCTTTACCGGAACTCGTAGACACACTGACTGAGTTGGTTGTAGTTATATGTGTAGAAATATGTTATATTTATAACAAGAATAATACATCAACTGTTTTTAATAATTAAAATTAATATAAAGTTAGAATCACACTTCCCTATGAAGAAATTTCTTAGTTTTCTTAGTTTATAATTTCATTGTAAATTAATTGTATTGAAAATTCATTGTAAATTACCATTATAATAATATTTTATAATACTATAAATTAGTTATATAAACATACTAAACACTAATGCTATCTATTAATAGTGATATATAAGTTAATCATATTAATTTGATATACGGAGTTATAGTCTCTAATTATTTCAGTTATTTTACTAATATATCAAGTTTATTATTTAATTATACGTAAAATCCAAGATTTGGTTGTAAAAATATATTTAATGATTAATATTTCACATAATTTACTTGCTAGTATAATTTATATTATAACTGGTTAATACTTATATCATTTAGCTAGTAGGTATATTTATATTATAACTGGTTAATACTTATATCATTTAGCTAGTAGTTCTATTTATAGTGTTTTTGTCCACATGACTAGGTGGTCGGAGGTATCAAAACATTTGTTGAGCGAATGCGACCATCGCAAGTTGGTGAAACATATGCAAGAATTCGCGATATCCGAAGGACCCAGACTGCAATTCTGCTTGGAGACGAGGAGCCAAACCAAGAAAAACTGGTACTATCAATATTGGATGCGAGATACGCACTTGCGCAAACGAAATGCGCTGATGGGTCAGTTACCTTTATACTTTGAAACATCTTGGATTACTTATCAGTTTACCCATACATGAATTTATTTTATGTAATATAAATTCTATTTTAGGATTTTCAAACTATGTTAGCATAAGCAAATTGACATCGACTGGAAATCAAATTGCGAGGGCCGCGAATGTTACGAGGATGCTTTGTCAGTTGGTTAAATTAATTTATTTGTACAGTGGAACAATAATGTTTAAGTATTAGTTCATTTTATAAACTATTATATTCTAATTTTAGTTGCTATGTTATATATAAATATATATATATATATATATATATATATATATATATATATATATGTCTAATTTATAATTAGTTATATAAAAAAGAATATACAAATAATCCTGATAAAAATTTATAAAAAATATAACGTTATTTAACTATTTATATATAAGATATAATAATACTGGAATAACTCATTATATATTAGTTTATTTATTTCATGATTATAATAAGTGTATTTTTCAGAAAATTTATAAAAATCTGTTAATCATTTCTGCAAATTATATTAAATTATTTAATGATAATTATTTAATGATAATTGTTAAATCTGCGTATGTTTTTTGTTCATAAGATTTTTTGAGATGCTAAAAGAAGACGTTCTACCCGTAACAGTTGTGGAAGGTAACGGGGTTCCTTTATGTATGCAAACATTTAAATTCATATTTAACTGCGTTCGAAACCCGGGTAATGAAATGGATAAAATTCTATTATCAGATGATAGCAATTACCATATCATCGTCATAAGGTAATATTACTATTTCGTAATATCGTGTTTTGTAATAAGACGTATATTTTAATTAAATATTACAATTATTATAATATGCTATATTATATTATACATTTGTATTTAATAATATTAATTGTTTATTATCTTATTTCAATTAACATATCTAAATATTTAATTATGTATACAAAAATTTCGTGCAGAAAAAATCATTATTTTAAAATGAAGATATACCGAAAGGAAAAAGGAGTTAAATATCTTTTGAATCCTATTGAATTTGAAACACAATTTAAGGATATCATTTTCAGAGCAGATGGTTATTTTTTATAAAAGTTGTTAATACAATTATAAATATAAATATTTAATGTATGATATTATATATATATATATATAATAAAAATGTTATATTTACATAATAGTTATAGAAGATAATAACGGAATCGCTTTTCTTACAACGCAAAACAGAACAACTTGGTCAAAAGTTATTTATTTCAATGTGTTAAATGTCAACTTATTTAAATATAATTATTATATTGAATATGTATCTTTGAATGCTGATTTTAGATTATTTTCTTTATTGTATATTAAACTCATTATAGTATATTATATTTATTAAATTATATTCATTATATTACTTACATTATAGACTTTATATTATATTCAGTCTTATATTATATTCTTTAAATTATATTAATTTTATTCCTTATATTATACTTCTTATATTATATTCTCTATATTAAATTCCATTATATGAATTTCATTATATTTACTAGCTAAAAAGCCAAAATACTTAAAATATAAATGTATTATTTCATAAATAATACATTAAGATGAGAAATAATATTTACTTTAAATATAAGGCAAAACTATTTGGAACTATTTAACGGATAAAAATGATTAATTTGTTTTTAATCAGAGTTTTTTATTAGTTTATTTTTACAAAATCACTGATAAAGGGAATTCTAGTTCGTAATATAATATTTAAAAAATGTTGTTAATAAACTAACAGGATCTTTCTAGGAATTTTTTATACAAAAACATAATTTTATTTAAATAAGATTCTTTAATTTCGTGAATATTTCGTGACTAAATATTTATAAAATTATTAAATATTAGACTTTAATATTTCTATATAAAATGTTGCTATTATTGAATAATTTCCTTTTTGATAAATTATATATATATATAATTTATAACTGAACATAGTTTTAATAATCAATTATATTAATAAATGTAACAATACAATTGTTTACTGATTAATCATAGTATCTGCAAGAAGATAGTAAACCAATTAAATTTCATAATATTGGCCATAATACTAACAATATCTCCTTTATTATAATTTAATTTTAGTCCTAAGATTATTCTTATTAGAGATGTTAGAGTGTGTTTAACATTATATGTTTCTCAAATATTTATTTCAGAATATAGAGTTACATGATTACGAATTGTGTTTCATAATTAAAAGAAAATGGTCTATAAATAATTATAGCATTATTTATAATATATATATATATATATATATATATATATATATATATATATATATATATATATATATATATATATATACGTATACTAATATTTCATATAAAATAAGAGTAATCCCTTATTATAACTATAGCATAGAAGAATACTCGAGAAAACGAATAAAAGCACGCTCTATGAGATCGAATCATCTTTATTTGTTTTAACATTAGCTGATAAAAACGAAAAAATTAATGTAAGTTTTTATAGTACATTTTTTATAGTAAAGATTAAGCGAATTCGTAAATAATATTATTTAATTGCACATACATTACTAAAAGGATTATTCTGACTTATGTAAAGAATCGATATGTGGAGATGGAAATATTTGGTTCGATAAAGGTTAAACATAGGAATGATTCTACATAGTGGTAATTAATAACACCCATTTAATAGTATTTATACGAATTAATGTTTATTAATGTTTATATGTACAAATATTATGTTATATTTGTACATATAATTTGGTTCACCAGTGGAAGTAAACAGGATACAAAGTTATCCGAAATATTCTATAATATGGTGAAATTTATAGTAACTAATGTGTTCATGTTAAAACGATCTGCATACGAAATAAGTAATAGCATTATCGAAGTCATAAATATATTTGAGATATTTTCCTTCCAAAAAGTACCATCTTCTTTTATCATTTCCTATGGCATACTGACTACTTTAGGGACTAATTAAGAAAAGTAAGTCGGTGTACTAATTCTGGTAGTAAAATTTAAGTTGGTAGTATTTATATTTCATCATCAAGTTTCTCGATATCGTAGTATGAAAATTCCCTCATATATTGTATTTCATAGAAAGCTATAAAAAATAAACACATTTATTCAATAATTGTAATTGATAAAATATATTATATTATCAATGATTTTAAAGTTATATACCTAACATATTTTATTAATAATGCAATATTTGATAGGGTTATCATGTTGTGTATTTGCTGACTCTACTATGTCGCTCATGGTTGAAAGGTCAATCATTGATCCAATGGTTCGTATGCATAATATATTTATAGGATAATTAGAATATTTTAAATAATTCCGAATAAAAGAATATCTAATTAATATTATCGGATGATAACAAGTATAAAGATATTTGAGAAAATAATATATGATCCTTGTTCAAATTTTTAGTATTTTATTATATTAATATTTGATTTGATTTTTTCATATTCTTAAATATTTTATTACATACAATATATTAAAATTTTCGTATATGATAATTAAAAATTAAATACATATATGTATTTCAGTTTTTAAATTTAAATATTTGTAATTATATCATATAGTATAAGGTTTTTATACATATAAATAGTATATTAAGATATGTAATAATTTTTTTATATTTTAAATAAAATACCATTATGTAATCTTTATTAGTTTAAATGTTCTATTTAAAAAATAAATTTTGATTTTTAATGTTACTATTGATAATTATGTATAATTATGTAAACAAATCTAATGTTAAAAATTAATTTTGAAGGATTATATATTATTTTTTTATTTTATAAATAATGTTAGTAGTTATCACATTCTTAATATGTCTATATATGGGGTAGATTATAATTTATAACTATATGATAAAATAAAAATACAAATCTGGACATAAATGTTAATAAATATATCTCGTGTATTATATCATGCGTGTATTCGTTTATCAATAGGGAATAAATCAAATAATGTTGACTTAAAAAAAATTTCTGTACCTTTTTAAGTCTTTTCAATGTACTAATTATTTATTTATATAATTGAAGTGATTTCAAAATTTATATAATTTCTGCATGTAAATCTATTAAATTGTATTTATCACATTATAAAAACAAGTATATTTAAAATGACTCCATTATTACACACATTTGATGTAAAGGTAGATGTTAACTTGTAAGCATTTTTTATATCCATATTTATTTATTATTATTGTTATGGATATTCAATTTAAAATAGAACTTTATTTTATTATAATATATCCGTAAATATTATGTATATGTTTTTCTATATAATGTAAAAGTTTTTATTATTTTTATTCGGGATATTTAAAATAAGATTATAATTAGCAGAGTTTATTATTTCATATATAGATATTATTCCAATTTACATTATCTAATAATAAAAATATATCAATATGCATATAGATATGTATATATTACATTTTTAATAATAAATATATTATATTATATACATATTTTAGAATATATTTACGAATAATTGATATATAATTTAATTAATTTAACTGTGAATAGTTAAATGAAATGGTCCTTCAACATTCAACTATATAATTAATATTTATACAATACATTGCTCCACAGTCGTAATTTTGAATAAATCTTAATAATTCATAAAATATACATTTAATGTTATATTTAAAATATATATGTGCCTTCTACTAAACCACTTTAACATAATTCATACTCGTGCACAGGCCTTGGCAACTTTAAATCAGTACGTGTTGGCAGGTGAAAGGTACGACTCCGTCGGCGAAATCTTTGAGACTCTTCCTCAACCATGGAATATCCTGCAACCAATTCGCCACCTCGAATGGAACATGATTGATGTCTGGGATTTTGTAAAGGAAGCTCGTCTAAGTTTTACAAGCATAGTTAGTTTTTTAAGTTTTAGTATTTATATTTAAATGGAGTAAAATAACGTTAATTACGTTGCTTATAAGTTATCTTAACATATTTAATATTATTCTACATATCTATCCGGGACTATCATAAACTGCGTATTTATTTTTTGAAGTTATACAATATTACTATATATCTGGTTATGATGTTGTTTAAATAAACATATATGTGTTTATCTAATGTATTATGTTCCTGGTTTACAAATTATTTCTTAATTCATTCATTAATTAACTAATTAATTAATCATATATTTATTTATTAATTTAGTAATTTATAAAATATTTCCTAATAAATAATAAATAATCGAACGTATATGTACTATTTATTTTATAACCAGCTTATTTTATAAATATTAATTAAAATTAAATTATAATTAAATTTTAATTAATATTAAAATATAAGATTATTATAAAATCAATACTATTTACACGGGATAAATTATTAACCTAATTTTACAGAAAGAAGATCTTGACATATCTACGTTAATCATTAAGTTCGGAAGGAAGGATTTACAGGATATGAAGATTCCAACAGGAGCTTTTGTTCAAGTAAAATACAAATATAAAATACAATAGAATAACTATATTAATATCCTTCGAATGTAATATCCTTCGGTCATATGCATTACAATATCAAATATATAAATATTATAACTATCAGTTATATATATTTATGTATTTTTGAATAATAAATGCTTTATTATTCATGTTTATATAAATAATGAAGTTTTTTAATAATGTTTTTTAATAAAAGTTTTAATTTAATTTTAATTAATATTTAAAATATAGAAAACTAGAATTATAAAAATTATTATATATTATTTATTAAGTGATATACTTTTTTTGTTGATTTTAGATGGTTATTCAATTGGCCCATTTTAGACTACACAAATATTTTACAAAAACACTAGAACCAATATCCAATCGGTTATATAATTAATGTATTACTATTACTAAAGTATTTATTTGTATTTCATTCATACAAATTAATATTAATACTCGTATATAGTCAAATGCATAATTTATAGCATATGTTCAGTAAAATACAAACATATATAAACTTAAATAAATATTAATATTAATGATTATTGCCTGTATTCATATAAATGCAATTTCGTAATACTTTTAATCTTGATTTATGTGACATACCTACAATATGCATATTGTAGACTATTCCATAATGGGCGAGTGGATTACATACACACATTATCGCAGTCCTCTAAAGATTTTGTTCAGGACATGCTTGGAGATAAAAGGTTTATTTGTAACAATTATTATATAACCTTTACAAATTTGCCTAGACAATTTTACATTTACTATTTGATAGACTACAAATAAAATTGTTTTTGCTTATCATAAAAATATATTCTTATCTTAGTACCTAGATAGCATAAACTAAGTTAACTAATTATGAAATTAAGTAAAGTTCAAAGATCATTTATGTTCGTTATTTTCACACATCATTTTTTACAGTTATATGTATTATTAGTATTGTATTATATAACAAAACATTATAGTATTGTATAACTTAAATACTAAAAATAAATCTTGAATTGTCAATTATTGTTCATTATAAATTTGTTTTCTATAAATCTTGATCTTAAATACCAAAATAGAAAAATGAAATACTTTGAAAATATTAAATTAGATATTAAATAAATAACTCAATAGATATAAAAAGCTAATTATATACATTTAGTTGGTAATATTCCAATATCAATTATGAATCTATGATATTTCAAATTACTACAAATTTAATTCATATCACATTCTAATACCAATTAGAAATATTAATTACCTAAATTATAAAATATAAATTAACTTGATAGTCGAGATACAAGATAATTAATCATATAATATCAACTCCTAAATTATGAATTTTATTAAATTACTTAACTCGAATTTTATTAGAAACAAATCTTCAAATATATTATCGTATACGATTAATTACAAAAATGTAATTGAAAATAAATAAAATAAAATATATCATAACTACATTACATAAATAAAATCTAAATAATCTCTACATTTTTCATTTAGACACAGATATTTAAAAATATTTAATTATAATATTCGATATTTTATTAATCTTCCATTATGTATGTAAAAATTGAAATACATTTTCTATTGATCAAGAAATTAGCTACAAACTGAAATCTACTATTATTTCAGAATCGGTTCTCAAGTATATTTATATTATATTTATATCATATTTATATTTATATTATTGATTCCATATATAAATAATTAATTATTCCGTAATATCTTTGGAATTTATCAGTAATCTTATTTTTCTCGTGTATTATATCGGATATAGATGAGAAAAACAGATTATTTATATACTCAATATATATTATAAAATCAATATATTAATTTATTAAAAAAACATATAAAAACATATATAAATAAGTATATCTATTGATTTGATTGTATATATTAAAATATAAAATAAATTATTGATTCTGCTTAAGATTAAAATGATTTGCTCAAAATGTTGAAAATAATATATTGTGTTAATATAAATATATATATATTCTAATCATTATACTTAGATATTAAGATTGGCTTTGGATTAAATTGTGAGGTCTATTTTTTTAGGAATATTGATATGTGAAGTAATATAAAAAAATAAATCTGCTCTAATTGTCGATTATTTCTTATTTCCTGCATAATGTTACAAATACTATAGTTTACAACTAGAACACATTTCAAATCAATTTATATTTTTTAATTTTATATTTTTATAATTTTTCTAGATGAAATATTATTCCAATAATATTTTATCAAGAAAACAGAAAGTTAGTTTTCACTATAACAAAACACAAAATTTACATTTGTCGAACATATTGAATTAAAAAAGCACATAATTTAGAACAATTTATAACAATATAAATATACAATATACAAATACAATATACATTTCTAAAAATCTAATAAGAAATTAATCAAATATGAAATTAAATATCAATTTTAATTATATTCAACGTAAGCTAATTAAACGCAAAAGAAAACATATATATAATTATATTTAAAATATAAGTATATACTCTTACTTCTAAATTTAATATCAATTATATAAAACACATTCTAGTTACGATGAGTTGCGTACGTCGCTGATGAAATCAATCCAAGCCCACAATGATTTGCAGTTAACTGCCACCAGGGGTTTGGGTTTCCATAAACATCTGGTATCGCTGCGTTGCATATCAGAAGAAACCCAAACCCAAACCGGAAATCGGTACCGACCGCATCCTATGTTCACCAGCGAGGTTATTGTAATAAATACTAAATACCCTATATAATAGTTTATATAAAACGTATTCTCGAACAATATACA
>OZ038314.1:21062471-21064971 GCA_964035775.1 Osedax frankpressi | reverse complement strand
TGTATGAATGTAAATAAAATTATGTTATGTTATTATAAACATTCGTCCATATCAAATCAATTAGACTCTGATATTTGGGAAGATACGTGATCGGAGTAGTTACAGATTATCATCGCAGACATAAGGGACAAGGTCAATCCAATATATCATGTTAAACATAGTAGATGATTTTCATGGCCATCTTAAATGTTTTTAATGTCTTAAATGTTTTTTATTGAATTATATCTATCCATCCATCCATCCATCCATCCATCCATCCATCCATCCATCCATCCACCTATCCATCTATCCATCCACCCTTCTTCCCATATATTCATATATCCATCAATCCATCCATCCATTATATTGAATACCTTTAATAATAGATATATTTTATATAATTAGAGTAAATAGCGAAATAATATTAATTGTATATGTTTTAAAAGATGATATTATTAGTTAAGTAAGCAATTATATTAACACAATATGAATAAATATAAAAATAATAAATTGTAATATTTTAAAATTGTAATCGTTAGTATTAATATAACTGCATATATACACATATATTAACTGCTTCAGTTACGCTACATATCACTATTGCTAAAGTATTCAATATACATTGTAATAGACAATATAATACTAAAGCAAATATTCCCATAATATATCCATCCATATACCAATACGTATTTATGAGCTAAATGGAAACACATTTTAGTTTTATTGTATAAGTGTTTAAAACAAGATTAGGTGTGATTAGTGAATTATATATAAATGATATTTAAATAATTATGTTGTCTCATATAATAATGTAAATACAACTACTATCACTTAAAAGTATATTTATAATAAAGTCATATGAATTAATGTTTATTATGTAAATGATATTTATAGCTTATCTCGGATTCATATTATTACTGTAGAATAGTGAACTTAAAATTCCATTCTAATCTATATATAGAAATGTAGATACGCAAAAGAGAATACGTATAACTTAAGTAAAACCAAATGGGCGTGGTTTAATATTTCTATAAAACAATCGATGCAGTTTATTTTATAGTTATTTACAGAAACTTGCGAACCCTTTTAACATAATAATGTTGACAATAACTAAAACAAATTTCACTGAATATGAAATAAATGCCGGTGTGTATTAAATAAGGAGATTATTAAATATAGTATTAATTATTAATTAATAATGATTATATGTTTTAAATACTAAATACTTATAAATCAATTTAAATTAATTTAAATGTATTCATTATGTATCATCTATAATATAGTAATATAAATATTATGAATATTATAATTATATATAAATTATAATTTATTATAATACAATTTCTTTCTAAATTATATAAAAAATATTCACAATGATTTAAGTTTTCAAAATTATTTATATCTAATTTTGACTTACATTATATTTGTGTATGTTAATTATAATGTATATAAGATATTAAAAACTAGTAATAATGATGTATCTAAATTAGTTTATGTAATCAGCAGACATTTCTTCGGGTATTCGAGGATATCAATGGTTTACCTTCTTCGATATGGACCTGGACATTCCGTTCCCATGAGTCATCGTATATAACTTGCTGGAGTCTAGCTAACTATAAATGTCGTGGATATGTTCTAAACTCAACTCTAACCTACGAGTCAAGATATATGCTTATCCATATCGTATTGTCTTCGGACTGATGTTCTATTTATGAAATTAGTAGATAGATACCTCATATATGTCAACATATTATACAATATATCGAATGACGATCATTATATGTATATAAAATTGTTATTAGAAATATATATTTTTAAAGTTTAACTATATAATATAATACATTATATATATTTTTTGTATAAATATATCGACTTTTATTGTTATTATTATCATTATTATTATTACTATTATTATTATTACTACTACTACTTTTATAAACTTATTGAAGCAATATAAAACAACAGAGATATATCTACAATGTATCCTTAGAATCCATAACATATTTTTATTAATAAATTATAATATATTTATTACTCCATCGACATGATATTATTATATTCATATTATATTATATCTACTATGACGTAATAACTTGAATACGTTATACATTTATTTACAAACTCTCCCAGTATTAACCATATTGTAACACTTGTTTTTATTAACGGTACTATGGTGGATTTTTTAATAATTAGTATTTGCCTATGATGTAAAGATAGGATTGCTATTTTGTTTAAATACATGTTAATACACGCCAAAATACAATATTACAAAACTATATTACACTATATTTCCTATTTACTTCTTAATAAAACCATTACAATGTTCCTAATATTATTTCATAATCATATATTATTAAATATCACTGTATTTTTAAAATATATTTTGTAATAATTTAATATTACGATAATTGCATAATATTATGTTAATATTTAGAATAATATTAGATTTTTGGAGCATTATATGAAATATTGTGCAAGCATATAATTGAAGAGTATATGCCAAGGGTTTGTTGGAGAAGTA
>OZ038314.1:21054971-21057471 GCA_964035775.1 Osedax frankpressi | reverse complement strand
AATAATAATAATAATAATAATAATAATAATAATAATAATAATAATTATAATAATAATAATAATAATAGTATTAAAAATATTAATAAAATAATACTTATTTAATTAAAATAATAGTAATAATAATAATGATCATTAGTATTAGTATTCTTATTAATATTTTATATAATAAATTATGAATGCACCTATTTATAATACACCATACGAATTCATATGCAAATACCTTCATTTAAAATGAGAAAAAAGTTCAGATTATAAAACTATAATTAGATTGAATTCGTCGTAAGCTAATAGATTTAGAGGCAATAATAAAATAAGCATTCTACTGAATTAAACATTTAATAGGTTATTTCATTTATAAACATTGTAATTAGATGTAATATAAATATATTTACCAATTGTAAGCAATATAAATATCCATTATGTAATATATCTATATGTGTTCTTGATTTACATAAATTATATTACATAATAGATAGTTGTATTAAATAGAGGTACTATTTATGGTATTCTTAATATTAACCTATTATTTATTTTAGAATATATATATATATATATATATATATATAGAAATGTGAATACATCTGCAAATATAAGATATGAATTAGACAAACACTACATGTTTACTATATATTAATATATACTATTCATTTTATTGTTTGAACTTATTATTTGATATGACTAATGTCATATAAAAATATACATTTATATTGAGATATATATAATCTATATAATATACAAATATATATATACATATATATATATATATATATATATATATCAATATATATATATCAATATAAATGTATATTTTTATATGACATTAGTCATATCAAATAATAAGTTCAAACAATAAAATGAATAGTATATATTAATATATAGTAAACATGTGTTTGTCTAATTCATATCTTATATTTGCAGATTTATTCACATTTCTTCAACTCTCAACATTTTTTTCTTTTAAACTTAAATTTCGTGGACAATGGAATACCAGTGCCTGGCCATCTATGTACTCACCTCTATAAATAACTCAATACCATTATGCAATGCTATACGTTGTCGACGTTGAGTGCAATGCATAAAACAAACTTTGTGACGACAATAAAATAATACTCGACTGTAATCTATAAATAGATCGTAGATTTAAAAATAGATTGGACGATGATGAGGGATGTCGAGCTGAAGGTTACCCTGTGCGGAACAGTGTATAACAGGATAGAACAGGATAGAAAAGGATACGTGAGAAATCTTTTAATTCATTTCACAATACATTTTATTAGGTGCGCGTCACAGTTTTCGTCACTACTCGGCAGTTATAATCCTTACATTGAATCATTCTGCAAAATATTTATAAATGTAAACTAATATAGGCTTGTGTATTCTAAATAACATAATTATTTATAATTTATGGTGCTATAATTATATCATTTAAAACTATTCTCTCTCTCTCTCTCTCTATATATATATATATATATATATATATGTGTGTGTGCGTGTGTGTGTGTGTGTGTGTGTGTGTGTGTGTGTGTGTGTATGTGTGTGTGTGCGTGTGTATGTGTGCGTATGCGTGTGCGTGTGTGTATATGTGCCTGTATAGCGTAAATAATCTATTATAAAAAACATATCATAAACCGTTATCTTGTTATCTTATTATGAAAGATATTATAATTTGAATTAGAAGATGCTGTATTAACTATTAAAACAGTTTTAATAGATTTAACATTATATGTAAAAACTTATGGAATGTATTACTTACTAAGCTTTATATTAATATAACCGCTATACTCATGTGTAAATTAATCATATACTTAGATAAAACATATTCTATGTACATACTGCAGAGTAATAATACAATAAATTCTTAGGATGTGCCTACAAAAAATTATCGCATAAATGAAATTATGCAATTCAAGAATGAAATTACATAGATTATTTACTGTGTATTAAAATAGGGCATTACATTATTCTAAAATAGATAAAAACTGCTCCGTATACTAAATTTAGTGAGTGATATATTAGGTTAGGTGAATTTAATATGGTATATCAACTATTAAAACTTTACTGTTGTAATGTTAAAACTTATAGTAAGAATATATTTGTAAAAAATACATATATATATATATATATATATATATATATATATATATATATATATATACATATATATATGTATTTATTATATGTGTAAAAAATACTTATTTATTCAAATATACCTAAATCCTATATAAAAGCGATCTTATTGTAGAAAATGACTGTCATAAAATAGTCTCTTTATTTCGTTTTAGTTAATTATAATTAATTATTATTATTATTTATTTACGACACTATCGTAATATTTCAAGAACTATATCAGTATGATAATCATTTATATATAAACAATAGATATCATTGCAATAACATGGAATATACTACATAACATTAAAACTATGACATACAATTATAAATGGAATACACAATACAAAACGTATTATATAAGGCTATTGTGTGAACCATACGTACTACA
>OZ038314.1:21040417-21054771 GCA_964035775.1 Osedax frankpressi | reverse complement strand
TATCAATTAAATTTAACATGCTTACATTTCATATGTAGCTGCGCATAAGTGCATTTGTATGCATATCGTATGGTTATCTATATATATAATATATATATATATATATATATATATATATATATATATATATATATATATATATATATATATATATATAGAAGATTTATATATAAATATCTAAAAAGCATGTGTTTTGAGAACATTCCTCAATGATATGTAATTAAAATATAATACTGGCAATCAAAACAGATTTCGGTTATTGTAAATATTAGTATAATAATATTATTAATAATAATAATAATAATAATAATAATAATAATAATAATAATAATAATAATAATAATAATAATAATAATAATAATAATAATAATAATAATAATAATAATAATAATAATAATAATAATAATAATAATAATAATAATAATAATAATAATAATAATAATAATAATAAATAATAATAATAATAATAATAATAATAATAATAATGATAATAATAATAATATTAATAATAATAATAATAATAATAATAATAATAATAATAATAATAATAATATAATAATAATAATAATAATAATAATATTTGATTGCTTGATTGATTAGTTTATTTAAACACCTTGTTACTTGTTTTACTGACTTGGCAGATCTAAGTAATGAATGCGGGAAGTACTATTTAATTAACATAGATAGGATATAGGTATGAGTAGAATAAATTATGTTGTGGACTAGTAATACAGTTTTAAGGAAGGGTATCTATTATAAGCATCATGTATTTTAAAATTATGTCGCATTTTGCTTAGTGGTGCATGGCAATATATATTGAGATTATTAATGATTCTTACAGATGAACGGATTATCACGTTATTTAGTTAGAAGTCTATAGTTTGGCAAGTTACAGTATAGCGAATTAGCATAGTTAATACTTGAGAACACAAACGAGTGGATCAATAAAATACAGGCATTACGGTTAATACATTTACGTATAACTTTAATTTTTTATAAAGACATATTGGCGGTTTTACATATATTTGAGATTTGTGGTTTAAATGAAAGCTTATTATCGATTATAAATCCTAAACTTTTAACTTTTAATAATGTTTTTATTATATCACCAAAGTAACTACAGTGAACTTAACCTCAGAAAGAGATATATTTAACAGTATTGTTTTATTTTTATTTAATAGAAGGTTATTTTCTTAAAGCCAGTTACTAATAGTATTTGAACAGTGACAGATATCATGATTTTTAGGCATATAATGATTATGTGAGAAGATTGAAAGTAATTGGATATCGCCTGCATAACCAAAGTAAAAAATAAGGAAAAAAGATTATGCCGAGAACACTATCTTAAGGGACACCATGAGTTGAGCAAGCACGTAGGGAAATTTCATTTCCAATTAATACTGAATAGCTTCTTTTTGTAATATAGCTTTTAATAAAGTCAAAAGCATTGCCATTGATAACCCACATCATTTAAACGACTGAAATGAATCTTGTGGGAAATTGTATCAAATACTATTAATAGGTCAAGTAAAAGTAGTTGAGCAATAAGGCTATCAAGAGAGCTATCAAGAGGTTTTAGTATTGAGTCAGTTAACATGTTAAGTACCGTTTCAGTAGAATGTTTAGGCCGAAAAGCAAGTTGGTTTGGATTATTCTAATTATGTTGAGTCAGTTATTTGTTTTCATATAATTTGTTCACGAATTTTATGAATTACAGGTAGATGTGCTATTGGGCGATAATTCAATAAGTTATTTAAATCAAATCGCGGTTTTTTGACTATAGGAATTATTAAAGAATGCTTAACACATTGTGGGAGTACAATGGTTTTAATTGAGTTACATAACATTTTGTAGATATATTTATAATTTGTATTTATTATATTTTCGAATGTGGAAATAGGAATAGGATCTAATAATAATAAGAATAATAATAATAATAAAAAATAAAAATAAAAATAATAATAATAATAATAATAATAATAATAATAATAATAATAATAATAATAATAATAATAAAAATAATAATAATAATAATAATAATAATAATAATAATAATAATAATAATAATAATTATAATAATAATAATAATAATAGTATTAAAAATATTAATAAAATAATACTTATTTAATTAAAATAATAGTAATAATAATAATGATCATTAGTATTAGTATTCTTATTAATATTTTATATAATAAATTATGAATGTACCTATTTATAATACACCATACGAATTCATATGCAAATACCTTCATTTAAAATGAGAAAAAAGTTCAGATTATAAAACTATAATTAGATTGAATTCGTCGTAAGCTAATAGATTTAGAGGCAATAATAAAATAAGCATTCTACTGAATTAAACATTTAATAGGTTATTTCATTTATAAACATTGTAATTAGATGTAATATAAATATATTTACCAATTGTAAGCAATATAAATATCCATTATGTAATATATCTATATGTGTTCATGATTTACATAAATTATATTACATAATAGATAGTTGTATTAAATAGAGGTACTATTTATGGTATTCTTAATATTAACCTATTATTTATTTTAGAATATATATATATATATATAGAAATGTGAATAAATCTGCAAATATAAGATATGAATTAGACAAACACTACATGTTTACTATATATTAATATATACTATTCATTTTATTGTTTGAACTTATTATTTTGATATGACTAATGTCATATAAAAATATACATTTATATTGAGATATATATAATCTATATAATATACAAATATATATATACACATATATATATATATATATATATATATATATATATATATATATATATATCAATATATATATATCAATATAAATGTATATTTTTATATGACATTATTCATATCAAATAATAAGTTCAAACAATAAAATTAATAGTATATATATATATATATATATATATATATATATATATATATATATATATATATATATATATATATATAGTAAACATGTAGTGTTTGTCTAATTCATATCTTATATTTGCAGATTTATTCACATTTCTTCAACTCTCGACATTTTTTTCTTTTAAACTTAAATTTCGTGGACAATGGAATACCAGTGCCTGGCCATCTATGTACTCACCTCTATAAATAACTCAATACCATTATGCAATGCTATACGTTGTCGACGTTGAGTGCAATGCATAAAACAAACTTTGTGACGACAATAAAATAATACTCGACTGTAATCTATAAATAGATCGTAGATTTAAAAATAGATTGGACGATGATGAGGGATGTCGAGCTGAAGGTTACCCTGTGTGGAACAGTGTATAACAGGATAGAACAGGATAGAAAAGGATACGTGAGAAATCTTTGAATTCATTTCACAATACATTTTATTAGGTGCGCGTCACAGTTTTCGTCACTACTCGGCAGTTATAATCCTTACATTGAATCATTCTGCAAAATATTTATAAATGTAAACTAATATAGGCTTGTGTATTCTAAATAACATAATTATTTATAATTTATGGTGCAATAATTATATCATTTAAAACTATTCTCTCTCTCTATATATATATATATATATATATATATATATATATATATATATATGTATATATGTGTGTGTGTGTATGTGTGAGTGCGTGCGTGTGTATGTGTGTGTATGTGTGTGCGTGTGTGTGTATGTGTCTGTATAGCGTAAATAATCTATTATGAAAAACATATCATAAACCGTTATCTTGTTATCTTATTATGAAAGATATTATAATTTGAATTAGAAGATGCTGTATTAACTATTAAAACAGTTTTAATAGATTTAACATTATATGTAAAAACTTATGGAATGTATTACTTACTAAGCTTTATATTAATATAACCGCTATACTCATGTGTAAATTAATCATATACTTAGATAAAACATATTCTATGTACATACTGCAGAGTAATAATACAATAAATTCTTAGGATGTGCCTACAAAAAATTATCGCATAAATGAAATTATGCAATTCAAGAATGAAATTACATAGATTATTTACTGTGTATCAAAATAGGGCATTACATTATTCTAAAATAGATAAAAACTGCTCCGTATACTAAATTTAGTGAGTGATATATTAGGTTAGGTGAATTTAATATGGTATATCAACTATTAAAACTTTACTGTTGTAATGTTAAAACTTATAGTAAGAATATATTTGTAAAAAATACATATATATATATATATATATATATATATATATATATATATATATATATATATATATATATATATATATGTATATATATACATATATATATGTATTTAATATATGTGTAAAAAATGCTTATTTATTCAAATATACCTAAATCCTATATAAAAGCGATCTTATTGTAGAAAATGACTGTCATAAAATAGTCTTTTTATTTCGTTTTAGTTAACTATAATTAATTATTATTATTATTTATTTACGACACTATCGTAATATTTCAAGAACTATATCAGTATGATAATCATTTATATATAAACAATAGATATCATTGCAATAACATGGAATATACTACATAACATTACAACTATGATATACAATTATAAATGGAATACACAATACAAAACTTATTATATAAGGCTATTGTGTGAACCATACGTACTACAATAGTACTAATATGTATTCTTTTAAATCATAATTCATATATAACTAAAACCTAGATATAATATAAGAATAGATGATAGTTATGAAATGATACTAATAAATGAATACATGTATTATATATACTACCGATATGTTTATATTATACACTGTACAATATATTCCTAAAAATTGAGATATATTATAATTATGATAATAAAACGTAAGAAAAGTAAATAATTAATATTTAAAAATTACAAATTTGTAATTTTTTAATATAAACTGAAAATATTCATTAAATATTTTGTATAGATATTATCATTAGTATATATAAAATATTTATATTGAATATGTTATGTTCACGCTTATATAAAAATATCTATAAATAACGCATAGATTAATGATTATTATATAACACATATTAAATATCTTTGATCATACATATTGACATTGATTTTTGTGTGGCTTAAATAACGTACAAACTCAAAATATTGCATAGAATAACATAAATATAGTAAGAATATAAATATAGTAAGAATTATATGATTTAAAAAAAGATCATAAGATAATAACTAAATAAATAATACAATTTAATCAGCTAAACTTAAATAATTATGAGATATGTGAAATATGTATACAACCTTATTGAGCTAAAGAAAATATCTGCCAGCTATGGTGTAATAATAACTTACTAATAATAAACCAACATTCAATTATGATGATTAAAGAAATATGATATTTTGCATTTCTTCGATAATTACCTTGAATACGTAACACATTATCATTGTTGAGGTATAATAAACCTACATTATTTAATACGATCAAAACAAATTTATTATAAAAAATTGAGAATTAATTTATTATTATTACCTATATTGATGTTTATTAACTACGATATTAGATTGAGCATGTCCTTTGTATATGCGATAATACTCCTGTAACTACTTATCACATGTATATATCCAAATATCAGAGTACTCTAACTGATGTGTTGTTTCTCTAACTCATTTAATTCACTTATTGTTATTCTCTTTAAAACACAAAAGAAAACATATATTTAATATTTTGTGTATAAATAAACTTTTCAATTCAATTCAATTCAATTCACAGGAGTGATGGGTGGATGGATGGATGGATGGATGGATGGATGGATGGATGGATGGATGGATGGATGGATGGATGGATTGATATTTATAATAACATAACATAATTATATTTAATAATTTTATTTACATTCGTACACGTATTTATTTTTACAAATTTAACGCATAACATTTATAAATAAATTTAAAAACAGAATATATATTTATAAAATATCATTGTTTGGTTACTCAAATTTGGTAGATTTTAAATTCGGTTCTAAACTTTACAAGTAATAAGCTAACACCAATATAAATTGTAAATCAATCACGAATGATATTCTCCCAGAATAGATATATCAAATATGACAAGAGGTCTCGAATATTATAGTGTTTATTAAAATATTAATATTTTGTGTTACAATATAAATTAGTAATATTGTTAAAAAAAATTTAATTATAAATTATTATTTTAACATTCATTTAAATTCAGCATACTTTTAAATATTAAAACTGGAATACTCTATTAATAATATTATCTATTTTTTGGTTGGCATACGATATATATTTTAAAGCAAACCTTAATTAATGAAAACTATTAATACATTCTAATATATATCACATACCTATTAAATTAATAAATAAGTATACTTATATATATATATATATATATATATATATATATATATATATTAAAATTCAAATTAGCTGGTATATATTTTTTAAATATAATATTAATAAATAATAGGAATTATCATATAAACTATAAAACTAACTATATTATATGATTATACTATATTCAATATATGTCTATATATCTCTTATTAGATGAATAATATTAAAAATATTATATTTTTGGATATTCATATTTATTATATTATAGAATACTGTATATTATAAAATATACCCAGTATTCTATAATTAATAAGATAACAAATATTATTCATAATAGTATTAATTATACTATTGTTTTATTAATACAATTATAATAACTAAAATGTAATATTTATTCAACATTAAAAAATAATTAAATTTTTAGAATTAAATAACTCTATATTCCAGGAATCCATAAATATATTAGAATTATTATATTTTATTTCTAGTTTTAAATTAAATGTCTTAAATAATATGTAAATTAATTTTATAAAATACTTTAATAAAAATAATAGTATATTTTTTACTATGATAATTTAAAACATAAAGGGGCGTTCACACCTATGCGATTTTTTCACCCTATTTTTTTCAGCCGATTATGACTCACCGATAAATACTAGAATCGCTTTTAATATATTTGTAATCTTTTATTGTTATAAATTTACCTAAATATCAAAATTCATTATAAACCATAAAATTAATATATTTGTATTATTTGACAATTTTCTTAATAGTTTATTATAATTTATTATAATTCTAAACTATGCTAAATATATATTTTATTATAATATATTATAAATTAATATATTAGTATCTCATATAATATAAAATTTATAAATTATAAAGTTGAAGAGTAAAACTTTCTATTTAAAATACATATCATCATAGTAATAAATGGTAATCTAAATAAAAGAATATACTATATTAATACAATATACAATATATCGTTATACTATCATGTTAAATGTGTCTATTTTGTATAGGATAAAAAGATGAATAAATTATATTTATATAGAAAAATCATATTATATTATAGGTTTTATGTAATATAAAACTATAGAAATGAAATTATGGTAAGTTCACAAAATCAATAATATTCTTCTTAACCCCTAAATATTAAATATGTTTTTCTTTATTTAACAATTATTTTACCATTACGGTAATATTCCAACTTTTAGTTATTATTATAGTTATAATTTGTATTATAAAAATAACTTAGATTAATTATCTAAAAAAATAACTAGATTATATCCTAAAGTACTAAAGTCAAATACTATAGAATATATACGTAATCAGTTAATGTTTGCTAAAATTAGATTCAATCTGAAATAAATAGTAAAAATAGTAATAATATTTTGAAATAAAAAATTATAAAAAATAAGATTAATTTGGTACTATGATGATTTATTAAACTAATAAATTAAAATGATCTAAAACAAGATTAACAATATGTTTAAGACAGACTTCTATATCCATATAATGATATTATTTTTAAAATGAAACAAATATGTTATTTTAAATTTCGCACTTATGGGTTTTAATGGTTTTTTTATTCATTACATATCTTTATAAAGAATACAATTATACAATTATCTCTGCATAATCGGATTCCACAAATACCGAATCCTATTAAAATTGATCAATTCGTTAATTAATCAATCAATTAAATAACAATGAAATTCTAAGTAACCTAAATATTTCTTAAATGCTTTTCATTTGATGAAATTTTATGATCTGTAATGATAATATTTGAAATTATATCTATTACTCTAACAATCTGTTTTTATTATTCTACGCGGATCATTTAGAATATCATACTAGAAAACTTTATAGTGGCAAGAAATAGTTATTAATAATTGATACTTATTTCATTGTAATTATTTCAATAAAAGTGTGCGCTTATCTTTATGTAAAAAAATACTATACTTGTCAATATAAAATATAACAATTATAAAATAAAACTAAAAATAAATAATTTTATTAAAAACTTCACTCTTAAAGTTAAAATTAATTTCATACTAAGATTAAATAAAGTGACACCTTCAATTATATATATGACGTAGTATCTTATCTTTTGCGGATGTCAATGGTATTATACATACACATATATATATATATATATATATATATATATATAAATAAATATATATATATATATATATATATATATAATAATAATAAGTATTAACTTAATAGTATTTAATAATTTAAAATTAAAAGGTTATATACGAAAAATCAATTATAATTTGTTATCACAACTGCCCTATGTACAAATTCACATATTTTGTTAAAGCACTACAAATAAAAAACTATTATTAAAATATGATGTTTAATGATATTCTTAACATTAATATAACATAATTTCAATTAATTTTTATATTACATTATATCCAATCATTGTAGATTTTAAGATATTTTTTGTATCATATAAAGAAAAATAATATATTATAGAGTACATTTATATAAATAAAAAAAATTTTAATTAAAAAACTATAATATAATATTGATCGTAATAATAATTATAATAATTGATCTTATGGATTTAGTTAATATACTTCAGTATTAACACATATTCTTTGAGTACAATAACCTATTCCCAGATTTTACGATGTCATTTGCAATATTTATTATTTTATAACAATATAATATAACATTAAAAAATAAATAAAATGATACGTTCAACTTTACCATGTTAATGTATTCAATGTGTAGAGTCTGATATTTTCAATTTCTGGATTTTTAAAATTATTTAATATCTTCGATGAAGCCTCTAAAATTATATAACCTAATATTATTTGTTTTTTCTTCATTGAGATATAATTATTAATAGTTTATTAAATATCCTATACATGAATATACGTGACAATATAATTATAATAACCATACAACCATAAACACCACAGTTATACGAATCTTTTTGTTTATATACATGTTCGTAAGATAAAGTGAATACTGTATTTAGTAATAAATACAGTGATATTGTAGTGAAATAACAATTAATCTATAGCTTCATATTATAAATATACCTATTGCATTGAAGTACATTTATTACTTTATTTATTAATAATTTTGTAATTTAGTAAAAGGTTGACATTGAGTAACATAATGATTTCGAGAATGTCTATTCATTTATTTGTTATGCAGCTATTATATTAAACATATATATGTACATGTATATAGTATTAATACTAATATGCCAATAATATATAATATAAAGACCAACGAAATAGGAATAAACATTACAACAATAAAATAAAAACTAATAAATTATATTAAAAATCACACGCTTTATATATAATATATATTTTATATATTATATATATATATATATATATATATATATATATATATCTTAATCTTAATCTTTATTTAAAAACTTACTGGAATTGTTCAGTTTTTTTGTAACATTTTTCTCCGCAAGTTAAAATATAAATTATATATATATTACATAAATCCTTATAAGCAAACGAATTCATTAAAAGCCTATACATGAACTATTAAGGAACGACTAATAATTATTAATTTTATAAAAAATATTAAATATTGTATATGAATACTAATGTCTATAATATGAAATGTATAGTAATGTATATTATTATGTAATGTTTATTATTAGATAAATCTATTAAGAAATAAAATATATAGAAATAAAATAACGAAAAAAAATAATATAATAAACGATAATTGTTAATATATATTTATATTCATTTCTGCGTAATTATATTATGATATTAATATTATAATAATATATCTAAATATCTGATATAATTTATCTAATTTTTGATTTACATATTGAAAACTATTTATATATACCGTGATTGCAATGTTCCAATGAGATTTATTCCTACAATTTCCAAATCAACGGTTATTTTGATCGGATTTGTAAATCAGGAGTTACCGTTTTAATAATTACAAATAATTTATTCTTGATGATAAATTGTAAAGGTCAAATTTATATATGTACTAATGTATTAAGGGTTACGTTAATCTGTAGTTGGTAAATTAAGTGTAGTAGTTGATAATAGATACTTTGAAATTCGTTTTATATATATTATAAGAAATCTAGGTTCTTATACCAATACAAAATATGAGCTTCTCATTAATTTATAATAATTTATATTACTTTATATGAAACTTGATCGCCTCTAATTAACATGAAATATATAGAAGTTATAAATTATAATACCATTATTAAAAATATAAAATAATCATATAATATTTATAATCAAAACAATTTGTTACTATTATATTATATATTATACAATTTATTTTCGCATCGAATATATAACTATGAATAAATAATATAACATTGATGGTTGGTTTAGCAATTAATTAATTAAACTAAATAAACTTCCGTAACCAACTGTTATAAGTAATTATAATATTACTGTTATAATTAATTTAATAATATAATTATATATATATAATATAATATATTACATATATAGATATAATGTTATTAATCACGTCATTGTTTAAACTAATGTTATAATTATGTTAGTTAATCAATCCAAAAATAATATTTGGAGAGAAAAATCGCGTATCGTACTGAGACGTTTACGTCACTTCGTAGTGAGCCGAGCCAATGCTAAAAAGTTCGCGATTTTAGATCAAATTAATCCGCGATTAAAAACTCTAATCTAGGCGATATCATAATACGATCTATAGGTGATATATGTTTTTTGATCAAATTATATGTTTAACATAGTATATTATATTTATTACCATACCACGAAGTATATTATTTTAAATAATATATAAATTAGTATATAAATTAGGTATTTCTATTATATAATGATATTTAGTTGATTATAATAAACTTTACATTAGCTGTAATATTTTATTATTTAAAATTAAATAAATATAGAAAATAATTATGCCTAAACGATTTAAGATTAAATCTTATAACAAATTGTATAAGCTAATTACATTATTAATAAATATCACGCATTTTATTAGAACAAATTATACTAATGACAAACCATTAGCAGATGTGTTTAAATTTAAAAAAACATCTAATTTTATAATTTCTTATTCCAGCGAAAATTCACATGTAGCCCATATTATGATAATATGAGTATTAGTGATAATATCATTTATAATAATACTAAAATTTATAATTTAGTAAATTGGGATTTATTTAATTTTATTTGAATTAGTAAGCATACTTTAATAAATATACTAGATAGTATGACATATATATTTCCTATATTTATAAATATATACATATCTATTAATTAGATTCATCTACACCTCAATATATACATATTTAGATAATGTCGGCTTTGGAAGTGTTTAACATTATGTAAATTGATCGTGAAAATAGATTTTTTGAGAAAACGGTTACTAAATACTACTAATACTATATATATATATATATATATATATATATATATATATATATCATAATAGTACATACTATAATTAAATCGTAAATATAATATTGGGCAGGTAAAATGACGTTCCTTTATAAAGACATGATGTTCCCATACTATATTTTGTTAGTATAATGATAACATTATATATCGCATTATTGTATACAAAATATATTATATTTGTGACCATGCTATGGAGTCCAATATTTTAAATAATACATAATTAAAGTATATAAATTAAGTAGTTCTATTTTTAAATTCTATGTTCATATAAAAATATATAAATAATATATAAATATATATATATATTATTATTATGCAGATGCCATAACGAAATATTCACTAAATCAATGGATTAAATCAATGGATTCTATTCTAGGCGATTACACAATTTTTTACGAAACTCGATAAGAAATCTAAAAATAATAAATAAATTGAATAAATATATTTGTTCTTATTTTGAAATGCTACTTTATTACTTGTGTTAACACAAGTAATTAAGTAATAAAGTAATTACTTGTGTTAACACAAGTAATTAAGTAATACAGTAATTACTATATATTCTATAGAAAGTTTTATCTCATATTTGTTCCACTTGTGTTATCGTGTGTTTTTTACTTGTGTTAATCCTAGTTTTTTTATATTCGTGTTAACCCATCATTTTGTACTCGTATTAATACAGATTTTAACTATAGCCAAATTGATGTGCAAACACGTACATTTTACAGAATACTAAAACAAAAATATAGTTTTTTGTTACATAATTGTTATTGAGAATTTTAAAAAGTCAATATAAATAGATATTATTTTGTATGTAAATTATACTTTATTATATATGTAATATAATGCAATTATTGTTTATGTAAAATATTCAAGAATTAATGAGGTAGATTTCGTAAATAACCGTTATATTTAATTAAAATACTAGAAGGAATCATATAATTAACTATATGTCATTATATCAAATGTTTCCTAATCCTATAATATAATAATATATATAATATATAATATATGTATATGGAATTAATATTATTAATTACGATATTTATTAAACTAATTACTAAATTATGTATTTTCATTTCATATAATTAGTTGCTATGCTAATGTTAAAATATACATTGTTTTTTCATCGTATATTAATATTATTATATATATAATATTAAAATATCGTAAATTACAGAAATTAAAGAATTCTCAAAAGATAATACAAACCAGATATTTTGTTATTTGTTCAGTACATTGCTGAATTTAGAGTTTCTCATATATCATAATTTATTTATTTTTAAATTATTTTAATTTATGGCTAATTTATAACATAGGGACATTTATTAAATATTTTTAGCTTGTAAATTCCATAACTCAATATTTAAATTTAATGTTAGTGACATATCAATAAATACTACTACTACTACTACTACTACTACTACTACTACTACTACTACTACTACTACTACTACTACTACTACTACTACTACTACTACTACTACTACTACTACTACTACTACTACTACTACTACTACTACTACTACTACTACTACTACTACTACTACTACTACTACTACTACTACTACTACTACTACTACTACTACTACTACTACTACTACTACTACTACTACTACTACTACTACTACTACTACTACTACTACTACTACTACTACTACTACTACTACTACTACTACTACTACTACTACTACTACTACTACTACTACTACTACTACTACTACTACTACTACTACTACTACTACTACTACTACTACTACTACTACTACTACTACTACTACTACTACTACTACTACTACTACTACTACTACTACTACTACTACTACTACTACTACTACTACTACTACTACTACTACTACTACTACTACTACTACTACTACTACTACTACTACTACTACTACTACTACTACTACTACTACTACTACTACTACTACTACTACTACTACTACTACTACTACTACTACTACTACTACTACTACTACTACTACTACTACTACTACTACTACTACTACTACTACTACTACTACTACTACTACTACTACTACTACTACTACTACTACTACTACTACTACTACTACTACTACTACTACTACTACTACTACTACTACTACTACTACTACTACTACTACTACTACTACTACTACTACTACTACTACTACTACTACTACTACTACTACTACTACTACTACTACTACTACTACTACTACTACTACTACTACTACTACTACTACTACTACTACTACTACTACTACTACTACTACTACTACTACTACTACTACTACTACTACTACTACTACTACTACTACTACTACTACTACTACTACTACTACTACTACTACTACTACTACTACTACTACTACTACTACTACTACTACTACTACTACTACTACTACTACTACTACTACTACTACTACTACTACTACTACTACTACTACTACTACTACTACTACTACTACTACTACTACTACTACTACTACTACTACTACTACTACTACTACTACTACTACTACTACTACTACTACTACTACTACTACTACTACTACTACTACTACTACTACTACTACTACTACTACTACTACTACTACTACTACTACTACTACTACTACTACTACTACTACTACTACTACTACTACTACTACTACTACTACTACTACTACTACTACTAC
>OZ038314.1:21035417-21037917 GCA_964035775.1 Osedax frankpressi | reverse complement strand
GAAATATTATATCTATAATTGATTGTAATATAAATTTATTTTTACTAATTAATTATATTTAATAATAATATAATTTATTTAAATTCAATTTAATATTGAATATGGGTTAAATTTAATAACTAAATATTATTCTAAATATGAAGCAATATTATACAATTATATTAACAGAAATATTAAATGAATACAAATTATATTTTAAAAATACAGTGATATTTAACAATATATGATTATGAAACAATAATAGGCGCATTGTAATGGTTTTATTAAGGAGTAAATTGGATTGTAATTAATTAGTTTCATAATATTGTATGTGTGCGTGTTATAATATATACAATACATAATATATATATACAATACATTTAACACAATACAAAACATGTATTTGCATCATATGCAAATACTAATCATTAGAAATCATCCATCATAGTACCATTATTAAAACAAGTCTTACAATATTGCTAATACTGGGAGAATTTGGAAAAAAATGTATAACATATTAAAGTTAGTACGTCATTGTAGATATAATACGATATGAATATACTAATACCATGTCGATGGTGTAATAAATATATTATAATTTATTAATACAAATATATGATGCATTTTAAGAATTAAGGATACATTGACGACATATCCTTACGTTTTAATATTGCTTTAATAAGTTTATAAAAATAGTAAAAGTAAAAGTAAAAGTAGTAATTATGTTAATAATAATAATAATAATAATAATAATAATATTAATATTATAATAATAATAATAATAATAATAATAATAATTATAATAATAGAAATAAAAGTCGATTATATTTAAACAACAAATTTATATAACGTATTACATAGTTAAACTTTAAAAATATATATTTCGATATATTATATAATATGTTGACATATATGAGATATCTATCTACTAATTTCGTAAATAGAACATCAGTCCGAAGACAATACGATATGGATAAGCATATATCTTGAGTCATAGGTTAAAGTTGAGTTTAGAACATATCCACGACATTTATAGTTAGCTAGACTCCAGCAAGTTATATACGATGACTCATGGGAACGGAATGTCCAGGTCCATATCGAAGAAGGTAAACCATTGATATCCTCGAATATCCGAAGAAATATCTGATGATTACATAAACTAATTTAGATACATCATTATTACTAGTTTTTAATATCTTATATACATTATAATTAACATATAAAAATAATATTTAGCAATTTTATTATAATATAATATAATTTAAATAAATATAAATTCTATATGATTATAATATTCTTGGTATTTATATTACAATATTATAAATGATGTTAATAAATTAATATTTTTAAAAATTATTTATAAGAATTTATTATTTATATTATGAAATTAACATTTTTGATATTTAATATTTAATAATATATTTAATTAATATTAATAATACTATATTTAATAATCTCCGTATGTAATACACACCAGCATTTATTTCATATTCAGTGAAATTTGTTTTAGTTAATGTCAACATTATTATGTTGAACGGGTACGCGAATTTCTGTAAGTAACTATAAAATAATCTGTACTCATTATTTTATAGAAATATTAAACCACACCCATTTGGTTTTATTTAATTTATAATTATGATGTTTTGCATATCTACATTTCTATATATAGATTCTAATGGAATTTTAAGTTCACTATTCTAAAGTAATAATATATATCCGAGGTAAGCTATAAATATCATATACATAATAAACTTTGATTCAGATGACTTTAATATATATATACTTTTAAATGATAATAATTGTATTTATAGTACTATAATAGACATAATAATTTGTTCAAGTATTATCTCGATAGAATATACTAATTACTTTTAAACTAGTTTTATATACTAATTTAAATAATAAACTAAAATATGTACCCATCTAGCCTACAATACTTATTGGAATATTTACTAATTAAATTATAATTTTAAGATATTTGATTTATTGATTGATATATGGATATATGATTAATGGATAATAATAGTATAGGAACATTTTATATATATATTGCCTATTACATTGGATACCTTATCAAATGTAAGATGTAATGTAACTATAGTAGTTAAATTATACTTAATACGATAGATTACTATTTTTAAATATTACAATTTATTATTATATTTATTCTTACGGTGTTAATATCATTTTATACATAGCTATTAATAATATTAGATCTCATATTAAAATATGTGTTATTAATATATTTACTCAATTTACCCTAATGATACAAAAATATCTATTATTAAAAGTATTCATCATACTGTAATGTATGTATGTGTGGATTGGTATGAATATGGCTAGATATATGTATTGATATATGTATGCATGGGTGGATGGGTGGGTAGATGTATGGATGGATGGATGGATTGATGGATGGATGAAACTACTCAGATCACATATGTATTTGTTATTTCGTGTATAAATAAACTTTTCAATTCAATTCAATTCAATTGGATGGATGGCTGGATGGATGGTTAAC
>OZ038314.1:20995417-21027917 GCA_964035775.1 Osedax frankpressi | reverse complement strand
ATGAACACAATATAAAAATAAATATTTTGTTGACTTTTAAATTTAATATTAAAACTATATGTCACTAATACAACTATTATGTAAGTCATACCTCGATATAGAAAAATATTATAATTGTGTTAAAATTAAACAATTATAAAATGAAATACACTATCATTATTTGTTACTGCAAAACATGTTATTTGTCTATAGACAAATAAAATGTTTATATATTAAGTTAATAATTGTTTAATATTCATTTCAAATTATGTATTCAATAATTATTCAGATATCATATCACGTAAGTTAAAAGGCCTATATAGGAAATTATAGATATTATTTATATTATATTTTATTTGTATATTTTATTTGTATATTTTATTTGTATATTTTATTTGTATATTTTATTTGTATATTTTATTTGTATATTTTATTTGTATATTTTATTTGTTTATTTTATTTGTATATTTTATTTGTATATTTTATTTGTATATTTTATTTGTATATTTTATTTGTATATTTTATTTGTATATTTTATTTGTATATTTTATTTGTATATTTTATTTGTATATTTTATTTGTATATTTTATTTGTATATTTTATTTGTATATTTTATTTGTATATTTTATTTGTATATTTTATTTGTATATTTTATTTGTATATAAATACTATTTTATTATTTCGTATACATGCATATATTTGTATACGTATTTATTTTATATTTTATATTTTATATTTTTAACTCGTTTTATATTTTTATAATAAATTGAAGGATAATCAATTTACAAAAAAGTGTTTTAATATAAAGTGATTTAATAAAAAGTGAATTAATATATAAATAGTATGTCATTAAATAATTAAATAATAAAAAAATAAAATAAAACCTTATATGCGTATTATAAAGGTTTAAAAACCTTTATTAGATTCGCGCAAATAATAAAGGTTTAAAAACCTTTATTAGATTCGCGCGTATAATAAAGGTTTAAAAACTATTTTATAATTTATGGAAATGTATTCTGTAATGTCATTAAAATTAAAATTTAAATAATATTCTTCATAAATATTTTCCTTAAAATATATATATTATTGTAATTATAGTTGCCGAAGTACTTGAATAGGTTAACTGTGTAAAATATTTAATATATATTAATTTATAAGATTCATAACAAATCTGATAACATCTGATAACATATGTAAGGTATTATTATTTAAGTGATTATTTTCATACATGAATATATATTTTATTTGCTTTATTTTTATGTATTCTTAATATCAACGATAATAATCTAATATATCTAAAATAATATTATTAATTATTAGTAAACTATAGTAAACTAATATATACATTATAAATATTCATATGTCAACATTTATAATGTATTATTATAAACTAAATATAGTAAATAAGCCTCTCTTTGATAATTGGTTAATTATCTTCAGATCTTAACTTGTTTAAATATATTCTTAAGTATAAAGTATAAAGTATAATTTTAAGTTTACATATATTACTTTAGAATGCATATTACACAGTAAAAAGTAGTAAATCTATACTAACATTGATCAAAAACTATACCCTCTCTAATATATATAACTTTTTATTATTACTAGAATTGTCTACTATATTTATCATATATAATCTCATCAATCAACTATAATATATCGAAGTTTATGAAAATACAGAACATTTTATCATATTTATCATATATATTTACTTTATATATGAATTAATTAATTCCAAAGACAAAAACATTTTGATATCTGTTAAATATTAAACTATACTATTTTTTTATTTCTATTTTAAATCATTACCGAATATACTTTATTTATTAAATTATCTATCAATTATTCGGATGGAATAATTTTCAATTAGGTAATTATTTATTCACTATTTCCCAATATAGAAAATAAGCTCAATTTATTGAGAATAACTGATTTATTGTAATATTTAAAATATACATATATGTAATCTTCTATTGGAAGATACATCTGTTCATTGTAGAAATTAAATATTTATTTTATTTAATTCTTTCCAAGTTCTTATTATCTTCTTATTATTATTTTTTACTTGAAGTAATAATATATATGATTATTCCTAATATACACTTTATCTTATTTCATGAGAGGATATATAATATAATTAGAATAGTGTTTATTACTTTCTATAAAATTTCATTTACGCTTAAAATTTAAATTTAAAATAACGATAATATAGTTTAAATTTACATAATATATACTATAGTTTTTATTATTACAAAACATAATTAAATATGAGAATGTCTTTTATAATAAAATATAATTTTATAAATAATATATTTAGATACTTTATTTTATAAGAAATGATATGTATATATATTTTTGGTATTTTGTATAATATCGATTTTTGATAATACAAATAGTAATAGATAACATTAGAATCATAATAAATACTATATATATATATATATATATATATATATATATATATATATTAATTTGTACTTTATATAGGAATTAACTCTATAAAATATATAGAAAAATATACAAATATTAAAATATAGAATATGCCGATTTTATATAGTAATAAAATGATACATTCTAAAAATTATAAAAATAAATAAAAATAAACATTAATATTAATGAATTATAAATCAATAATAAGCTAAATGAAATAGAGGAGTAGTAACTTTTATTTACTAAAACTAAATGGTTATTTAAATGTAATAGTTATTTTATAATACTTTGTATATTATAATTTAAATGTTTTTACTATTTGTATATAATATCAAATTCATAAATAAAGACAATTAATATAGAAAAATAAAAATGTTATATATAAAGAATTTAATATTATTAATTTTGTTGTAGGATGTTATTGGGAGTATAATTATTTTTTATAAAATGTCCTTAAAATATTAATCTATAATTATGTATGTACATGTTTTACCAAAATATAAAAAATCCATAATTTATATTTAGAAAATAGTGAATTATATTATTCAAGAAGTTAATTTTTACTAAGGCATTTAAATATAATATTAGTAATACAGATAGTCATTTCATTAGATACATATTAAATATGTTTTTTTTTATATGCTGTATCTTCAATAATACTGTAAGGCATTTGGTTGTATTTACTTGTTATAAAGTAATTATGTATTAAGATAATTAAAGGAGATTTTGTATTCAATAACAAGTAATTTGTTTTCAATATATTGTTATAATTTAATAAATCTAAAATGTAAAATTTATATTAATAACATGTTTATTTATGTATTTACATTTGTAACTTATTAATATTTATGCAGCTTATTCTTATATTTGTTAATCCTATGGAGTTAATGATATCAGTAGTAGAAACTCTCATATTTATTCTTGATGTAATTATGTAATCATTTAAATGATATATTATCTATTATCTAATGGTGGTTCTCGATTTTAATAGAAAATTACATGAATGTTTTTTTATAATTCCGCCTCTGCATTCCACAACTTATCGAATTATTTTCAAATTAATAACAGCATGTGCATTTGCTTCGGCTTGTATTCATTTTGTATTCATCTAACCATTAACTTTTTACAATATGTTATTCTAAAGAACAATTAATATATAATTTCAGTTATGTTCTTAAATAATTATATGAATATTATTCCTGGTATATATCATATGATGTAATTAAATTATATAACTAAAGAAGAGTACCTGGATGTTTGCATACTTGTAAAATACATTTCATACACCGACTTAAAGCCTAAGGATATGATCATACTATAATATGTTATTATGTTATTGAAACTATTATGTTTTATTACTCCCTATTTATTATTTAGATATAATAAAGAACAGTGAGCTAAATAATAATAATAATACGGTGTCGTGTACCAGAATGGAACCTAAACATATAATAAGATATTTTAAAGTTTTATTTAACAATAAATCAATTTTGAATAATTTCAATTTAATAAGAATATACTTAATATGATTAAAATACATACGAGTAAATTATTTTAAAGATATTAAATGTTTAACTAATAATATCACTAATCCATATATTATCACTTATACCGATTAAAATAAATTCTTATAGAGATGCCGTATTTGTCAAATAGTTAATAAATAAACATGTCAATCAAAGATATATAAATATTGAATTTTAAAATTATAAATGTATATATAAAATAATAAATTTGAATTTTATATATAATTTAAATTTGTATTTTAAAGTTATATACATAATCTATTTAGAATTTATATGTACACATATAAATATAACTTTTTGTAGAGCCGGTAATGCTATAGTGACTACTCTATGGAGTAGATTTGTAGATAATGTAAGTACTTACTACTAATACGTTTTATATATATATATATATATATATATAATGTCTAGTCTTAGTAAGATATGTTATGAATATTATAACCTCGGTAGTTTATCATAGTAAATTAATCAAGCCTGTTTTTAATTTCAGCGTAAGTGAAATAAATAAAAGATAGTTCAGGACAGCAAGAGATTATAAACCGATATAAAATTAATATGTGCTTTTTTGTTATATTATTAAAGACTATTTCATTTTCTAACAAATATTTGATTTCTTTTAATATTATATTTAATCTCTTTTAATATCATATTGGTAATTATAATATTCCGAATATTGAAATATATTTATAAATTTGAATATGTGTAACCACGCCCTGATTTAAATGACAGATATTGATTAACACGCCTACATTTAAGAATTTGAAAATTATATTTTTTAATATTATAGAAAAAATATATGATAGCATATAATAATAGCTGCTATTGTTACTAATAAATAGGAAATTAAGCTATATTATATATTATATTAGAAATATTTTTGATATTTTTGTAAATTTATGGAAAATGTCACGTGAAGGTTCCATTCTGGTACATGTTCCATTCAGGAACACAACAACGCTACTTACTTATAAATTATTAACGACTTTATTTATATTATTGATATCACGATACTTCATGATACCAAAGAAAACATATTTATTTGTGTCTATAAAAAACTGTTAAATACAATAATTTGAACATTTCTTCTTTTCGTAATAGTATTTCATGATTCGCGTTAAGAGATATTTTAAATATTTAATTATGAACAGAATGCTTTAAAGATAACATTGAAAATTAAATGCAAAGTTATATATACAATTATATGAATAATTAATAACAATTAAATGTTATGACATTATAAACCAATAATAAGAGTATCACCAATAATAAAAAAAATTTATGTAAAATAATGTATATGTATTCATGGAAATGGCATATCGAGGTCTAAATTTTTCACCGAGAACCAATCATATTCATTTATAAACTCGTCTGAAAATATAATAAATTGTATAAGATATCTTATTCATATTTCCTAATCTACAGTATTAGTGAATAATGTAAATTTTATATGATATTAATTAATATATTAAATAAATAATAATGATAATGCAATAAATGTCGAATTCATATTCTGATAGCTAAATATATATTTAATATTAATATCAAGATTAACCTTCGGAATATACTTTATTTGATAGTTGATACATTTTCTATATTTCTATCTGTAGTTTGACGTGTAGAATTGTAAAACCTTACTTTAAATAGTGTATTGAGTAACGCCTTCTTTATTATATCTACAATTTGATTGGTTGATAGGAAACAGGAATTTAATTATATCTTGCTTTTATTAGAAATAATATAAATTATAAATTACAGTAATGTGTATTACTAATAATTTAGATTTCGAATATTAATTGTATTAAATAATAATTAATACAATGCATATTCATTTCCTGTAACTCATAGACATATAGTTATAATATATACTATTGATTATGCAACAAGATTGATAAGTAATAATATTATTAAATATATATTGATATAAATTAAATTAATTTTACATATGTATTATGAATACAAATAATTACTGAAATTAATATGGAGTTAATTATAATTTATTCGATGTTTAATATATAATTTATAATTTATATAATAATTAATATATAAGTATTGCATTCAGTAGTATAATAATATCATTTGTTATAACACATATGAAAATATTTCAAAAAATTAACAAATAGTAATAATATATTCGTTTGGACAAGTTGTTGTTGCATTCATTTTCAAAATATAATTAATTTTAAGAATTTATTTATATAAATATTAGTCCTATGTATATTAATGTAAATAATTTTAATATAAATTATTGTATATTAATGTAATTAATGTTAATATAAATTAACAAGTGACTTTTAATAAAATAATGATATATTACTTTTCTTTGATTTCTAAATTAATACTATAATTACTAATTAAAACAAAAGATACATTTTTTCCATTATGACATCAAGAATATAATATTTTCAATAATAATTAAAATAATTAATTTCATATATGTAATATAATTTTAATTACGCTATTTGTAAATATAACATATAATATATATTCATAATATTTACAATGTATCACAATTGTTGTTATGAATCTCTTTATCGTTGACTTAAATAAGACATTTATTATTGTATATTTATTCTGTATTCTTTATATTTATTCTGTATAAAGTGAAATTTTAAATATTAAAATAGAATTAAAACAACTATAACATAACTTTTTAAATAAAATGAAAATAATATTTTTGAATAACAGCATAGAGTAATATTTTGAATAACATTCATTATTTCTAAGGGTAGAATATTCAGATATTAGAAAAAAGAAATAGATGAGTAATTTTCAGAAAAACAATATAAATTAGGTATCTGTAGTTACATAAAATTGCATAATTATAAAAAATAATAATTTTCATATTAATACCACGAATTGTAATTAATTATAGGCAATATGAAGGATTAATTTATTAATAATTAGTATTATTTAAAATAATTTAATATTTGTATTAGTATATATGTTATCAAATATCAAATATCGATATAATTAATTATTCTTAAAAAAGTATAATTAATACTCCTATTTAATTATTATAATATATATCATATTTACTATAGTTACAATATTATAATAACCATTACAATTATAATTACCATTATAAGATTAACTATTGTGGTTTATTAAGGATATTCTGAAAATACCACTATAAATAATTATATATCAAATATATTAAATTGTTTGCTTTACTATTATAACATCATGAATCATGAATTATAATTAAAATGCCTTTCTAATATATTTAAGATATTTTTTTAAACTTTATATATTTAGTAGTAGTTGTAGTTAAGGACAGCTAATTTCGTTATTACTAGTTGATTTATATACAGGTAATACATATTACATATTTATATAATATACGATGAGCTGTTGTATCATGCATTACTTATGAAACCCATACCATTCGAATTTCATAAATTACATACATTTTTACCCAATCTTGAAAGTTTAATTTTAAATAAAATATCACTATCTTTGTTTGATTGACTCCAATGTATAATTAGATTTGTAAGGATATTTACAAATATAAAGTTACAATAATATATTAATGGGGTATATTACTTTAATTAAATTATTACCATAATACAAATATATAGTGAGAATTGATCTTTAAATATAAAGTGAAATACACTACATTGTATATATATATATAAAAAACTATAATATTATATTATAAATTATTAATATTTTAATGTAAAATAAACCTGCTTGAAGTATTATACATCGTATCGTTGAAATGCCTACCACAGATTCGTAAATGTCTGAGTGATTGAATACATGAATTCCTTTATTATTTTCAATAAGGTCTCATTTCTTGTATTTATAGCCCATTTTTTATAACTATATAATTATATTAAATAGTAAATTATAATTCTTATAGATATGAGATATGGGTTAATATTATATGTATTGTCATAAAATACATAGTATGATCATTTATATCATTATTCATAATAAAAATCAGAAAATTAACAATATTTGTATTTAAATTATATATGACATATATTATTTGAATCAAATAACAAGTTATATTAAATAATAAATTAAACCTATTATATATTTGCTATATATTATTAGATATGTTAATTATACGACATAGCGTGAAAGTTTATATAAAAAGAATAAGAATAATTAATTATTGAAATTTAAAAATATTCTTAAAAATATTTTTATATGAGTCTTACCGTTCTTCTTCTAAGGGAAATCTGTGATACGGAAATGTATCTCTATTTTGATAATAATCACAATTTATTACAGAACATCGTAATCCAGTCTTAATGGTTGAATTACTACAGTTTAACATACTTTTTAGGATATATTTACGTAATAAAATAAAATATTTTTCATAAATTTAAAAAAATGACCATAATGGCGGATACAAATTCAGCTGTCAATGAAATAAGTTATTTTTAATGATGAAAGTTAACCCATATTTTTAATATATAATAATAATAATAATAATAATAATAATAATAATAATAATAATAATAATAATAATAATAATAATAATAATAATAATAATAATAATAATAATAATAATAATAATAATAATAATAATAATAATAATAATAATAATAATAATAATAATAATAATAATAATAATAATAATAATAATAATAATAATAATAATAATAATAATAATAATAATAATAATAATAATAATAATAATAATAATAATAATAATAGTAATAATAATAATAATAATAATAATACTAATAATAATAATAATAATAATAATAATAACAATAATAATAATAATAATAATAATAATAATAATATTGATAATTATAATGGTAATTATAATGATAATGATAATGATAATTATAATGATAATGATAATGATAATGATAATGATAATGATAATGATAATGATAATGATAATGATAATGATAATGATAATGATAATGATAATGATAATGATAATGATAATGATAATGATAATGATAATGATAATGATAATGATAATGATAATGATAATAATAATAATAATAATAATAATAATAATAATAATAATAATAATAATAATAATAATAATAATAATAATAATAATAATAATAATAATAATAATAATAATAATAATAATAATAATAATAATAATAATAATAATAATAATAATAATAATAATAATAATAATAATAATAATAATAATAATAATAATAATAATAATAATAATAATAATAATAATAATAATAATAATAATAATAATAATAATAATAATAATAATAATAATAATAATAATAATAATAATAATAATAATAATAATAATAATAATAATAATAATAATAATAATAATAATAATAATAATAATAATAATAATAATAATAATAATAATAATAATAATAATAATAATAATAATAATAATAATAATAATAATAATAATAATAATAATAATAATAATAATAATAATAATAATAATAATAATAATAATAATAATAATGATAATAATAATAGTAATAATAATAATAATAATAATAATAATAATAATAATAATAATAATAATAATAATAATAATAATAATAATAATAATAATAATAATAATAATAATAATAATAATAATAATAATAATAATAATAATAATAATAATAATAATAATAATAATAATATTGATAATTATAATGGTAATTATAATGATAATGATAATTATAATGATTATTATTATACAATACAAATATTAAATTATTTTAAATAATACTAATTATTAATAAAGTAATCCTTCATATTGCATATAATTAATTAAAATTCATGGTATTAATATGAAAATTATTATTTTTTATAATTATGCAATTTTATGTAACTACGGATACCTAATTTATATTGTTTTTCTGAAAAATACTCATCTATTTCTTTTTTCTAATATCTGAATATTCTGCCCTTAAAAATAATGAATGTTATTCAAAATATTACTCTATGCTGTTATTCAAAAATATTATTTTCATTTTATTTAAAAAGTTATGTTATTCTTGTTTTAATTCTATTTTAATATTTAAATTTTCACCTTATACAGAATAAATATAAAGAATACTGAATAAATATACAATAATAAATGTCTTACTTAAGTCAACGATAAAGAGATTCATAACAACAATTGTGATACATTGTAAATATTATGAATATATAGCATATGTTATATTTACAAATAGCGTAATTATAATTATATTACATATATGAAATTAATTATTTTAATTATTATTGAAAATATTATATTCTAGAAATATATGGCATAATGGAAAAAATGTGTCTTTTGTTTTAATTAGTAATTATTGTATTAATTTAGAAATTAATCAAAGAAAAGTAATATATCATTATTTTATTAAAAGTTACTTGTTATTTAAAGTAAGGTTTTACAATTTATATTAACATTAATTACATTAATATACAATAATATACAATAATTTATATTAAAATTATTTACATTAATATACATAGGACTAATATTTATATAAATGAATTCTTAAAATTAATTATATTTTGAAAATGAATGCAACAACAACTTGTCCAAACAAATATATTATTACTATTTGTTAATTTTTTGAAATATTTTCATATGTGTTATAACAAATGATATTATTATACTACTGAATGCAATACTTATATATTAATTATTATATAAATTATAAATTATATATTAATCATCGAATAAATTATAATTAACTCCATTTTAATTTCAGTAATTATTTGTATTCATAATACATGTGTAAAATCAATTTAATTAATATCAATATATATTTAATAATATTATTACTTATCAATCTTGTTGCATAATCAATAGTATATATTATAACTATATGTCTATAGGGTTACAGGAAATGAATATGCATTGCATTAATTATTATTTAATACAATTAATATTCGAATTCTAAATTATTAGTAATACACATTACTGTAATTTATAATTTATATTATTTCTAATAAAAGCAAGATATAATTAAATTCCTGTTTCCTATCAACCAATCAAATTGTAGATATAATAAAGAAGGCGTTACTCAATACACTATTTAAAGTAAGGTTTTACAATTCTACACGTCAAACTACAGATAGAAATATAGAAAATGTATCAACTATCAAATAAAGTATATTCCGAAGGTTAATCTTGATATTAATATTAAATATATATTTAGCTATCAGAATATGAATTCGACATTTATTGCATTATCATTATTATTTATTTAATATATTAATTAATATCATATAAAATTTACATTTTTCACTAATACTGTAGATTAGGAAATATGAATAAGATATCTTATACAATTTATTATATTTTCAGACGAGTTTATAAATGAAAATGATTGGTTCTCGGTGAAAAATTTAGACCTCGATATGCCATTTCCAAGAATACATATACATTATTTTACATAAAATTTATTTATTATTGGTGATACTCTTATTATTGGTTTATAATGTCATAACATTTAATTGTTATTAATTATTCATATAATTGTATATATAACTTTGCATTTAATTTGCAATGTTATCTTTAAAGCATTCTGTTCATAATTAAATATTTAAAATATCTCTTAACGCGAATCATGAAATACTATTACGAAAAGAAGAAATGTTCAAATTATTGTATTTAACAGTTTTTTATAGACACAAATAAATATGTTTTCTTTGGTATCATGAAGTATCGTGATATCAATAATATAAATAAAGTCGTTAATAATTTATAAGTAAGTAACGTTGTTGTGTTCCTGAATGGAACATGTACCAGAATGGAACCTTCACTTGACATTTACCATAAATTTACAAAAATATCAAAAATAATTCTAATATAATATATAATATAGCTTAATTTCCTATTTATTAGTAACAATAGCAGCTATTATTATATGCTATCATATATTTTTTCTATAATATTAAAAAATATAATTTTCATTATTCTTAAATGTAGGCGTATTAATCAATATATGTTATTTAAATCAGGGCGTGGTTACACAAATTCAAATTTATAAATATATTTCAATATTCGGAATGTTATAATTACCAATATGATATTAAAAGAGATTAAATATAATATTAAAAGAAATCAAATATTTGTTAGAAAATGAAATAGTCTTTAATAATATAACAAAAAAGCACATATTATATTTATATCGGTTTATAATCTCTTGCTGTCCTGAACTATCTTTTATTTATTTTACTTACGCTGAAATTAAAAACAGGCTTGATTAATTTACTATGATAAACTACCGAGGTTATAATATTCATAACATATCTTACTAAGACTAGACATTATATATATAAAACGTATTAGTAGTAAGTACTTACATTATCTACAAATCTACTCCATAGAGTAGTCACTATAGCATTACCGGCTCTACAAAAAGTTGTATTTATATGTGTACATATAAATTATAAATAGATTATGTATATAACTTTAAAATACAAATTTAAATTATATATAAAATTCAAATTTATTATTTTATATATACATTTGCAATTTAAAAATTCAATATTTATATATCTTTGATTGACATGTTTATTTATTAACTATTTTGACAAATACGGCATCCCTATAAGAATTTATTTTAATCGGTATAAATGATAATATATGGAGTTAATATATTAGTTATATTATTAGTTAAACATTTAATATCTTTAAAATAATTTACTCGTATGTATTTTAATCATATTAAGTATATTCTTATTAAATTGAAATTATTCAAAATTGATTTATTGTTAAACAAAACTTTAAAATATCTTATTATATGTGTAGGTCCATCCATTATGGTACACGACACCGTATTATTATTATTATTTAGCTCACTGTTCTTTATTATATCTAAATAATAAATAGGGAGTAATAAAACATAATAGTTTCAATAACATAATAACATATTATAGTATGATCATATCCTTAGGCTTTAAGTCGGTGTATGAAATGTATTTTACAAGTATGTAAACATTCAGATATTCTTCTTTAGTTATATAATTTAATTACATCATATGGTATAAACCAGGATTAATATTCATATAATTCTTTAAGAACATAACTTAAATTATATATTAATTGTTCTTTAGAATAACATATTGTAAAAAGTTAATGGTCAGATGAATACAAAATGAATACAAGCCGAAGCAAATGCACATGCTGTTATTAATTTGAAAATAATTCGATAAGTTGTGGAATGCGGAGGCAGAATTATAAAAAACATTCATGTAATTTTCTATTAAAATCGAGAACCACCATTAGATAATAGATGATATATCATTTAAATGATTATTAAATAATTACATAATTACATCAAGAATAAATACGAGAGTTTCTACTACTGATATCATTAACTCCATAGGATTAACAAATATAAGAATAAGCTTAATAAATATTAATAATTTACAAATGTAAATACATAAATAAACATGTTGTTAATATAAATTTTACATTTTATATTTATTAAATTATAACAATATATTAAACAAATTATTTGTTATTGAATACAAAATCTCCTTTAATTATCTTAATACATAAAAACTTTATAACAAGTAAATAAAACCAAATTCCTTACAGTATTATTGAAGATACAGCATATAAAAAAACATATTTAATATGTATCTAATGAAATGACTATCTGTATTACTAATATTATATTTAAATGCCTTAGTAAAAATTAACTTCTTGAATAATATAATTCACTATTTTCTAAATATAAATTATGGATTTTTTATATTTTTGTAAAACATGTACATACATAATTATAGATTATTATTTTAAGGACATTTTATAAAAAATAATTATACTCGCAATAACATTCTACAACAATTAATAATTAATAATAAAAATTAATAATATTAAAATATATAAATATATTAATGGGCTAGATTTTCAAACATATTTATATATAATGAATCACTTTGAACTATTCAAATCTTTATTAAGGAAATCTCATTCATCTATTGATACCAAATTGTCTATATTTGGCGTTTAAAATGTATTTATATTTCTAGCTTATTCTTTATATATAACATTTTTATTTTTCAATATTAATTGTATTTATTTATGAATTTGATATTATATACAAATAGTAAAAACATTTAAATTATAATATACAAATTATTATAAAATAACTATTACATTTAAATAACAATTTAGTTTTAGTAAATAAAAGTTACTACGCCTCTATACCATTTAGCTTATTATTGATTTATAATTCATTAATATTAATCTTTATTTTTATTTATTTTTATAATATTTTTAATTTATATTATTATTTACAATTTTTAGAATGTATCATTTTATTACTATATAAAATCGGTATTCTATATTTTAATATTTGTATATGTTTCTATATATTTTATATAGTTTATTCCTATATAAAGTTCCAATTAATATATATAGTATTTATTATGATTCTACTGTTATCTTAAAATATTTTTTATTTTCAAAAATCGATATACAAAATGCCAAATAAACAATATTCTAATTATATTATATATCCTATCATGAAATAAGTGTATATTCGGAATAATCATATATATTATTACTTCAAGTAAAAATAATTATGAAAAGAACTTGGAAAGAATTAAATTAAATAAATATTTAATTCCTACAATGAACTTCTATTGGAAGAATAGATGTATCTTCCAATAGAAGATTACATATATGTATATTTTAAATATTACAATAGATCAGTTATTCTCAATAAATTGAGCTTATTTTCTATATTGGGAAATAGTAAACAAATAATGACCTAATTGAAAATTATTCTATCCGAATAATTGATAGATAATTTGATAAATAAAGTATATTGGGTAATGATTTTAAATAGAAATAAAAAAACAGTACAGTTTAATATTTAACATATATCAAAATGTGTGTGTCTTTGGAATTAATTAATTCATATATAAAGTAAATATTATGATCAAATGTTCTGTATTTTCATAATACAGATATAAAAACAGATACAGCATATAAAAAAACATATTTAATATGTATCTAATGAAATGACTATCTGTATTACTAATATTATATTTAAATGCCTTAGTAAAAATTAACTTCTTGAATAATATAATTCACTATTCTCTAAATATAAATTATGGATTTTTTATATTTTTGTAAAACATGTACATACATAATTATAGATTATTATTTTAAGGACATTTTATAAAAAATAATTATACTCGCAATAACATTCTACAACAATTAATAATTAATAATAAAAATTAATAATATTAAAATATATAAATATATTAATGGGCTAGATTTTCAAACATATTTATATATAATGAATCACTTTGAACTATTCAAATCTTTATTAAGGAAATCTCATTCATCTATTGATACCAAATTGTCTATATTTGGCGTTTAAAATGTATTTATATTTCTAGCTTATTCTTTATATATAACATTTTTATTTTTCAATATTAATTGTATTTATTTATGAATTTGATATTATATACAAATAGTAAAAACATTTAAATTATAATATACAAATTATTATAAAATAACTATTACATTTAAATAACAATTTAGTTTTAGTAAATAAAAGTTACTACGCCTCTATACCATTTAGCTTATTATTGATTTATAATTCATTAATATTAATCTTTATTTTTATTTATTTTTATAATATTTTTAATTTATATTATTATTTACAATTTTTAGAATGTATCATTTTATTACTATATAAAATCGGTATTCTATATTTTAATATTTGTATATGTTTCTATATATTTTATATAGTTTATTCCTATATAAAGTTCCAATTAATATATATAGTATTTATTATGATTCTACTGTTATCTGTTAATATTTTTTATTTTCAAAAATCGATATACAAAATGCCAAATAAACAATATTCTAATTATATTATATATCCTATCATGAAATAAGTGTATATTCGGAATAATCATATATATTATTACTTCAAGTAAAAATAATTATGAAAAGAACTTGGAAAGAATTAAATTAAATAAATATTTAATTCCTACAATGAACTTCTATTGGAAGAATAGATGTATCTTCCAATAGAAGATTACATATATGTATATTTTAAATATTACAATAGATCAGTTATTCTCAATAAATTGAGCTTATTTTCTATATTGGGAAATAGTAAACAAATAATGACCTAATTGAAAATTATTCTATCCGAATAATTGATAGATAATTTGATAAATAAAGTATATTGGGTAATGATTTTAAATAGAAATAAAAAAACAGTACAGTTTAATATTTAACATATATCAAAATGTGTGTGTCTTTGGAATTAATTAATTCATATATAAAGTAAATATTATGATCAAATGTTCTGTATTTTCATAAACTTCGATATATCATAGTTGATTGATGAGATTATATATGATAAATATAGTAGACAATTCTAGTAATAATAAAAAGTTATATATATTAGAGAGGATATAGTTTTTGATCAATGTTTGTATAGATTTATTACTTTTTACTGTGTAATATTCATTCTATAGAAATATATTTAAACTTAAAATAATACCTTAAGAGTATATTTAAACAAGTTAATCTGATGATAGATACATTAACCAATTATAAAAGAGAGGCTTATTTACTATATTTAGTTTATAATAATACATTATAAATGTTGACATATGAATATTTATAATGTATATATTACTATAGTTTACTATAGTTTACTAATAATTAATAATATTATTTAGATATATTAGATTATTATCGTTGATATTAATAATAAATAAAAATAAAGCAAATAAAATATATAGTCATGTATGAAAATAATCACTTACATAATAATACCTTACATATGTTATCAGATGTTATCAGATTTGTTATAAATCTTTAAAATTAATATATATTAAATATTTTACACAGTTAACCTATTCAAGTACTTCGGCAACTATAATTACAATAATATATATATTTTAAGGAAAATATTTATGAAGAATATTATTTAAATTTTAATTTTAATGACATTATAGAATACATTTCCATAAATTAAAAAATGTATATATTTATTATTTATAATAAATTTTAATTTAAATATATTTAATTGTAAATGTATAAAAATAATGTATTGTACTATTTAATATAATACTATATTATTGGGAGTAAAATTATGACTTCACCGTATACACTGTAAAAAAACCTTTAAGTCGTGAATAAACCTTTATCAAGTGTCCTCGGATGACACGAGTGTGTGTACCTTTATTATACGCGCGAATCTAATAAAGGTTTTTAAACCATTCATACTTTTTTTTTGTAATATATCGATATATATATATATATATATATATATATATATATATATATAGTTTTCGATAATTAATCGGATTATAACTTTAAAACTGAATTTCAATAATAATATTATTTATTTCTATAGTGTATTTCATTTTATAATTGTTTAATTTTAACAGAATTATAATATTTTTCTATATCGAGATATGACTTACAGTTGTATTAGTGACATATAGTTTTAATATTAAATTTAAAAATCAAAAAAAAATAATTTATTTTTATATTGTATATCATTTTATAATAGTAAAATTAATATTTTTATATTCTTCTCGTAATATTATTAAAATAAATATGATAAGTATAGTGTATTTTCTCTACTCAAGAATGGAATACATATTATTAAAAATGTGACATAATACAGTTACAAATTTATTTGAGTCTTTATTTATAAAGAAAAAAACCATTAGATAGAGAAATTGATATTAACATAATTATTTTGTTTTTAAAATAATAATATTATATGAATGCCTTCATTACTAATATTGTTAATTAAGTTTTTAATATTTTGCTTACTAATTTCTTAACTAAATAAACACCAATTAATCTTATTTTTTTATTTTAATTCAATATATTATTACCATTTAATTAAAATTTAATTAAATTTTAGTATATAATAACTGATCATTTATATATTATATAGTATTTGCATATCATATCGTTAGCAGAATATATTACATAAGGATATAATCTAGTTCATTATATATTTAAGTTATTTTGAAAAAATAACTAAAAGATGGAATATTACCGTAAAATGTAAAATCACTGTTGTAAATAATAATGTTATTTATTTTGTGAACATACAATAATATCATATATAGTATTATTTTACATAAAACCTATAATATAATATAATTTTTCTATATACATATCATCTATATAACATCTTAGCCTATATAAAACATAGACATCACGATATATTGTATCTTGTATTATACATGTATCAATACATTATATTCTATTATCTATATTACCATTTATTACTATATAATTTGTATATTAAATAGAAAGTTTTACGGTGCAACTTTATGAATTATAAATTTTAGATTAAATTATTAATTATATTTATTAATTATGTTTATTAATTATATTTATTAATTATATTTATTAATTATATTTATTAATTATATTTATTAATTATATTTATTAATTATATTTATTAATTATATTTATTAATTATATTTATTAATTATATTTATTAATTATATTTATTAATTATATTTATTAATTATATTTATTAATTATATTTATTAATTATATTTATTAATTATATTTATTAATTATATTTATTAATTATATTTATTAATTATATTTATTAATTATATTTATTAATTATATTTATTAATTATATTTATTAATTATATTTATTAATTATATTTATTAATTATATTTATTAATTATATTTATTAGAGATAATAATATTTTAATATATAACATATTATAATAAAATATATATTTAGCGTAGTTTAGAATAATTTCAAGAAAATTATCAAATAATTCAAATATATTATTTTATGGTTTATAATGATTTTTGATATTTAGGTAAATTTAGAAATTTAAAAGATTACAAATCTATTAAAAGAGATTCAAGTAGTATATGTTTTAAATACTATTATTTTTATAAATTAATTTTATAAAATTAATACACATATAATTTAAGAAATTTTGTTAATCAAATAATTCTACAATATTTATGGATTCATAGAATTTAGAGTTATTTAATTCTAAGAATATTCTTATTTTTTAATGTACTATAAACATCCACCCATCCATTCATTGAATTGAATTGAATTAAAAAGTTTATTTATACAGAAAATAACTAATATATGTACTCATTTGTGTTTTAAAGAGAGTAAAAATAATATCATAAATTAGTTAAATGATAATATCAAATAAGTTAGGTGATATTTTGGCAGATGTGATCGGAGTAGTTACAGAACATCATCGAAGAACAGAGGACAAGTTCAATATAATATCCTAAGCATAGTAGATGATTTTTATGATGATTTTTCTTAAATATTTTTATGGAATTATATATTCGCAAAGGTAGAGGAAGGTTGTTCCGTACATCCATCCATACATTCACACAACCATCCATCTACATATCCATCCATACATTCACCCAACCATCCATCTACATATCCATCCATACATACATTCACATCCATACATTCATCCAACCATCCATCTACATATCCATCCATACATTCACCCAACCATCCATTTACATATCCATCCATACATTCACCCAACCATCCATCTACATATCCATCCATACATACATTCACATCCATACATTCACCCAACCATCCATCTACATATCCATCCATACATTCACCCAACCATCCATCTACATATCCATCCATACATTCACCCAATCATCCATCTACATATCCATCCATACATACATTGCATTATATTGAATAATACAAATACAAATACTATCACTTAAAATTATATATACCTTAAAGTCGATAATGGTTATTATGTTTATTTTGCAATAAATTATAGAAATAATATGTCATTTAAATTATATTATTATTAGTAATTGTATATGTGAGTTTGTAAACTAGTAATTTATTGGGGTATAAATGCCATTAATGTCTTAGTAGTGTTTTCAGACATGTTTCCAATATAAATATGTTATGTAATAGAAAATAACCACATTTTTAACCTACGTTTTAAAAGTGTGGCTGATGAGATTGATATAATGTTACATGGGTGTTATTTCATAATTTAGTTGCAGATATATATATATATATATATATATATATATATATATATATAATTATCTATTACGTTATTGGTTGTTGTAGTTATTATATTATATTAGTTGGTGATCAGAATAATTATAGTCTGCCTTTAATTCAGCTAAATAGTAAGTATTATTGTAGTATGTCGTTAATAAGCATGTATTATTATCTATTTTGTATTGTATTTGAATCCTGTATAAAGATTTTACTTAGGGAATGATGTGATTATTCGGAATACTTAAATATGTATTGAAACAATTGTTTATATGAAATATTGTATGCGTAGATTATTGCAGAATATTGAATCTCATCATATAAGATAAGGGTATGTCACAACAGTAGAGTTAGTTTATATTTAGAATAATAGAATGGGTTACATAGATGGTACATGACATTGAGTCGAGTGGGTGGTGATAGAAAGTAGTAATAGTTGTATGGATACAGTACAGTGTGTATTGGTTTTAATATAGCAAGACTATAATAGTTGAAGGTTAGTCTGGTATCAATATCTATTCCAATCTTAATTATTTCACTGTAACTAATAACGTTATTATTAATAATTACGGATAGTATATTTTGGTATGTGGTAAGATTATTAATTAATATAGAAGTAATTGTTCGGATATTTAATATAATTAACGGAAACCATAATATATTATTTTCAAAGATTTTATTTATTAGAGATATATTGTACAGATTACTCAAATTACAATAGATTTATATAATCTCAGCATATATAAAGACGTCTCAGTTTTATATAGGGCTAATTATGGATTATGTTAATTATGAGTAAGATGTATGTATTGAAGATAGTTAATAACTGAATCTTTAGGTATACGATATATAGGTTTATTTGACAGTAGTAGTAGAATTATAAAAAGAGAGTACCATCTGGTAAACTATGGTAAAGTATGGTAAACTATGCAATTACAATGTCAGTTAAATTGATATTTTTCTATTAGTAATAGCAGTAGCATTAGTAGTATTATTATTAGTAGTAGTAGTAATAGTTGTAGTAGTAGCAGTAGTAGTTGGAGTTGTAATAGTAGTAGTAGTAGTAGTAGTAGTAGTAGTAGTAGTAGTAGTAGTAGTAGTAGTAGTAGTAGTAGTAGTAGTAGTAGTAGTAGTAGTAGTAGTAGTAGTAGTAGTAGTAGTAGTAGTAGTAGTAGTAGTAGTAGTAGTAGTAGTAGTAGTAGTAGTAGTAGTAGTAGTAGTAGTAGTAGTAGTAGTAGTAGTAGTAGTAGTAGTAGTAGTAGTAGTAGTAGTAGTAGTAGTAGTAGTAGTAGTAGTAGTAGTAGTAGTAGTAGTAGTAGTAGTAGTAGTAGTAGTAGTAGTCGTAGTAGTAGTAGTAGTAGTAGTAGTGGTAGTAGTAGTAGTAGTAGTAGTAGTAGTAGTAGTAGTAGTAGTAGTAGTAGTAGTAGTAGTAGTAGTAGTAGTAGTAGTAGTAGTAGTAGTAGTAGTAGTAGTAGTAGTAGTAGTAGTAGTAGTAGTAGTAGTAGTAGTAGTAGTTGTAGTAGTAGTAGTAGTAGGAGTAGTAGTAGTGGTAGTAGTAGTAGTAGTAGTAGTAGTAGTAGTAGTAGTAGTAGTAGTAGTAGTAGTAGTAGTAGTAGTAGTAGTAGTAGTAGTAGTAGTAGTAGTAGTAGTAGTAGTAGTAGTAGTTGTAGTAGTAGTAGTAGTAGTAGTAGTAGTAGTAGTAGTAGTAGTAGTAGTAGTAGTAGTAGTAGTAGTAGTAGTAGTATTATTAGTAGTAGTAGTAGTAGTAGTAGTAGTAGTAGTAGTAGTAGTAGTAGTAGTAGTAGTAATAGTAGTAGTAGTAGTAGTAGTTGTTGTATATTAATTGATATTTCACTAAAATTTCATTTAAATATGGCTTTAAATAAGCTAAATATATTTAATAAAATGTACCGATTAGTGAACCATAAATTAAAATAACTTAAATATAAATAAATTATGATATATGACCAACTCTAAATTCATCAATTCACTGAGAAAATAACAAAAATTATATTTTATTATATTTTGAGAATTCTTCAATTTCAGAAGTGTGCGAGGTTTTAATATTTTATAGATAGAATATTAAAATAAAATATTTTATGAACACTAGTATTAAACCTGGTATTAAATGGATTAAAATATAAAACCTATCGGCAAATATTTACAAATATAGGGAAAATAAATATATATATTATATAACTTAAATCCGGAATATTCAATATTTTATTATAAAGAAAATAAATATATATATTTTATAACATAATTCTTGAATATTCAATCTTACATTATTATTCATTATTAAACTAATATGCTATGTCATACGACATATACACTTTATTTGTAATATATAGTTTAATCGATAAATCGGATATGTATTATACTAACCACATACAGTTATTAATTCGAACTTTAAAAATTACTTTTGTTTCTATAAAAACCCTAAACAATAAAGACATTAAATGATATTTTTGGTATTTTAAAAATTGAGATTCAAATAGGTTTGGACTAATGATCCAAATTTATCGATATTATAGATACATAATTTATTTCATATAATTAAATATATGTATTATATAATAATTATCATAGAAAGTATTGCACATTGATTTATTATAATATTGATATGTAATATTAGTACAACTATTATAAATATACTTGTAAATACACTTTATTGGTATAAAAACAATATTCAATTTTATTCTAACATGTATAATATTTATATTTATAGAGTTTTTCAAGATTACATCACTGTATGAAAAATAATTCATATATATATATATATATATATATATATATAAATGTATATATATATATATAAATATAAATGTACATATAAATATATTAATGTAAAATGGTATTTCAATAGTTGAAAATCCTTTTTATAATGTTTATTATGATGAAATGGTTTTTCATCTAAACGTAACTCTAGAAAACCCTTTAAAATGTTCGAGGGTTTTAAAGTCGATTAAAACCGTGGAAAACTCTTTTGAAAAATAAGAGAGTTTTCTATTTTAAATCGACTCATAGAAAACCCTTTTTTCAAAATTAGTATTTTAATTTTATGTAAAAAGTTATTTAATACTTGTTTTAATTATATTTTAATATTTAAAATTTCACTTTATACAGAATTAATATAAATAACACAGAATAAATATACAATAATAAATGTCTTATTTAAGTCAACTATAAAGATATTCATAACAACAATTGTGATACATTGTAAATATTATGAATATATATCATATGTTATATTTACAAATAGCGTAATTAAAATTATATTACATATATGAAATTCATTATTTTAATTATTATTATTATTGAAAATAATTATTGAATATATTTTAGAAATATCTATAATATATAATTGAATAAATATTTAATAATTTAATCTACAATCTTGATAATATACAATAATAATATTAATGTAATAAATATAGTTAAAAGTATGTCATAATGTAAAAATGTGTCTTTTGTTTTAAATAATAATTATAGTATTAAGTTACAAATTAATCTAAGAAAAGTAATATATCATTATTTTATTAAAAGTCACTTGTTAATTTATATTAACATTAATTACATTAATATACAATAATTTATATTAACATTATTTACATTAATATACAATAATTTATATTAACATTATTTACATTAATATACATTAATTTATATTAACATTACTTACATTAATATACAATAATTTATATTAACATTATTTACATTAATATACAATAATTTATATTAACATTAATTACATTAATATACAATAATTTATATTAACATTACTTACATTAATATATATAGGACTAATATTTATATAAATAAATTCTTAAAATTAATTATATTTTTAAAATGAATGCAACAACAACTTGTCCAAACAAATATATTCTGACTATTTGTTAATTTTTTTTTATATTTTCATATGTGTTATAACAAATGCTATTATTATATTTTATTATTATATTACTGGATGCAATACTTATATGTTAATATAGTGGCAATACCTATTGTCACTGCGTTATAATTTTCTCGAATAAACTTACATAATCCTTAAAACAAAATATATTAGAATTTCTATCTATTTAGTTTATTCGCATATTACTAATATAGTATACGAAGAGATATTTTTTAATAATTGTATTTATTTAGTATACAAAATATATACTATTATTAAAAATAATGATATAAATTGAGAAGGAATCCTCAGAAAACCAAGATAAATGGTTTTGTAGATCTAGTTAATTAAAATCATATAATTTAAAATAAATAATAATTGCATATTAATATTAATACCATTATTAAATGTTTTATAAAAGAAATTATTATTCATGATACGAAATTATTTATAGCTGTATAATTAGTTAACAAATAGTATTATTTAAAATAATATCTATATGACTAATAGTCATTATTGTTACTATAATTAATATATAATATATAATAATTGATATAACATATTTTAGAATAATTATAAAATTAACAATAGAGTTTTATAAAGGATACATTAATTATACATAATATATATTATATTGTTTGATGGCAATTATTAATAATTTGTTATACCTTTCTTAAATTCTGATTATCATGAGTCATACACAATGATTATATCTGAAATGTTCCAAAATGTCCAAAATCTAAATTTATTTTCTGCATAATTATACACGATTTCCTATCAAATGGAATTGTAAAGTTGATAATATAAAAACTTATAACTTATCATCTTAAATAAGTAAAGCTTGTATTAATCTATTTTCTTGGCCCTCATTTATTTCACGTTAGTCGATCTATATTTATTTTAGAAATGATAATATGAGATTTGTTGTATGTTGTTAACGAGTTTATTCGTATTACATAATAAATAAATTATACAATATACTTAAGTTTGATAATATTATTAATAATACAAAAAATTACTGAAATTAAAATGGAGTTAATTATAATGTATTCGATGAACATTAACATATAAGTATTGCATCCAGTAATATAATAATAAAATATAATAATAGCATTTGTTATATTAATAATAAATTATTGTATATTAATGTAATTAATGTTAATATAAATTATTGTATATTAATGTAAATAATGTTGATATAAATTATTGTATATTAATGTAAATAATGTTAATATAAATTATTGTATATTAATGTAAATAATGTTAATATAAATTATTGTATATTAATGTAATTAATGTTAATATAAATTAACAAGTGACTTTTAATAAAATAATGATATATTACTTTTTTTAGATTAATTTGTAAATTAATACTATAATTATTATTTAAAACAAAAGACACATTTTTACATTATGACATACTTATTACATTAATATTATTATTGTATATTATCAAGATTGTAGTTTAAATTATTAAATATTTATTCAATTATATATTATAGATATTTCTAAAATATATTCAATAATTATTTTCAATAATAATAATAATTAAAATAATGAATTTCATATATGTAATATAATTTTAATTACGCTATTTGTAAATATAACATATGATATATATTCATAATATTTACAATGTATCAAAATTGTTGTTATGAATCTCGTTATCGTTGACTTAAATAAGACATTTATTATTGTAAATTTATTCTGTGTTATTTATATTAATTCTGTATAAGGTGAAATTTTAAATATTAAAATATAATTAAAACAAGTATAAAATAACTTTTTACATAAAATTAAAATACTAATTTTGAAAAAAGGGTTTTCTATGAGTCGATTTAAAATAGAAAACTCTCTTATTTTTCAAAAGGGTTTTCCACGGTTTTAATCGACTTTAAAACCCTCTTACATTTTAAAGGGTTTTCTAGAGTTACGTTTAGATGAAAAACCATTTCATCATAATACACATTATAAAAAGGATGTTCTACTATTGAAATACCATTTTACACTAATATATGTATATGTATATTTATATTTATATATATATATATACATTTATATATATATTTATATATATGAATTCTTTTTCATACAATGATGTAATCTTGAAAAACTCTATAAATATTATAAATATTATACATGTTATAATAAAATTGAATATTGTTTTTATACCAATAAAGAGTATTTACAAGTATATTTATAATAGTTGTACTAATATTAAATGTTAATATTATAATAAATCAATATGCAATACTTTCTATAATAATAATTATATAATACATATATTTAATTATATGAAATAAATTATGTATCTATAATATCGATAAATTTGGATCATTAGTCCAAACCTATTTGAATCTCAATTTTTAAAATACCAAAAATGTCATTTAATGTCTTTATTGTTTAGGGTTTTTATAGAAACAAAAGTAATTTTTAAAGTTCGAATTAATAACTGTATGTGCACATACATGGTTAGTATAATACATATCCGATTTATCGATTAAACTATATATTACAAATAAAGTGTATATGTCGTATGCCATAGCATATTAGTTTAATAATGAATAATAATGTAAGATTGAATATTCAAGAATTATGTTATAAAATATATATATTTATTTTCTTTATAATAAAATATTGAATATTTAGAATTTAAGTTATATAATATATATTTATTTTTCTTTAATATATCCTAAATATAAATTAAATTATATATAATAAATAATTTACATGTTTTGTATGTCATATCACACTAGTGAAATAATAAAATATTGAATATTCCGGATTTAAGTTATATAATATATATATTTATTTTCCCTATATTTGTAAATATTTGCCGATAGGTTTTATATTTTAATCCATTTAATACTCGTGTTCATAAAATATTGTATTTCAATATTCTATCTATATTAATAGAAGTAAGGTATTCCTTAACGTGAGTCCGTTATATTTTATTATATCTATATATTTTCTATATATCACTAGATTACTATTCCATTAATTTATTTAACATCTTTAAATATTATTATTTTATTTATTTAGTGTTATTTAAATTATTATATAAAATTTTAATGGATGCTTTTCAATGCCAATTGTGTAATTTAAAATTTAACAATATTGAATTATATGTAAAACACGTTAGACTAATGCACGACAATAAATTAAATATAAAATGTATGTTTAGTAATTGTAATTTTGTAACTAGCAAACTGAGATATTTATGTAGACATTTTTCTAATAGTAATTTTTTATCTGAAAATATTTTGATTCCAAAAACGATAATAATGATAATTTCTATTCTAATATTTCATTAAACGAGGGAAATATAATCGCTGTAAATTGCGATATTGATGTAGATAATAGAATAATTAATAGTGGATCAGAGTTATCAATTAATAATTGTAGTCGAATAACTAATAACATAGCAATGTCAATAATAGATCTAAAAGAATCGTATGCATTACCAAATATAATTGTACCCTCACTTGTTAAAGTATTTGATTATATTATTGGTACTAAAGAAGAATTAATGATTTCATCGTTATTGTCTTGCATAGATAAAATTGATTTAGGTGAAGATGATAGATCAAGTATGATCAAATTAATAAAAAATCAAAATGGCCAAGGTATATCACTGGAAAATATAAATTCACCATATAAATTTAATAAATACATTGAAAACAATTTTATATTTGTAAAACTGTAGAATATAGATTTTGTAATATTAATAATATTGAAAAATTTCACTATATTCCGATTATCACAATGTTAAATAATTTTATTTCAATACATAAATTCCGCCAGCTCTTGGAACATTGTAAGTCTAATCCAAGAGATTATATAGCAGATATATTTGATGGAAGTTCATTTACGCAAGATCAATCTAGTTTAACTTTATATCTACAATTATATATAGATGAGTTTGAACCATGTAATCCAATAGGTGCAAATCGTGGTCAACACAAATTAACTGCGGGGTACTGCAGCATTCTAAACTTACCTAGTAGATATAGATTAAGAGAAGAAAATATATTTCTTGAAATTTTATAAAATTTTAATTAGATTAAAGATATGGAAAATGGATATTCAATTTTATTTAAACCATTATTAAATGATTTGGAACTACTCTCAAATGGTATTTCTTTAAAAGTAAATCAAATAGAAATTAAATATAAAGCATATGTCCATTTTATATCTGCAGACAATTTATCTGCACATGCTCTAAGTGGATATCAAATGAGTTTCTCCTGTTCAAATATATGTAGGCATTGTTAAGTTAAGTATTGTAATTTTAGAGGTAAATTGGTATATAAAGAGTTATGTATAGTTAATTCACAAATATAAATATGATTAAACGTCGGTATTGTTCATTTGAAGAGTTGCCATATGTTAAAATAGATAGTTTTTTCCACCTGATAGTATGCATGATTTGATAGAAGGTATTATTCCATATACACTAACAAATATTATTATAACACTAATTAAAAATCTCTAGATAATGCATATAAATATATATATATATATATATATATCTATATACATTAATATATATATATATATATATATATATATATATATATATATATATATGTATATATATATATATATATATATCCTATCGACGTTGTTGATTGTTAATAATAACAGTATTTATTAATATTAATTGACCAGCTAGAGTTTTAATTATAAGATTATCATAAATAATGAATCAGTCAAGCGGAACATGACAAGAATATAATCGATATGATTATATCATTTCTATCTATTTAGTTTCTTCGCATATTACTAATATAGTATTTAAAGATATACGAAGAGATATTTTTAATAATTATTTTTAATAATTGTATTTATTTAGTATACAAAATATATACTATTATTAAAAATAATGACATAAATTGAGAAGGAATCCTCAGAAAACCAAGATAAATGGTTTTGTAGCTCTAGTTAATTAAAATCATATAATTTAAAATAAATAATAATTGCATATTAATATTAATACCATTATTAAATGTTTTATAAAAGAAATTATTATTCATGGTACGAAATTATTTATAGCTGTATAATTAGTTAACAAATAGTATTATTTAAAATAATATCTATATGACTAATAGTCATTATTGTTACTATAATTATATAATATATTATAATTAATAAATCATATATTTAAGAATAATTATAAAATTAACTATAGAGTTTTATAAAGGATACATTAATTATATATAATATATATTATATTGTTTGATGGCAATTATTCATAATTTGTAATACCTTACTTAAATTCTGATTATCATGAGTCATACACAATGATTATATCTGAAATGTTCCAAAATGTCCAAAATCTAAATTTATTTTCTGCATAATTATACACGATTTCCTATCAAATGGAATTGTAAAGTTGATAATATAAAAACTTATAACTTATCATCTTAAATAAGTAAAGCTTGTATTAATCTATTTTCCTGGCCCTCATTTATTTCACGTTAGTCGATCTATATTTATTTTAGAAATGATAATATGAGATTTGTTGTATGTTGTTAACGAGTTTATTCGTATTACATAATAAATAAATTATACAATATACTTAAGTTTGATAATATTATTAATAATACAAAAAATTACTGAAATTAAAATTGAGTTAATTATAATGTATTCGATGAACATTAATATATAAGTATTGCATCCAGTAATATAATAATAAAATATAATAATAGCATTTGTTATAACACATATTAAAATATTAAAAAAAAATTAACAAATAGTAAGAATATATTTATTTGGACAAGTTGTTGTTGCATTCATTTTAAAAATATACTTAATTTTAAGAATTTATTTATATAAATATTAATCCTATATATATTAATCTAAATAATGTTAATATAAATTATTGTATATTAATGTAATTAATGTTAATATAAATTAACAAGTGACTTTTAATAAAATAATGATATATTACTTTTCTTTGATTAATTTGTAAATTAATACTATAATTATTATTTAAAACAAAAGACAAATTTTTTTTACATTATGACATACTATATTTATTACATTAATATTATTATTGTATATTATCAAGATTTTTAATTAAATTATTAAATATTATTTCAATTATATATAATAGATATTTCTAAAATATATTAAATAATTATTTTCAATAATAATAATAATTAATATAATGAATTTCATATATGTAATATCATTTTAATTACGCTATTTGTAAATATAATATTTACAATTTATCACAATTTTTGTTATGAATCTCTTTATCGTTGACTTAAATAAGACATTTATTATTGTATATTTATTATGTATTCTTTATATTTATTCTGTATAAGGTGCAATTTTAAATATCAAAATATAATTAAAACAAGTATAAAATAACTTTTTATGTAAAATTAAAATAATATTTTTGCAAAATAGTATATAGTTAGTTATTATTTCTAAGGGCAGAACATTCGGATATTTGAAAAACTAAATAGAAGAGTCATTTTCAGAAAAAAATATAAATGGTATCTATAGTTACATAAAATTGCATAATTATAAAAAATAATAATTTTCATATTAATACCACGAATTGTAATTAATTATATGCAATATGAAGGATTAATTTATTAATAATTAGTATTATTTAAAATAATTTAATATTTGTATTAGTATATATGTTAATATATGTCAAATATCGATATAATTAATTATTCTTAAAAAAGTATACTTAATACTCCTATTTAATTATTATAATATAGATCATATTTACTATAGTTACAATATTATAATAACCATTACAATTATAATTACCATTATAAGATTAACTATTGTGGTTTATTAAGGATATTCTGAAAATACCACTATAAATAATTATATATCAAATATATTAAATTGCTTGCTATTACTTGCTTTACTATTATAAAATCATGAATCATGAATTATAATTAAAATTCCTTTATAATATAATTAAGATGTTTTTTTTAAACTTTATATATTTAGTAGTAGTTATAGTTAAGGACAGCTAATTCCGTTATTACTAGTTGATTTATATAAAGGTAATACATTTTGCATATTTATATAATATACGATGAGCTGTTGTATTGCATGCATTGCTTACGAAATAGAACCATTCGAATTTCATAAATTACATACATTTTTACCCAAAAAAAAACATAACTGATAAAATAGTTGGTAATTATAATGAGATTTGTTATGTAATATAATTAGTAGTTACCAGTGCAAATAACTCGGGGAAAATATTTAATATTTTTTATATTTTGTTAATAATCGGCGATATGTTTTATATGAAATAAGTTATTTTTAATGATGAAAGATGATCCATATTTTAATATATAATAATTACCTGTGCTAGTAGATAAGGCAGATCATCGATGAATTCTGAAAGTTAAATTTCTATAGAAGTTAAATAATGGAAAACAATTATTATTTATTTGAAGATCATCAGTGTAATGATGATCTTCATTACTTATGTGATCTAAATGATCTACCCAGGAGTAATCTGTAATTGTATTTTTGTAGATTAAGTTTTACTGACTTGGCAGATCTAAGTGATGAATGTGGGAAGTATTATTTATTTAACGTAGATAGGTTATAAATATGAGTAGAATAGATTATGTTGTGGACTAGAAATACATATTTAAGGAATGACCTCTTATAAGCATCATGTATTTTAAAATTATGTCGCATTTTGCTTATTGATGCATGGCAATATATATTGAGATTATTAATGATTTATACAGATGAACGGATTATCATATTTAGTTTGTTGAGTCTATAGTCTGGCAAGTTACAGTAGAGGGAATTTGCGTGGTCCATACGCGAGAAAACAAGTGAGTGTATCAGTAAGATACACTCACTTGTTGCCTTACGGTTAATACATTTACGTATGGGGTATACAGATGATGGAAATATACCATATGGAGCAGGATCAAGTGAGACGGAAACAAATGAATGAGGAGAGGTCAGTAAAGTCTTAGATGAAGATGTATAGTAATAGTAATGTATAGTCTAGCATAATGTATAGTAATATCTAACAGATAAATCATTAATTAAATAACTAAAGTAGTTAGGATTTTGATAATAATAATAATAATAATAATAATAATAATATAATAATAATAATAATAATAATAATAATAATAATAATAATAATAATAATAATAATAATAATAATAATAATAATAATAATATAATAATAATAATAATATAATAATAATAATAATAATAATAATAATAATATAATAATAATAATAATAATAATAATAATAATAATAATAATAATAATAATAATAATAATAATAATAATTAATAATAATAATAATATACAATTTATGGTAAATACAATACAAATTAAATGCTAGATTTTCTTTTAAATTGTTTATTTATATTAATATTGTATTCTTGATATTCCGTCAATCAAATTAACAATATAATATAATATAGTATAAGCATAAATAATTTATAATGCTATTTTCATATCAGATTACAAATTATATAAGTTAAATATATTTTAAAATAATTTTAAAGTTTATTGTAAGATATATATTTTTAGAGGATATATATATATATATATATATATATATATATATACTACACTATTATAAACAAATTATATTATTAGTAACTCATTTTTATAATAAAAATATAGATCAATCATATAATAACATATATAATAATATAAATTTAGAAATTATAGAGATTTAAATCTTATATTATTAAACAT
>OZ038314.1:20945417-20990417 GCA_964035775.1 Osedax frankpressi | reverse complement strand
GTGTATTTTATTTACAAAATATTCTGTAAAATGCACGTATTTGACAGGAATTTGAATATAGTTAAAAACTGGATTAACACGCGGTTAAAAAACTTGGATTAACATGTGTATAAAAAACTAGGGTTAACACAAGTAATAAAAAATACGCGATAACACAAATGGAAAAAACTTGGGATAAAACATGCTATCAAATACTTAGCAAAACAAGTAATAAAGTAGTATTTAAAAATAATAAAGTGTAATAGAGGTTATCATTATTCAATATTAATAATATTAAAATATAGTAATTCTAGTTATTTTATATCATATTTTGTATTATAATATAAATGAAATATTAATTTTTAGATGATTTCACGAATGAATATATTTGGTTCACGTTTGATGATCTTGATCTCGATATGCTATTCCCATTAATACATAAATGATATATATTTATTTTAATATACATTGTTTTACTATTCTTCTATAATAAAATGTAATTATATCGCTAGATTATATCGCTATATTACAATGATAACTCATTTAAAATAATATTTACTAATAATATATGAAACTGGCTACTCAATAACCAATTATTTACATGACACATCTAATTAAAATTACTACAAATTTACCGAATTCCCGTAATTGTAATTGACAATGTAAATGTATAACATAATAATATTTCATAAAATATTAAATGTATTTTATTTGTAATTATATTATTTTTTAATATTATATATTTAAATAAATATATAAGTTAATATACATAAATATAACATAACTATATAAAGAATTATACCCAAATTACTAATTAAAAGATTTTGATATATATTTAAATATCTAATATATTCATTAACAATTATATAAATAATTAAAATACGAAGTCATTTACAGCAATCATATATTGAATTGTGTATATATATTATATATGTCAATCTGAAAACCAATACTCAATAAACAATCATAAATATAATTTGCTTTAAATAAATTAAATTAATTAATTAAAATTAGATAAATATATTTGATATAGTAACCAATCAAATTGAATTTATAAGATAGAGGCGTATCCCAGAATACTATATAATGTGATGAATTCACGGTTATAAATTAAATCACAATTAAACGTACACATAAAATAAGGAATATGTCTCGACTATTGATATATATAAATTCACAAGGTTAATAATGATATTATAATATAATTTGTATTACCTTTATATAATAGAATATTAATAAGTCTTTTAATTGTAAATCATTGTAATATATTAACTGATTCTAATATTATATACGCTTTATAATATTTATCGATAATATAGGGTTATCATTATTTAATATTAATAATATTAAAATATTGTAATGTTAGTTATTTTATAAAATATTCGTATTATTAAATAAATAAATATTAATTTTTAGATGAATTTACGAATGAATATGATTGGTTCACGTTTGATGATCTTGACCTCAATATGCCATTCCCATGAACACACCAATGATGTATATAATTATATATTTATTTTTATATAAATTGTTTTACTATTCTTTCATAATAAAATATAAATATATCGCTGTAATCATACGATATATTACAATGAGAACTCATTTAAATTATATTTACTAATAATACATAAAACTGGCTGCTAAATAACCAAATATTTACATGACACAATTAAAATTAAAATTACTACAAATTTAAAGAATTCCCAAAATTGTAATTGGCAATGTAATTGTATAACAGAATACTATTTCAAAGACTATCCTTATATAAATATATTCTCAAGAATCACTACATTATACCGATAAAAAGTCCATAAATCATTTTATATCACATTAAACTATTATATTTTATAATTCTATATATTATGATATACAATTTTCTAAAATCAATTATTTAGATAAATTATATAAAAGATTATAATAAATACCAATGGTTTTAAAAGAACAGACCATAATATTATTATCAGATGTATTAAAAGATAATCGTGATTTAAGATCCTTATATACTATTGAAATTCGAAATTATATAACGTATTTTAAACGTACACCACTTTAAATACTAAATAGCTACGATACTTATATTAAATTATTAAAGTAAAGGAAAATAATCAACTGATTGGATCAACTAATAAATTACTATAAATCAAGACTGTAATCTTGATATCTATATGGTAAAAGTAGTTATAATGTATTAGCGGCAAATACATGGATCATTATATAAAACAATTTTATCAAAATATATTCTGTTACTATGTGTTTTTACATTGCGTTACTACGATGCAATAAAAACTGGTGAATCTTTAAAAAACTGCGTAAAATTATTTATAATCAAGATATCAAATTATTTCAATAAAATTTGCAGTTAATAATTTAAAATCTTAGCTACTAACATGTTTTGCAAGAAACCCCTAGGATACTAAAACAATTGATAAAAGGAAAGCAGCATAATTACGATTGTTTATTTTATATATATCTATAATCTTGCGCTGAAAATAATTAAATACTGTTTGAATAATTTGTTAAATTATTCATTTTTATTTGTTAATGTGAATATAATATCCAAGTTTATATTTCTCACAGAAAACTAACAATATTCATTTCAACATTATATTAAAAATATAACAATGTATTTATACTATGCTACTATCAAATAATGTAATAGTGTTTTATTTTAATTAATATAAATTAATATATTAATTAATTGATAATTATAATTTAATACACGTAGAATTGTGTTAACAAATATAATATTAATATCAATAATGACACTAGAAATTTATTTTTATTAATATTTGAATAATTGTACTTCTCTTTAAAGTATAAAATTAAAAGTTTAGATTTGTGAAACCTACAAATTTAATAATCTAACGATTGTATACAAGAAACCTTCTTTATTAAATCTACAATTTTAATAAATAATAGAAAACAGGAATTTAATTGACACATTATAATTATAATTACTCATTATGTATAATTACTTAAGTGCAAATTTATATGAAATTATAATAATGAAAATAGCATGAATTCAATTAGTATTTATTTCCTATTAATTTGTTAGTTTAAGTTTTACTAAATAATATGTTATACCTTATTTAGGAAACTGTATAACTATAATACTAAATTACCCAATAGGATAAATAAACGTAATACCATGTTTTATTAAAATGACCATTTTTATTTAAATCCAATAAATTGAATTTTAATAATTATTATAAATATTAAATGTAAATCATAATTTAGGTAAAATATTTGAAATTTTGTTACATAGACTATTTAAGAATTAATTACTAAATTAATAAAAATATTAACATCAATCATGTAAACACCTATGATGTTATGTCACCAATAATATCATAATTGAATTATATTTTATTTATATCCATCAATTTATACAAATTATTAATGTTGAAATCTCATTAATCAGAAAAAATAAAATAATCATGCTGCTAGATGTAAAACTACTGTATATAGTTTCGTATATCCTTCCATAACAATTGAACTATGTGGTTATATTCTAACTCCCTGGTAAAAAAAGCATTACATAATAATCTGTCATTTGCTATGATATTGCATCTGGTGGAGTAAATAAAAGTCTACAGATGGATTCAACTACATTATTTAAACATAATAATATATCTAAAATAACTGAAAATTAGCAATAACGTAAAATAAATGAGTTGATTATACATACATATATTGATATACAGGTAATACATAAAACATATTTATATAATATACGATGAACTGTTGTATCCTGCATTGCTTACGAAATAGAACTATTCAAATTTCATAAATACATACATTTTTACCCAATCTTGAAAGTTTAATTTTAAAAAAAATCTCACTATCTTTATTTGTTTGAATCCAATTTATAATTATATTTGTAAGGAAATATAAAGTTATATAAAGTGATATATAAATACAAATATAAAGTTATATTCAGAAATTCAACAACAAAACATAACTGATAAAATATTCTGTGATTATAATGATAGTTTTTATGTAATATAATTAGTAGTTACCAGTGCAAATAACACGGGGAAAATATTTTATATTTTTTATTGATAAATCTAAATAATCGGCGGTATGTTTTATATGAAATAAGTTATTTTTAATGATGAAAGATGACCCATATTTTAATATATAATACTTTGCTATAATACTATGCTAGTAGATAAGGCAGATCATCGATGAATTCTGAAAGTTAAATTTCTATAGAAGTTAAATAATGGAAAACAATTATTATTTATTTGAAGATCATCAGTGTATATGTGTTATTTTAAATTTACAAATAAATAATAAAAAGGTCGAAGAGAATACTTTAATTTTATTATAGGAAATAAGATAATTAATTGAAAATTGGAAAATATAACACTAATTAAATCATGTGAATCGGAGTTTCAAGCTGCAGAGTGATCAACTTGAACAATTGAAAATGATTAAATTGAGTTTATTATAGATAAATGTTATATCGATAATTGATAAATAGCTAATCGTTAAATAACATAACTAGATAATTTTATATAATTGTGAGTCATTGCAATATAATACAAGGAAAATTAATCAATACGAAATATTATAGTTATACTACTAAATAAATAGAGATAATTTACATTCAATTTAGTTTAGTGGTGCAGTAATTCTAAATGATCTACCCAGGAGTAATCTGTAATTGTATTTTTGTAGATTAAGTTTTACTGACTTGGCAGATGTAAGGGATGAATGCGGGAAATACTATTTATTTAATGTAGATAGGTTATAAATATGAGTAGAATAGATTATGTTGTGGACTAGTAATACAGATTTAAGGAATGACCTCTTATAAGCATAATATATTTTTAAATTATATCGCATTTTGCTTATTGGTGCATGGCAATATATATTGAGATTATTAATGATTTTTACAGACGAACGGATTATCACAATTAGTTTGTTGAGTCTATAGTTTGGTAAGTTACAGTAGAGGGAATTTTCGGAGTAAAAACGCGAGAACACAAGTGAGTGGATCAGTAAGATACACTCACTTGTTGCCTTTCGGTTAATACAGTTACGTATGGGGTATACAGATGATGGAGATATCCCATATGGAGCAGGATCAAGTGAGACGGAAAAAATGAATGCGGAGAGGTCAGTAGAGCCTTAGATGAAGATGTATAGTAATAGTAATGTATAGTCTAACACAATGTATAGTAACATCTAACAGATAAATCATTAATTAAATAACTAAAGTAGTTAGGATTTTGATAATAATAATAATAATTATAATAATAATAATAATAATATAATAATAATAATAATAATAATAATAATAATAATAATAATAATAATAATAATAATAATAATATAATAATAATAATAATAATAATAATAATAATAATAATAATAATAATAATAATAATAATAATAATAATAATAATAATAATAATAATAATAATAATAATAATAATAATAATAATAATAATAATAATAATAATAATAATAATAATAATAATAATAATAATAATAATAATAATAATAATAATAATAATAATAATAATAATAATAATAATAATAATAATATACAATTTATAGTAAATACAATATAAATTAAATGCTACATTTTCTTTTAAATTGTTTATTTATATTAATATTGTATTCTTGATATTCCGTCAATCAAATTAACAATATAATATAGTATAAGCATAAATAATTTATAATGCAATTTTCACATCAGATTACAAATTATATAAGTTAAATATATTTTAAATTAATTTTAAAGTTTATTGTAAGATATATATTTTTAGAGGATATATATATATATATATATATATATATATATATATATATATATACTACACTATTATAAACAAATTATATTATTAGTAACTCATTTTTATAATAAAAATATAGATCAATCATAGATTAACATATATAATAATATAAATTTAGAAATTATAGAGATTTAAATCTTATATTATTAAACTATAATCAATTATTCTTTAAACTATAATCTGTACTATACATATTAATATAATACTAATAATAAAGAATTGATTATGATAATGAAAAATAATAATAATAATTAATGACAAATAAAATGACTTAATAAAAATACATTTAAATATTTATAAATTGAAATTTTAAGCTATCAATACTAAAATTATTATTAAGGAATATACTTATAATATTCATATGACCATGGTATATAAAATATATATATAACATATATAAAATATATATAATATATATTTTATATAAAAGTATATACCATATATTTTGATATATATTTGATTATAATTCATTTTAAATTATATAATTTTAATTAATTTGATCTACTAAACCATTTATCTTTGTTTTCTGAAGATACCTCCTCTATTTATGAAATTATTTTTAATTATATTATATATTATGTAAACTAAATAAAAAAAATTATTAAAAATATACTTTTCACATACCTACAAATACTGTATTAGTAATAAGCGACAAAACTAAATAGATCGAAATTATAATATATCTTATTATATACATAATATATATTATATGGTTTGAAGGCATAATACCATTTAAAAATCTACCTGATGAGATCCAATAAACCTATGTTGAATCAGTACATTATTGCATTCGTTGTAATTTGAAAATCTGATTATCATTTCTGATTATAATAAATTGCATATCAGTAAATAATGAAATTTTAATTATCATAATGGTATATATTGTATAGTTATATTTATTATGAGAAAACAGAAACAAAGAAAATATATCAAGAAAAACTAGATAAACAGTTTTGAAACTAATATGAAATAAAATCATTTAAAATAAATAATAGATTTATAACTAATATGAAATAAAATCATTTAAAATAAATAATGGATTTATAACTAATAAACTTTACAACAAAAAAATATAATATTTGTATTATTATATATATTAACATCAAATAGAATCATGATTCATTACTCTAATTATTTAATAATTTCTAGTAATTACTAATTAAAAATAAATCATTATTAAAGCAGTAATTTATAGAATTATAATATTAATTATTACAATGAAAAAAAAAATTATAGTTATTATTCAAAATATTTAAAAGATTCTCTATAAAACAAATTGAAATAAGTACAATACAATTTGTTATACATGATATTTTATTTAGAAGTTAGTGTATAATAAAATGCACCAACAATGTTTTAACAGTTTATAGTATTTATGTATAGTGCAATTATTATATAAATTAGTATATAACAACTATTGCATATCAATATATTTCGTATTAATATATTATTGTAATCATTAATAAAGCATATAAATTAGTAACGTAAATTAAACAGTTAGAGAATAATGACTGGTTCATATTATTATTTTCCGTAGATAAATTATAATACCTAAGAGTTAATTATATAATTTCGTGTATTAAATTACTTAATAAATGTTTATCTAAATATTTATTATAAATAAATGTTATACTTAATAAATTAATAAAATATAATACAATTATTATATTTACATGATTGATGTTAATATTTTTATTAATTTAGTAACTAATTCTTACATTGTCTACGTCACTAACTTTTAAATATTTTAACTAAATAATGATTTATATTTAATATTTATAATAATTATTAAAATTCAATATTGCATTAAAATAAAAAAAAGAGTTCATTTTAATAAAAAATGGTATTACGTTTATTTATCCAATTGGCTTATTTATTATTATAGTTTTGCAGTTTCCTAAATAAATTATAACATATTATTTATTAAACTAAGAAATTAATAGGAAATAAATACTAATTGAATTCATGATATATTCATTATTATAATTTCAAATAAATTTGCACTTATCTAATTATGCATAATGAGTCATTATAATTATAATGTGTCAATTAAATTCCTGTTTTCTAATATTTATTCAAATTGTAGATTTAATAAAGAAGGTTTCTTGTATACAATCGTTAGATTATTAAATTTGTAGGTTTCACAAATCTAAACTTTTAATTTTATACTTTAAAGAGAAGTACAATTTATCAAATATTAATAAAAATAAATTTCTAGTGTCATTATTGATATTAATAATGTATTTCTTAACATAATTCTACGTGTATTAAATTATGATTATCATTTAATTAATATATTAATTTATATTAATTAAAATAAAACACTATTACATTATTTGATAGTAGCATAGTATAAATACATTGTTATATTTTTAATATAATGTTGAAATGAACATTGTTAGTTTTCTGTGTGAAATATAAACTTGGATATTATATTCACATTAACAAATAAAATTCAATAATTTAACAAATTATTCAAAAAATATTTAATTATTTTCAGCGACAAGATTATAGCTATATATAACATAAACAATCGTAATTATGCTGCTTTCCTTTTATCAATTGTTTTAGTATCCTAGGGGTTTCTTGCAAAACATGTTAGTAACTAAGATTTTAAATTATTAACTGCAAATTTTATTGAAATAATTTTATATCTTGATTATAAATAATTTTACGCAGTTTTTTAAAGATTCACCAGTTTTTATTGCATCGTAGTAACGCAAAGTAAAAACACATAGTAACAGAATATTATGTTGATAAAAAATACAAATTAACAAATTAACCTCAGTATTTTTTCACTATTGTTTTATATAATGATCCATTTATTTGCCGCTAATAAACTATAACTACGTTTACCATATAGATATCAAGATTACAGTCTTGATTTATAGTAATTTATTAGTTGATCCAATCAGGTGATTATTTTCCTTTACTTTAATAATTTAATATAAGTATCGTAGCTATTTAGTATTTAAAGTGGTGTACGTTTAACATACGTTGTATAATTTCGAATTTCAATAGTATATAAGGATCTTAAATCACGATTATCTTTTAATACATCTGATAATAATATTATGGTCTGTTCTTTTAAAACCATTGGTATTTATTATAATCTTTTATATAATTTATCTTAATAATTGATTTTAGAAAATTATATATCATAATATATAGAATTATAAAATGTAATAGTTTAATGTGATATAAAATGATTTATGGACTTTTTATCGGTATAATGTAGTGATTCTTAAGAATATATTTATATAATGATAGTCTTTGAAATAGTATTATGTTATATAATTACATCGCCAATTACAATTTTGGGAATTCTGTAAATTTGTAGTAATTTTAATTTTAATTGTGTAATGTAAATATTTGGTTATTTAGCAGCCAGTTTTATGTATTATTAGTAAATATAATTTAAAATGAGTTCTCATTGTAATATATCGAATGATTACAGCGATATATTTATATTTTATTATGAAAGAATAGTAAAACAATTTATATAAAAATAAAGATATAATTATATACATCATTGGTGTGTTCATGGGAATGGCATATTGAGGTCAAGATCATCAAACGTGAACCAATCATATTCATTCGTAAAGTCATCTAAAAATTAATATTTACTTATTTAATAATACGAATATTTTATAAAATAACTAACATTACTATATTTTAATATTATTAATATTAAATAATGATAACCCTATATTACCGATAAATATTATAAAGCGTATATAATATTAGAATCAGTTAATAAATTACAATGATTTACAATTAAAAGACTTATTAATATTCTATTATATGTATAGGTAATACAAATAATATTATAATATCATTATTAACCTTGGGAATTTATATATACCAATAGTCGAGACATATTCCTTATTTTACGTGTACGTTTAATTGTGATTTAATTTATAACCGTGAATTCATCACATTATATAGTATTCTGGGATACGCCTCTATTTTATAAATTCAATTTGATTGGTTACTATATAAAATATATTTATCTAATTTTAATTAATTAATTTAATTTATTTAAAGTAAATTATATTTATGATATTTTATTGTGAATTGGTTTTCAGATTGCCATATATGATATGTATATACACAATTCAATATATGATTTTTTGTAAATGACTTCGTATTTTAATTATTTATATAATATATAAATGTTAATGAATATATCAGATATTTAAATATATATCAAAATCTGTTAATTAGTAATTTTGATATAATTCTTTATATAGTTATGTTATATTTATGTATATTAACTTATATATTTATTTAAATATATAATATTACAAAATAATAGAATAACAAATAAAATACATTTAATATTTTATGAAATATTATTATGTTATACATTTATATTGTCAATTACAATTTCAGGAATTCGGTAAATTTGTAGTAATTTTAATTAGATGTGTCATGTAAATATTTGGTTATTGAGTAGCCAATTTCATATATTATTAGTAAATATTATTTTAAATGAGTTATCATTGTAATATAGCGATAGAATCTAGCGATATAATTACATTTTATTATAGGAGAATAGTAAAACAATGTATATTAAAATAAATATACATAATTTATGTATTAATGGGAATAGCATATCGAGATCAAGATCATCAAACGTGAACCAAATATATTCATTCGTAAAATCATCTAAAAATTAATATTTCATTTATATAATAATACAAAATATGATATAAAATAACTAAAATTACTATATTTTAATATTATTAATATTGAATAATGATAACCTCTATATTCTACTATATTCAAATTCCTGTCAAATAAGTGCATTTTACAGAATATTTTGTAAATAAAATACACTTGTTAACACAAATTTTTACAAGATTGTTTACTGGGACTTTTAAAAACACAATATTAATAGATATTAATGATTTGTATATAAATTTTGCTTTATTATATATTAAATATAAAATAAATGATATATGTAATATAATGCAAAGATTGTTTATTTAAAAGATTCAAGAATTATTTAGGTAAGCAATAAAATATTTGGTAATTATAATGATATTTTTTATTTAGTAAAATTAGTAGTTACCATTGCAAATAACACGGGGAAAATATTTTATATTTTTTATTGATAAATCTAAATATTGAAATTTTAAGATATCAATACTAAAATTATTATTAAGGAGTATACTTATAATATTCATATGACCATGGTATATATAAAATATATATTTTATATAATAGTATATACAATATTTTTTGATATGTACAAATTTAAATAAGATTTCAGAATATTTTTAATAAAACTCAATAGTTAATTCTATAATTATTCTTAAATATGATATATTAATTTTAATGGTTAATAATAATATATTATATAATAACTATAGTAACTATAGTGACTATTAGTCATATAGACATTCTATTTTTTTAATAATAGTAATTATTAATCAATTATACAGCTATAAACCCTTTCGTATTATTAATAATAATTTTCTTTTATAAAACTATAAATCATGGTACTACTATTACTATGCAATTATTTTAAATTATATAATTTTAATTAACTTGAGCTACTAAACCATTTATCTTTGTTTTCTGGAGATGCCTCCTCTATTTATGAAATTATTTTTAATAATAGTATATATTTTGTATACTAAATAAAAACAATTATTAAAAATATACTTTTCACATACCTACAAACACTGTATTAGTAATAAGCGAAAAAACTAAATATATCGAAATTATAATATATCTTTTTATATACATAATATATATTATATTGTTTGAAGGCATAATACCATTTAAAAATCTACCTGATAATATCCAATATACCTATGTTGAATCAGTTCATTATTTCATTCGTTGTAATTTGAAAATATTATAAAATGTTTTCTTAATTTGTAATGCCTTTCTTAAATTCTGATTATCATTTCCAAAATTTATTTTCTGCATCATTATATATGATTTCCTTATCAAATGGAATTATAAAATCGATAATATAAAAACATATACCTAAATAAATAATCGTAAATAAGTCAATCTTGTATTAATCTATTTAATTGGCCTTTATTTTATTAAGTTAGTCTAATCTATATTTATCTGAGAAATGATAATATGAGATGTTGTTGTATGTTGTCTTGTTAAAGAGTTTATTCGTATTCCATAACAAAGAAAGTATACAATATGCGTTGTGATAAAGTTATCTAGTTTAATAGGAAAAGTAGATATCATAGATAATTTGAATGTATTTATTTTCGTCTGATATATCGATGATGATACCCATCCTAGCAACAGCGTGGAGTACTCTTATGCAACAATTTGCACCTATATAATTTATATATGTGTAAATAAAATAGAGTTCTTGTTAGCGAATAAAAATACACTTAGTACGATTGTATCAGAACCGAGAGCTTTATTGCTAATCTCTTCTAGTTGATTTTCAGTTATTTTAAACTTTTTTAGTTATTTTTAACTTCTTTATACCCGTATTTGATTTTAATATAAACATTTTTATATTTATACATATTGTTGTAATAAATGTATTCCATTGTGTGATTCACTTGCTAATCGATAAGTAGATAGTCAAAAAAATAATATAAAGATTCTAGTTATTACATATTAATCTAATTATATTATAAATAAAATATTCTTTTTAAGATATGTCCACAAATGGATATGATTGGTGGTAATCTCAATGATAAATCTAGAAATTGATAAACCATTTCCAGTAACATATCAAAATACATGATTTTTCACAATAGATACATTTAAATGATGCATTTTATTTTCGATTTACTAATTTACAATTATTGTTTAATAATGCATAATTGTAAACAATTTAAATATCTATATATTAAAAAGAATTATGTTATTTTTATACGTGTATATTTTTTATTTAATTCATTATAATTATTACTTTATACATTTACACTTTATAAATAATTTATAATTAACTCCATCCTCTTCGCCTACGATATTAAGTTATCAATATCCATTTATAAATTCCGGTCATATTAATTGATGGCATTAACTTAACTTTAAAACAGTGTGATCTTGGATTATCTTGATTTTCTTAAATAAAAATACGTTTTATTTGCAACCACAATTATTCTTATAGCTATTCTTATAGATACTCTATTTTTAAATTGTAATCCACTATGATTATTTTTAAAATTATTTTAATAAATTGCTATATCAGTAAATAATGAAATTTTAATTATCATAATGGTATATATTGTATAGTTATATTTATTATGAGAAAACAGAAACAAAGAAAATATATCAAGAAAAACTAGATAAACAGTTTTGAAACTAATATGAAATAAAATCATTTAAAATAAATAATAGATTTATAACTAATATGAAATAAAATCATTTAAAATAAATAATGGATTTATAACTAATAAACTTTACAATAAAAAAATATAATATTTGTATTATTATATATATTAATATCAAATAGAATCATGATTCATTACTCTAATTATTTAATAATTTCTGTTAATTATTAATTGAAATTAATATAATTTCGTGTATCACATTATTTAATAGAAGTATATCTAAATATTTATTATAAATAAATGTTATACTAAATAAATTAATAAAATATAATACAATTATGATATTATTGGTGACATTACATCATAGGTGTTTACGTGATTGCTGTTAACATTTGTATTAATTTAGTTACTAATTCTTACAAAGTCTACGTCACTAACTTTTGAATATCTAAACTAAATAATGATTTATATTTAATACTTATAATAATAATATAATATAATTTAAAATTCAATATTGCATTAAAATAAAAAAAATAGTTCATTTTAATAAAAAATGGTATTACGTTTATTTATCTTATTGGGTAATTTATTATTAAAATAAAATAATATTACATCATTTGATAGTATCATTTGATAGTATATTGATATATTTTCAGATGTATGTTGAAATAAATATTGTTAGATATCTGTGAGAAATAAAGAATGGATATTATATTCTGGATATTATATTATATGGAAATTTTAATTAGTTGTGTCATGTAAATATTTGGTTATTTAGCAGCTAGTTTTATGTAGTATTAGTAAATATAATTTAAAATGAGTTCTCATTGTAATATATCGTATGATTATAACAATATATTTATATTTTATTATGAAAGAATAGTAAAACAATTTATATAAAAATAAATATATAATTATATACATCATTGGTGTGTTCATGGGAATGGCATATTGAGGTCAAGATCATCAAACGTGAACCAATCATATTCATTCGTAAAGTCATCTAAAAATTAATATTTACTTAATAATACAAATATTTTATAAAATAACTAATATTACTATATTTTAATATTATTAATATTAAATAATGATAAACCTATATTACCGATAAATATTATACAGCGTATGAAATATTAGATTCAGTTAATATATTAAAATAAATTACAATTAAAAGACTTATTAATAGTCTATTATATATAGATAATACAAATAATATAATAATATCATTTTAACCTTGGGAATTTATATATATCAATAGTCGAGACATATTCCTTATTTTATGTGTACGTTTAATTGTGATTTAATTTATAACCGTGAATTCATCACATTATATAGTATACTGGGATACGCCTCTATTTTATAAATTAAATTTGATTGGTTACTATATCAAATATATTTATCTAATATTAATTAATTAATTTAATTTATTTAAAGTCAATTATATTTATGATATTTTATTGAGTATTGGTTTTTAGATTGAAATATAATATTATTTCTTTTAAATCATATTAAATAAAATTTAAATAAAATATAGTATATTTACTTTTTAAATTAAGTCATTGCATAATATAAAATATATAACTATATTATATATATATATATATATATATATATATATATATGTATATGATATATATACAAGTATACCAGCTATTTAAATATATATCAAAATCTGTTAATTATTAATTTTGATATAATTCTTTGATATACATTTTAGTATTTCATATAAAGTATTTAACTATTTATTGTAAATTTAAAATTAATACAATATTTGACATATAATAAATTTTGAATGCAGATTTAATTTCACAACTTGTGGAATTATATGCCTCAAACTTGTGACAATATGATGATGTATAATTATAATTGTTATATATATATATATATATAAATATATATATATATATATAATTTATCGTAATTTATCGATGATTAGCATAGATAAGTTATTATATGTACGCAATAATATATACTATAATATATATAGATTTTTAAAATATTAATTTTGTATTTCCAAAATAATAAAATCTAGTTAAATGTTCAATGATTAATCACTGTACACTGTTACAAAGATCAACTTAGAATCACGCAGTTTAGAAATTATATTGTATTGTATAGTGAAGCTTTTCCGCTTTAATAATTAATATTATTTATAACATTCTTTACTAATCTATGTCTATAAATATATATATTATTGTATGATATTTTAATAAAAATTTTAAGATATTAAGAATATATAAACTTAGATTCAAGGTATACATTTTGAAGGTAATTTGTTAAATATAAGTAATTACATTGTAGTCACTATTTAATTTAGAAAAACTTTCCTCTATAGCATCTGAATTTTGAAACTAAATTTTAAATTGGATAAATATTCAGAAAGATAATTATAAAAGATGACAAATTTGGACGAAAATTATTTATAAAATATGAGTATTACATTCGTTAATATATGTGGATATATCTTAGTTTATACAGTAATAAACAATCGTGTAAAAAACTTGGGTTAACGCGTGTATTTTTTCACAAAATATTTTGTAAAACGTAAGTGTTTGCACGAGATTTTAGCTATAGTTAAACTTGGGTTAACTAATATAAAAAATCGTGGGTGAACACAAGATTTTAAAAATACGCTATAACACTTGCTATAAAACACATAATAATACACGTAGTAGTAGTTGTAGTAGTAGTAGTAGTAGTAGTAGTAGTAGTAGTAGTAGTAGTAGTAGTAGTAGTAGTAGTAGTAGTAGTAGTAGTAGTAGTAGTAGTAGTAGTAGTAGTAGTAGTAGTAGTAGTAGTAGTAGTAGTAGTAGTAGTAGTAGTAGTAGTAGTAGTAGTAGTAGTAGTAGTAGTAGTAGTAGTAGTAGTAGTAGTAGTAGTAGTAGTAGTAGTAGTAGTAGTAGTAGTAGTAGTAGTAGTAGTAGTAGTAGTAGTAGTAGTAGTAGTAGTAGTAGTAGTAGTAGTAGTAGTAGTAGTAGTAGTAGTAGTAGTAGTAGTAGTAGTAGTAGTAGTAGTAGTAGTAGTAGTAGTAGTAGTAGTAGTAGTAGTAGTATAAATTTAAATTTAAATACATTTAAATAAATAAATTTAAAATAAATAAATTATGATATATACAAACTCTAAATATACCAATGCACTGCAAAAATAACAAAATATCATAATTGTATTATCTTTTGATAATTCTTTAATTTTAAAAATTTACCAGATTTTGATATCATATATATTAATAAGATAAGGAAAACAATGTATATATTAACATCATGATAGCAGCTAATTATTTTAAACGAAAATACAAAATTTAATAATTGATTTAATAAATGTCATAATTAGTAATATTAAATGCATATATGTATATTATACATTATATGTGTAATTATATTATAATATGACCCTATAGTTAATTACATGTTTCATGCTAGTATTATAATTTAATGTAACGTTGCTTACGAGATCTACTTAATTAATTCTTGAATATTATATATAAACAATCTTTGCATTATATTACATATATAATTTATTTATATTTAATATATAATAAAGAATAATTTACATACAAATCATTAATATCTATTAATATTGTGTTTTTAAAAGTCCCAGTAAACAATCTTGTAAAAATTTGTGTTAACAAGTGTATTTTATTTACAAAATATTCTGTAAAATGCACGAATTTGATAGGCATTTGAATATAGTTAAAAACTGGATTAACACGCGTTAAAATACTTGGATTAACATGTGTTTAAAAAACTAGGGTTAACACAAGTAAAAAAAATACGCTATAACACAAATGGAAAAAACTTGGGATAAAACGTGCTATCAAATACTTAGCAAAACATGTAATAAAGTAGTATTTAAAAATAGTAAAGTCTAATAGAGGTTTTAATTATTCAATATTAATAATATTAAAATATAGTAATTTTAGTTATTTTATATCATATTTTGTATTATTATATAAATGAAATATTAATTTTTAGATGATTTTACGAATGAATATATTTGGTTCACGTTTGATGATCTCAATCTCGATATGCTTTTCCCATTAATACATAAATGATGTATATTTATTTTAATATACATTGTTTTACTATTCTTCTATAATAAAATGTAATTATATCGCTAGATTCTATCGCTATATTACAATGATAACTCATTTAAAATAATATTTACTAATAATATATGAAACTGGCTACTCAATAACCAATTATTTACATGACACATCTAATTAAAATTACTACAAATTTACCGAATTCCCGTAATTGTAATTGACAATGTAAATGTATAACATAATAATATTTCATAAAATATTAAATGTATTTTATTTGTAATTATATTATTTTTTAATATTATATATTTAAATAAATATATAAGTTAATATACATAAATATAACATAACTATATAAAGAATTATACCCAAATTACTAATTAAAAGATTTTGATATATATTTAAATATCTAATATATTCATTAACAATTATATAAATAATTAAAATACGAAGTCATTTACAACAATCATATATTGAATTATATATATATATATCATATATGTCAATCTGAAAACCAATTCACAATAAAATATCATAAATATAATTTTCTTTAAATAAATAAAATTAATTAATTAAAATTAGATAAATATATTTGATATAGTAACCAATCAAATTGAATTTATAAAATAGAGGCGTATCCCAGAATACTATATAATGTGATGAATTCACGGTTATAAATTAAATCACAATTAAACGTACACAAGAAATAAGGAATATGTCTCGACTATTGGTATATATAAATTCCCAAGGTTAATAATGATATTATAATATTATTTGTATTACCTATATATAATAGAATATTAATAAGTCTTATAATAAGTAAATCATTGTAATATATTAACTGATTCTAATATTTCATACGCTTTATAACATTTATCGGTAATATAGGGTTATCATTATTTAATAATATTAAAATATAGTAATATTAGTTATTTTATAAAATATTCGTATTATTAAATAAGTAAATATTAATTTTTAGATGACTTTACGAATGAATATGATTGGTTCACGTTTGATGATCTTGACCTCAATATGCCATTCCCATGAACACACCAATGATGTATATAATTATATATTTATTTTTATATAAATTGTTTTACTATTCTTTCATAATAAAATATAAATATATTGTTATAATCATACGATATATTACAATGAGAACTCATTTTAAATTATATTTACTAATACTACATAAAACTGGCTACTAAATAACCAAATATTTACATGACACAACTAATTAAAATTACTACAAATTTACAGAATTCCCAAAATTGTAATTGGCGATGTAATTATATAACATAATACTATTTCAAAGACTATCATTATATAAATATATTCTCAAGAATCACTACATTATACCGATAAAAAGTCTATAAATCATTTTATATCACATTAAACTATTACATTTTATAATTCTATATATTATGATATACAATTTTCTAAAATCAATTATTTAGATAAATTATATAAAAGATTAAAATAAATACCAATGGTTTTAAAAGAACAGACCATAATATTATTATCAGATGTATTAAAAGATAATCGTGATTTAAGATCCTTATATACTATTGAAATTCTAAATTATACAACGTATGTTAAACGTACACCACTTTAAATACTAAATAGCTACGATACTTATATTAAATTATTAAAGTAAAGGAAAATAATCACCTGATTGGATCAACTAATAAATTACTATAAATCAAGACTGTAATCTTGATATCTATATGGTAAACGTAGTTATAGTTTATTAGCGGCAAATAAATGGATCATTATATAAAACAATAGTGAAAAAATACTGAGGTTAATTTGTTAATTTGTATTTTTTATCAACATAATATTCTGTTACTATGTGTTTTTACTTTGCGTTACTACGATGCAATAAAAACTGGTGAATCTTTAAAAAACTGCGTAAAATTATTTATAATCAAGATATAAAATTATTTCAATAAAATTTGCAGTTAATAATTTAAAATCTTAGTTACTAACATGTTTTGCAAGAAACCCCTAGGATACTAAAACAATTGATAAAAGGAAAGCAGCATAATTACGATTGTTTATGTTATATATAGCTATAATCTTGTCGCTGAAAATAATTAAATATTGTTTGAATAATTTGTTAAATTATTGAATTTTATTTGTTAATGTGAATATAATATCCAGGTTTATATTTCTCACAGAAAACTAACAATATTCATTTCAACATTATTCTAAAAATATAACAATGTATTTATACTATGCTACTATCAAATAATGTAATAGTGTTTTATTTTAATTAATATAAATTAATATATTAATTAAATGATAATCATTATTTAATACACGTAGAATTGTGTTAAGAAATACAATATTAATATCAATAATTTCACTAGAAATTTATTTTTGTTAATATTTGATAAATTGTACTTAATTTGTATAAAATTAAAAGTTTAGATTTGTGAAACCTACAAAATTAATAATCTAACTATTTTATACAAGAAACCTTCTTTATTAAATCTACAATTTGAATAGAAAACAGGAATTTAATTGACACATTATAATTATAATTACTCATTATGCATAATTACTTTAGTGCAAATTTATATGAAATTATAATAATGAATATAGTCTGAATTCAATTAGTATTTATTTCTTATTAATTTGTTAGTTTAAGTTTTTAATAAATAATATGTTATACCTTATTTAGGAAACTGCATAACTATAATAATAAATTACCCAATAGGATAAATAAACGTAATACCATTTTTGATTAAAATGACCATTTTTATTTAAATCCAATAAATTGAATTTTAATAATTATTATAAATATTAAATGTAAATCATAATTTAGGTAAAATATTTGAAATTTTGTTACGTAGACTATTTAGGAATTAATTACTAAATTAATAAAAATATTAACATCAATCATGTAAACACCTATGATGTAATGTCACCAATAATATCATAATTATATTATATTTAATTTATATCCATCAATTTATACAAATTATTAATGTTGAAATATCATTAATCAGAAAAAATAAAATAATCATGCTGCTAGATGTAAAACTACTGTATATAGTTTCGTATATCCTTCCATAACAATTGAACTGTGTGGTTATATTCTAACTCCCTGGTAAAAAAAAGCATTACATAATAATCTGTCATTTGTTATGATATTGCATCTGGTGGAGTAAATAAAAGTCTACAGATGGATTCAACAACATTATTTAAACATAATAATATATCTAAAATAACTGAAAATTAGCGAGAAGAGATTATCAATACAGCTCCCGGATCTGATACAATAGAATTAAAAGTATATTTATTCGATAACAAGAACTTTATTTTATTTACACATATATAAATTAAATAGGTGCGAATTTCTGCATAAGAGTAAGCCACGATGTTGTTAGGATGGATAACGGCATCGATATATCAGACGAAAGTAAATATATTCAAATTATTTATGATATCAGCTTTTTCCTATTATACTTAATCACTTTATCACATCGCAAATTGTATAATTTCCCTGATATGGAATACGAATTAACTCGTTGACAAGACAACATATAAAAAAATCTCTTATTATCATTTCTCTAATACATATAGATCAGGCTAACATAAAATAAATGAGTTGATTTATATACAGGTAATACATATTACATATTTATATAATTACTATGAGCTGTTGTATCATGCATTACTTATGAAATAGAACCATTCAAATATCATAAATTACATACATTTTTATCCAATCTTGAAAGTTTAATTTTAAATAAAATCTCACTATTTTAGTTTGTTTGAGTCCAATGTATAATTAGATTTATAAAGATATTTACAAATATAAAGTTACATTCAGAAATTTAACGAAAAAACATAACTGATAAAATATTTGGTAATTATAATGATATTTTTTATTTAGTAGAATTAGTAGTTATCAGTGCAAATAACACGGGGAAAATATTTTATATTTTTTATTGATAAATCTAAATATTGAAATTTTAAGATATCAATACTAAAATTATTATTAAGGAATATACTTATAATATTCATATGACCGTGGTATATATAAAATATATATTTTATATAAAAGTATATAAAATATTTTTTGATATGTACAAATTTAAATAAGATTTCAGAATATTTTTAATAAAACTCAATAGTTAAATCTATACTATTTCTTAAATATGATATATTAATTTTAATGGTTAATAATAATATATTATATAATAACTATAGTAACTATAGTGACTATTAGTCATATAGACATTCTATTTTTTTAATAATAGTAATTATTAATCAATTATACAGCTATAAACCCTTTCGTATTATTAATAATAATTTTCTTTTATAAAACTATAAATCATGGTACTACTATTAATATACAATTATTTTAAATTATATAATTTTAATTAACTACTAAACCATTTATCTTTGTTTTCTGAAGATGCCTCCTCTATTTATGAAATTATTTTTAATAATAGTATATATTTTGTATACTATATAAAAACAATTATTAAAAATATACGTTTCACATACCTACAAACACTGTATAAGTAATAAGCGAAAAAACTAAATAGATCGAAATTATAATATATCTTATTATATACATAATATATATTATATTGTTTGAAGGCATAATACCATTTAAAAATATACCTGATAATATCCAATAAACCTATGTTGAATCAGTTCATTATTTCATTCGTTGTAATTTGAAAATATTATAAAATTTTTCTTAATTTGTAATGCCTTTCTTAAATTGTGATTATCATTTCCAAAATTTATTTTCTGCATCATTATACATGATTTCCTTATCAAATGGAATTATAAAATCGATAATATAAAAACATATACCTAAATAAATAATCGTAAATAAGTAAATCTTGTATTAATCTATTTTATTGGCCTTTATTTTATTAAGTTAGTCTAATCTATATTTATCTGAGAAATGATAATATGAGATGTTGTTGTATGTTGTCTTGTTAAAGAGTTTATTCGTATTCCATAACAAAGAAAGTATACAATATGCGTTGTGATAAAGTTATCTAGTTTAATAGGAAAAGTAGATATCATAGATAATTTGAATGTATTTATTTTCGTCTGATATATCGATGATGATATCCATCCTAGCAACAGCGTGGAGTACTCTTATGCAAAAATTTGCACCTATATAATTTATATATGTGTAAATAAAATAGAGTTATTGTTAGCGAAGAAAAATACTTTTAGTACGATTGTATCAGAACCGAGAGCTTTATTGATAATCTCTTCTAGTTGATTTTCCGTTATTTTAAACTTTTTTAGTTATTTTTAACTTCTTTATACCCGTACTTGATTTATATATCAACATTTTTATATTTATACATATTGTTGTAATAAATGTATTCCATTGTGTGATTTACTTGCTAATCGATAAGTAGATAGTCAAAAAAATAATATAAAGATTCTAATTGTTACATATTAATCTAGTTATATTATTAATAAAATATACTTTTTAAGATATGTCCACAAATGGATATGATTGGTTCTCAATGATAGATCTAGAAATTGATAAACCATTTCCAGAAACATATCAAAATACATGATTTTTCACAATAGATACATTTAAATGATACATTTTATTTTCGATTAACTAATTTACAATTGTTGTTTAATAATGCATAATTGTAAACAATTTAAATATCTATATATTAAAAAGAATTATGTTATTTTTATACGTGTATATTTTTTATTTAATTCATTATAATTATTACTTTATACATTTACACTTTATAAATAATTTATAATTAACTCCATCCTCTTCGCCTACGATATTAAGTTATCAATATCCATTTATAAATTCCGGTCATATTAATTGATGGTTAAGGCATTAACTTCACTTTAAAACAGTGTGATCTTGGATTATCTTGATTTTCTTAAATAAAAATACGTTTTATTTGCAACTACAATTATTCTTATAGCTATTCTTATAGATACTCTATTTTTAAATTGTAATCCACTATGATTATTTTTAAAATTATTTTAATAAATTGCTATATCAGTAAATAATGAAATTTTAATTATCATAATGGTGTTATCATATATTGTATAGTCATATTTATTATGAGAAAACATAAACAAAGAAAATATATCAAGAAAAACTAGATAAACAGTTTTGAAACTAATATAAAATAAAATCATTTAAAATTAATAATGGATTTATAACTAATATGAAATAAAATCATTTAAAATAAAATCATGATTCATTACTCTAATTATTTAATAATTTCTGTTAATTATTAATTAAAATTAATATAATTTCGTGTATCACATTATTTATTAGAAGTATATCTAAATATTTATTATAAATAAACGTTATACTAAATAAATTAATAAAATATAATACAATTATGATATTATTGGTGACATTACATCATAGGTGTTTACGTGATTGCTGTTAACATTTTTATTAATCTAGTTACTAATTCTTACAAAGTCTACGTCACTAACTTTTGAATATCTTAACTAAATAATGATTTATATTTAATATTTATAATATAACATAATTTAAAATTCAATATTGCATTAAAATTTAAAAAATAGTTCATTTTAATAAAAAATGGTATTACGTTTATTTATCTTATTGGGTAATTTATTATTAAAATAAAATAATATTACATCATTTGATAGTATCATAGTATATTGATATATTTTCAGATGTATGTTGAAATAAATATTGTTAGATATCTGTGAGAAATAAAGAATGGATATTATATTCCCATAAATAAATAAAAGTGAATAATTTAACAAATTATTTAAACAATATTTATTAATTTCAGCGACACTATTATTGCAGTAAATCGATATTTTCGTATTCATTGGAAAGAGTACTACACATTAGTTAAATAACTATACAAATTATTAATTCATAAATAATACCTAAATTCTTCGTATACAAATTTTAAATTCTTACAATTAATAATTACCATATTTAAGAACTTCTAGGAAATTTTATAAACCAAACAATATACCGTAGTATATACTTTATATTAATTTAATTAATTAATTTAATATTTATATAATATTATATAATATATTCCAATCTAATCATTTCTATAAATCTTTATAATATATTTTAAATTTATTATAATATAAAAAAATAAATGGATTTTAACATAGCCACTTTCCTTTTATAGTTTTAGTATCCTAGGGCTTTCTTGCAAAATATATTATTAGCTAAGATTTTAAATTATTAACTCTAAGATTTATTAAAATAATTTGATATCTTGATTATAAATAATTTTAAAGTTTTTTAAAAAGATTCACCAGTTTTTATTTCATCATAGTAACGCAAAGTAAAAACACATATTATGTAACAGAATATTATGTTGAATAACAGATAAAAATACAATTAATCTAAGTATGCAAATAAACTATAGCTACTTTTTAACACATAGATATCAAGATTACAGTTTTGATATTTAATAAGTTTAATTACTTTGATCCTATCAGATGAATATTTTCCTTTACTTTAATAATTTAATATAAGCGTAGATATTTAATATTTAAAATCGTGTAATTTTAACATACGTTGAATAATTTCAAATTTCAATTGTATATAGAGATATTAAATCACTATTGTCTTTTAATACATTTGATAATAATATTCTTCTAAAATCATTGGTAATTTTTATTCTAATCTTTTATATAATTTATCTAAATAATTGATTTTAGAAAATTGTATATCATAATATATAGAATTATATATTGTAATAGTTTTATGTGATATAAAATGATTAATGGACTTTTTATCGGTATAATGTAGTGATTCTTGAGAATATTTTCTATAATTATAGTCTTTGAAATAGTATTATGTTATACTATGGCAATTACATTGCCAATTACAATATTGGGAATTTTGTAAATTTGTAGTAATTTTAATTAGTTGTGTAATGTAAATATTTTGTTATTTAGTAGCTAGTTTTATGTATTATTAGTAAATATAATGTTAAATGAGTTATCATTGTAATATAGCGGATGATTATAGCTATATATTTATATTTTATTATGAAAGAATAGTAAAACAATTTATATTAAAATAAATATATAATTATATACATCATTGGTGTGTTCATGGGAATGGCATATTTAGGTCAAGATCATCAAACGTGAACCAATCATATTCATTCGTAAATTCATCTAAAAATTAATATTTACTTATTGAATAATACGAATATTTTATAAAATAACTAAAATTACTATATTTTAATATTATTAATATTAAATAATGATGACCCTATATTACCGATAAATGTTATAAAGTGTATGCAATATTAGATTCAATTAATATATTAAAATAAATTAAAAATTAAAAGACTTATTAATATTCTATTATATATAGGTAATACAAATAATATTATAATATCATTATTAACCTTGGGGATTTATATATATATCAATAGTCGAGACATATTCCTTATTTTATGTGTACGTTTAATTGTGATTTAATTTATAACCGTGAATTAATCATATTACATTGTTTACTGGGATACGTCTCTATTTTATAAATTCAATTTGATTGGTTACTATATCAAATATATTTATCTAATATTAATTAATTAATTTAATTTATTTAAAGTCAATTATATTTATGATAGTTTATTGAGTATTGGTTTTTAGATTGAAATATAATATTATTTCTTTTAAATCATATTAAATAAAATTTAAATAAAATATAGTATACTAACTTTTTAAATTAAGTCATTGCATAATATGAAATATATAACTATATTATATATATATATATATATATATATATATATATATATGTGTGTGTGTATATGATATATATACAAGTATACCAGATATTTAAATATATATCAAAATCTGATAATTAGTAATTTTGATATAATTCTTTATATAGTTATGTTATAGTTATGTATATTATCTCATATATTTATTTAAATATATAATATAAAAAAATAATAGAATTACAAATAAAATACATTTTCTATTTTATTACATAATAAACAAAATCTAAAAGAGCCTGGTTACTTGAGTATATATCAACATCTGCATCTAAAATTGAATTATTTGTATATTTATAGATGTGAATTTGTTTAAACTAATTATTCTGTTAAAATAAATAGTTATAATACTTTAACATTATTTAAATAATGAGTTAGTTTATTTATTAAATTCCTCAATATCTAGAGCCTAGTTGCAATTACAATTATACAGTTAACTTGAGATACGTTATAGTAGTATTTATGTATTAATCTGTACGTTATAATTCACAAATATAAATGAAATGTTATGGTTTAGAAATAAAATGGTATATCATTTAATCTATGGCATATATTAATAATAATATTATTATATTACCAGATATACATTTTAGTATTTCATATAAAGTATTTAACTATTTATTGTAAATTTAAAATTAATACAATATTTGACATATAATCTATTTTGAATGCAGATTTAATTTCACAACTTGTGGAATTATATGCCTCAAACTTGTGACAATATGAGGATGTATACATATAATTATTACATACATATATAGTTATATATATATATATATATATATATATATATATATATTATATATTATATTTTATAAATAACTGATCCAATAGTAACTCTACAGAATAAAACAGTATATATTGTTTTAATGAAATATTTTACATGATAATTTATCGATAATTAGCATAGATAAGTTGTTATATGTATGCAATAACATATACTATAATATATATAGATTTTTTAAATATTAATTTTGTATTTCCAAAATAATAAAATCTAGTCAAATGTTCAATGATTAATCACTGTACAGTGTTACAAAGATCAACTTAGAATCACGCAATTTAAGAATTATATTGTATTGTATAATGAATCTTTTCTGCTTTACTAATTAATATTATTTATAATATTATTTACTAAGCTATGTTTACAAATATATATATTATAGCTAGTAAATATTTAGAAAATGCTATAATAGTTTTTAAATAATAACTTATATTATTATATTTTATATATTGTATGATATTTTAATTAAAATTTAAGGATATTAAGAATATATAAACTTAGAATTCAAGGTATACATTTTGAAGGTAATTTATCAAATACAAGTATTAATTTGTATTCACTATTTAATCTAGAAAAAATGTACTCTATAGAATCTGAATTTTAAAACTAAATTTTGAATTGGATAAATATTCAGAAAGATAATCATAAAAGTTAATTTTAAATATTATTTATAAAGTAATAAGATGAAAAATTTGGACGAAAATTATTTATAAAATATGAGTATTACATTTGTTAATATATGTGGATATATCTTAGTTTATACATATTATTATTGATAATAGAGTAGTATTCATTTGTTTAATATACCCAATTAACAATCGTGTAAAAAACTTGGGTAAACAATCGTGTATAAACAGACTTTTGGCCAGTAGGATATCACGGGTTATAAAATTGGGACCAAGGCAGAAGGCCTTCGCCAAACGCGACGGCATATGCGAAAACCTCTACCTATTAAATTCTATAATAAAAAAACATAAACAAGAATGTAAATCATTAAAACTCTGTTTTCTCGACGTGTCTAAGGCATTTGATTCGGTGTCACATCACGCCATCAGCGCCTTAGCTCGTCGAGTTAACACTCCTACAAAAATTCTAAAATATATTAATAATTTATACAATAATAATATAATAAATATAAAAATAGACCAAAAAAAATCCAATCCCATTCGTATATGCCGTGGGGTTAAGCAGGGAGACCCTTTGTCTCCTATCCTTTTTAATTCCGTGATGGATTACTGTGTCGATTGTTTGGTTGAGGAGGATGCAATTAACATCGGTCTCGCTAAAGTCTCACACCTTGCATTTGCCGATGATATTGTTGTGTTTTCAGATACAACCGAGGGGTTACAAAGGCAAGTAAATTTATTGTCCGCACGTTTCAAGCAATGTGGCCTCTCGGTTAATCCTTCTAAATGTAAAACACTCAATATTGTCGTAAACCAAAAACGCGGGGTGTGGGCATGCGAAAGTAGACCCTTCCTCAACATTGGTCTGGAGAATATCGGCGCGTTGCAGGTTCTCGATACATACAAGTATCTGGGAATAGAGACTGGAATACTTAAGCCAAATAATGGTCCGATCTATTGTAATTTTAACAATAATCTTGCTAAATTAGATCGGGCCCCGCTAAAGCCTCACCAAAAAGTTGAGCTGTGCAGGGATTACCTCATCCCCGCAAGTATGCACATGCTCAACTTTTCTGGCCCTACCAAACGAGGCCTCCAGTCTCTAGACAAAGCAACACGCCGGTATGTCCGTAGATGGCTTCGACTACCAAAAGACACTTCGCTGGGGGTATTTCATGCATCCACCGACTCCGGAGGTCTCGCTATCCCCGTTCTGGCTCTGACCATACCGGTCATCAGGAGCCAGAGAATGGCAAAAATCCTCGGTGGTGACGATCCCCTGGTAGAAATATTAGGTAGTCGAGATAGACTAGGTTGGTCGGTACCACCTTCTAAAGACGGTGTTCCTCTGCGTAGTACATCCGAAGTGCGCGCTTCCCTAAATGAGCAACTAGTACAGAGTGTCGATGGGCGTGTTTTGGTGCCTGGTAATAAACTAAACGGTTGGATAAGATGTAATCGTCTGATTAACGCACACGATTACATCAATGTATTCAAATTGAGACATAATATCCTCCCTTGTCCAGCCAGGGCCAGACGCGCCTATCCGGAAATAAATACTCAGTGCGCGTTTTGCGGGTATCCGAATACCACAATGACACATATTCTGCAGAGGTGCCCGCAGACACACGTTGCCAGGGTAAGACGTCATGACAAAGTGACGGCGATGCTAGCGAGTTCGTTGGAAAACAAACGTTATATGTGTTTCCTCGAACCTCACATTAGAACGCCGACTGGTATTCTTAAACCAGATCTTATCACTTGTCGTGACGGCTTAGCAGTAGTCGTCGATACGCAAATCACCACTGACCCATCAGTCATGGATGAGAGGTTTGATCAGAAAACTCATAAGTATGACATACCTCTCGTCCGCGAATTCGTGATTAATATAACCGGTGCTTCTGAGGTTAAATTCGGAGCGCTCATACTAGACTGGCGTGGGCAACTCGCCCCTCGGTCAGATGCACTCCTGAATAGCCTCGGAATGTCAGCATCGGTAAAAGAATTAATCACGATTCAAACGTTGGAAGGTGGTGTACGAGCATATAGACACTACATGCGAGCGACATAGGCTTACTACGTACACCAAGGACTGGTGTTGTGCGAAACTAGATAACCAAATTATATCATTTATTATACCCTCCCGCTAAAATTAACTACACCACATTACCACGTTAACTTCCCATCATATATTATTATTATACCTACCTTCACATATTTCAATACGATTTCAAACCGCCATGTTATTATTAATACATCTCTTTACTTTTTTTTTCTTATTGTTGGTTGTTTTTATACGTAAACCCCTACTCGTACATTACTATCGATGTTCATCATTTGTCGAACAATCCCTAAATGGTGAAGCCCAGCCAAAGTTTCTTTGAAATAATAAATGGGACAATGACAAGTTGTCCAGAAATAGTAGTAGTAGTAGTAGTAGTAGTAGTAGTAGTAGTAGTAGTAGTAGTAGTAGTAGTAGTAGTAGTAGTAGTAGTAGTAGTAGTAGTAGTAGTAGTAGTAGTAGTAGTAGTAGTAGTAGTAGTAGTAGTAGTAGTAGTAGTAGTAGTAGTAGTAGTAGTAGTAGTAGTAGTAGTAGTAGTAGTAGTAGTAGTAGTAGTAGTAGTAGTAGTAGTAGTAGTAGTAGTAGTAGTAGTAGTAGTAGTAGTAGTAGTAGTAGTAGTAGTAGTAGTAGTAGTAGTAGTAGTAGTAGTAGTAGTAGTAGTAGTAGTAGTAGTAGTAGTAGTAGTAGTAGTAGTAGTAGTAGTAGTAGTAGTAGTGATGGAGCCTTAATGATGGAGCCCCTGGACCTGACCATATTCGGAAATCGGACCTTGTATCCATCGGTATACATCGCCTTGCGATGAGGTTTAACCTCTATATACTAACCGGTATATGCCCTTCCGCATTTAAAGTTGGAACGACAACTCTAATACCTAAATGTAAGTTAAGCACATCTCCTAATCAGTATCGGCCTATAACGCTAGCGTCTATGGTATCCAGGCTATTTCACAGACTTTTGGCCAGTAGGATATCACGGGTTATAAAATTGGGACCAAGGCAGAAGGCCTTCGCCAAACGCGACGGCATATGCGAAAACCTCTACCTATTAAATTCTATAATAAAAAAACATAAACAAGAATGTAAATCATTAAAACTCTGTTTTCTCGACGTGTCTAAGGCATTTGATTCGGTGTCACATCACGCCATCAGCGCCTTAGCTCGTCGAGTTAACACTCCTACAAAAATTCTAAAATATATTAATAATTTATACAATAATAATATAATAAATATAAAAATAGACCAAAAAAAATCCAATCCCATTCGTATATGCCGTGGGGTTAAGCAGGGAGACCCTTTGTCTCCTATCCTTTTTAATTCCGTGATGGATTACTGTGTCGATTGTTTGGTTGAGGAGGATGCAATTAACATCGGTCTCGCTAAAGTCTCACACCTTGCATTTGCCGATGATATTGTTGTGTTTTCAGATACAACCGAGGGGTTACAAAGGCAAGTAAATTTATTGTCCGCACGTTTCAAGCAATGTGGCCTCTCGGTTAATCCTTCTAAATGTAAAACACTCAATATTGTCGTAAACCAAAAACGCGGGGTGTGGGCATGCGAAAGTAGACCCTTCCTCAACATTGGTCTGGAGAATATCGGCGCGTTGCAGGTTCTCGATACATACAAGTATCTGGGAATAGAGACTGGAATACTTAAGCCAAATAATGGTCCGATCTATTGTAATTTTAACAATAATCTTGCTAAATTAGATCGGGCCCCGCTAAAGCCTCACCAAAAAGTTGAGCTGTGCAGGGATTACCTCATCCCCGCAAGTATGCACATGCTCAACTTTTCTGGCCCTACCAAACGAGGCCTCCAGTCTCTAGACAAAGCAACACGCCGGTATGTCCGTAGATGGCTTCGACTACCAAAAGACACTTCGCTGGGGGTATTTCATGCATCCACCGACTCCGGAGGTCTCGCTATCCCCGTTCTGGCTCTGACCATACCGGTCATCAGGAGCCAGAGAATGGCAAAAATCCTCGGTGGTGACGATCCCCTGGTAGAAATATTAGGTAGTCGAGATAGACTAGGTTGGTCGGTACCACCTTCTAAAGACGGTGTTCCTCTGCGTAGTACATCCGAAGTGCGCGCTTCCCTAAATGAGCAACTAGTACAGAGTGTCGATGGGCGTGTTTTGGTGCCTGGTAATAAACTAAACGGTTGGATAAGATGTAATCGTCTGATTAACGCACACGATTACATCAATGTATTCAAATTGAGACATAATATCCTCCCTTGTCCAGCCAGGGCCAGACGCGCCTATCCGGAAATAAATACTCAGTGCGCGTTTTGCGGGTATCCGAATACCACAATGACACATATTCTGCAGAGGTGCCCGCAGACACACGTTGCCAGGGTAAGACGTCATGACAAAGTGACGGCGATGCTAGCGAGTTCGTTGGAAAACAAACGTTATATGTGTTTCCTCGAACCTCACATTAGAACGCCGACTGGTATTCTTAAACCAGATCTTATCACTTGTCGTGACGGCTTAGCAGTAGTCGTCGATACGCAAATCACCACTGACCCATCAGTCATGGATGAGAGGTTTGATCAGAAAACTCATAAGTATGACATACCTCTCGTCCGCGAATTCGTGATTAATATAACCGGTGCTTCTGAGGTTAAATTCGGAGCGCTCATACTAGACTGGCGTGGGCAACTCGCCCCTCGGTCAGATGCACTCCTGAATAGCCTCGGAATGTCAGCATCGGTAAAAGAATTAATCACGATTCGAACGTTGGAAGGTGGTGTACGAGCATATAGACACTACATGCGAGCGACATAGGCTTACTACGTACACCAAGGACTGGTGTTGTGCGAAACTAGATAACCAAATTATATCATTTATTATACCCTCCCGCTAAAATTAACTACACCACATTACCACGTTAACTTCCCATCATATATTATTATTATACCTACCTTCACATATTTCAATACGATTTCAAACCGCCATGTTATTATTAATACATCTCTTTACTTTTTTTTTCTTATTGTTGGTTGTTTTTATACGTAAACCCCTACTCGTACATTACTATCGATGTTCATCATTTGTCGAACAATCCCTAAATGGTGAAGCCCAGCCAAAGTTTCTTTGAAATAATAAATGGGACAATGACAAGTTGTCCAGAAATAGTAGTAGTAGTAGTAGTAGTAGTAGTAGTAGTAGTAGTAGTAGTAGTAGTAGTAGTAGTAGTAGTAGTAGTAGTAGTAGTAGTAGTAGTAGTAGTAGTAGTAGTAGTAGTAGTAGTAGTAGTAGTAGTAGTAGTAGTAGTAGTAGTAGTAGTAGTAGTAGTAGTAGTAGTAGTAGTAGTAGTAGTAGTAGTAGTAGTAGTAGTAGTAGTAGTAGTAGTAGTAGTAGTAGTAGTAGTAGTAGTAGTAGTAGTAGTAGTAGTAGTAGTAGTAGTAGTAGTAGTAGTAGTAGTAGTAGTAGTAGTAGTAGTAGTAGTAGTAGTAGTAGTAGTAGTAGTAGTAGTAGTAGTAGTAGTAGTAGTAGTAGTAGTAGTAGTAGTAGTAGTAGTAGTAGTAGTAGTAGTAGTAGTAGTAGTAGTAGTAGTAGTAGTAGTAGTAGTAGTAGTAGTAGTAGTAGTAGTAGTAGTAGTAGTAGTAGTAGTAGTAGTAGTAGTAGTAGTAGTAGTAGTAGTAGTAGTAGTAGTAGTAGTAGTAGTAGTAGTAGTAGTAGTAGTAGTAGTAGTAGTAGTAGTAGTAGTAGTAGTAGTAGTAGTAGTAGTAGTAGTAGTAGTAGTAGTAGTAGTAGTAGTAGTAGTAGTAGTAGTAGTAGTAGTAGTAGTAGTAGTAGTAGTAGTAGTAGTATTAGTAGTAGTAGTAGTAGTAGTAGTAGTAGTAGTAGTAGTAGTAGTAGTAGTAGTAGTAGTAGTAGTAGTAGTAGTAGTAGTAGTAGTAGTAGTAGTAGTAGTAGTAGTAGTAGTAGTAGTAGTAGTAGTAGTAGTAGTAGTAGTAGTAGTAGTAGTAGTAGTAGTAGTAGTAGTAGTAGTAGTAGTAGTAGTAGTAGTAGTAGTAGTAGTAGTAGTAGTAGTAGTAGTAGTAGTAGTAGTAGTAGTAGTAGTAGTAGTAGTAGTAGTAGTAGTAGTAGTAGTAGTAGTAGTAGTAGTAGTAGTAGTAGTAGTAGTAGTAGTTATATTAATTGATATTTCACTAAAATTAAATTTAAATATTGAGTTAAGGTATTTATAAGCTAAAATATATGATAAAATGTTTCAATGTGATCCATAAATTAAATAAATAAATTTAAATTTAATGCAAAAATAACAAAATATAATAATTTATTATCTTTTGATAATTCTTTAATTTAAAAAATTTACGAGCTTTTGATATTATATATATTAATAAGATAAGGAAAACAATGTTTATTTTAACATCATGATTAATAATATTAAATCCATATATGTATATTATATATTATATATTTAATTATATTATAATATGAAAATTAGCTATCATGCCCTATAGTTAATTATAATTAAATGTAACGGTTACTTACGAAATCTACCTAATTAATTCGTGAATGTTATAAATAAACAATATTTGCATTATATTACATATATAATTTATTTATATTTAATATATAATAAAGAATAATTTATATACAAATCATTAATATCTATTAATATTGTGTTTTTAAAAGTCTCAGTAAACAATCTTGTAAAAATTTGTGTTAACAAGTGTATTTTATTTACAAAATATTCTGTAAAATGCACTTATTTGACAGGAATTTGAATATAGTTAAAAACTGGATTAACACGCGTTAAAAAACTTGGATTAACATGTGTATAAAAAAATACGCTATAACACAAATGGAAAAAACTTGGGATAAAACATGCTATCAAATACTTAGCAAAACATGTAATAAAGTAGTATTTAAAAATAGTAAAGTGTAATAGAGGTAATTATTCAATATTAATAATATTAAAATATAGTAATTTTAGTTATTTTATATCATATTTTATATTATCATATAAATGAAATAATAATTTTTAGATGATTTTACGAATGAATATATTTGGTTCACTTTTGATGATCTCGATCTCAATATGCCCTTCCCATGAATACATAAATGATGTATATTTATTATAATATACATTGTATATATATTTATTTTAATATACATTGTTTTACTATTCTTCTATAATAAAATGTAATTATATCGCTAGATTATATCGCTATATTACAATGACAACTCATTTAAAATAATATTTACTAATAATATATGATACTGGTTACTCAATAACCAAATATTTACATGACACAACTAATTAAAATTACTACAAATTTACCGAATTCCCGTAATTGTAATTGACAATGTAAATGTATAACATAATAATATTTCATAAAATATTAAATGTATTTTATTTGTAATAATATTATTTTTTAATATTATATATTTAAATAAATATATGAGTTAATATACATAAATATAACATAACTATATAAAGAATTATACCAAAATTACTAATTAACAGATTTTGATATATATTTAAATATCTGATATACTCATTAACATTTATATTTTATATAAATAATTAAAATACGAAGTCATTTACAACAATCATATATTGAATTATATATATATATATATATATATATATATATATCATATATATCATATATGTCAATCTGAAAACCAATTCACAATAAAATATCATAAATATAATTTGCTTTAAATAAATTTAATTAATTAATTAAAATTAGATAAATATATTTTATATAGTAACCAATCAAATTGAATTTATAAGATAGAGGCGTATCCTAGAATACTATATAATGTGATGAATTTACGGTTATAAATTAAATCACAATTAAACGTACACAAGAAATAAGGAATATGTCTCGACTATTGATATATATAAATTCCCAAGGTTAATAATGATATTATTATAGTATTTGTATTAACTATATATAATAGAATATTAATAAGTCTTTTAATTGTAATTCATTATAATATATTAACTGATTCTAATATTTCATACGCTTTATAACATTTATCGGTAATATAGGGTTATCATTATTTAATATTAATAATATTAAAATAGAGTAATATTAGTTATTTTATAAAATATTCGTATTATTAAATAAGTAAATATTAATTTTTAGATGACTTTACGAATGAATATGATTGGTTCACGTTTGATGATCTTGACCTCAATATGCCATTCCCATGAACACACCAATGATGTATATAATTATATATTTATTTTTATATAAATTGTTTTACTATTCTTTCATAATAAAATATAAATATATCGCTGTAATCATACGATATATTACAATGAGAACTCATTTTAAATTATATTTACTAATAATACATAAAACTGGCTAAAACAAAATTAATAATATAACTATTTTATACAAGAAACCATCTTTATTAAATCTACAATTTGAATAAATAATAGAAAACAGGAATTTAATTGACACATTATAATTATAATTACTCATTATGCATAATTACTTTATTGCAAATTTATATGAAATTATAATAATGAATATAGCATGAATTCAATTAGTATTTATTTCCTATTAATTTGTTAGTTTAAGTTTTAATAAATAATATGTTATACCTTATTAAGGAAACTGCATAACTATAATAATAAATTACCCAATAGGATAAATAAACGTAATACCATTTTTGATTAAAATGACCATTTTTATTTAAATCCAATAAATTGAATTTTAATAATTATTATAAATATTAAATGTAAATCATAATTTAGGTAAAATATTTGAAATTTTGTTACATAGACTATTTAAGAATTAATTACTAAATTAATAAAAATATTAACATCAATCATGTAAACACCTATTATGTAATGTCACCAATAATATCATAATTGTATTATATTTTATTTATATCCATCAATTTATACAAATTATTAATGTTGAAATCTCATTAATCAGAAAAAATAAAATAATCATGCTGCTAGATGTAAAACTACTGTATATAGTTTCGTATGTCCTTCCATAACAATTGAACTATATGGTTATATTCTAACTCCCTGGTAAAAAAGCATTACATAATAATCTGTCATTTGCTATGATATTGCATCTGGTGGAGTAAATAAAAGTCTACAGATGGATTCAACTACATTATTTAAACATAATAATATATCTAAAATAACTGAAAATTAGCAAGAAGAGATTATCAATACAGCTCCCGGGTATTATACAATAGCACTAAAAGTATATTTATTCGATAACAAGAACTCTATTTTATTTACACATATATAAATTAAATAGATGCGAATTTCTGCATAAGAGTAAGCCACGATGTTGTTAGGATGGATAACGGCATCGATATATCAGACGAAAGTAAATACATTCAAATTATTTATGATATCAGCTTTTTCCTATTATGCTTAATCACTTTATCACATCGCAAATTGTATAATTTCCTTGATATAGAATACGAATTAACTCGTTGACAAGACAACATATAAAAAAATCTCTTATTATCATTTCTCAAATCAGGCATACATATAGATCAGGCTAACATAAAATAAATGAGTTGATTATACATACATATATTGATATACAGCTAATACATAGTACATATTTATATAATATACGATACACTGTAGTATCCTGCATTGCTTACGAAATAGAACTATTCAAATTTCATAAATACATACATTTTTACCCAATCTTGAATGTTTAATTTAAAAAAAATCTCACTATCTTTATTTGTTTGAATCCAATGTATAATTATATTTGTAAGGATATTTACAAATATAAAGTTATATTCAGAAATTCAACAAAAAAACATAACTGATATAATATTCTGTGATTATAATGATATTTTTTATGTAATATAATTAGTAGTTACCAGTGCAAATAACACGGGGAAAATATTTTATATTTTGTATTGATAAATCTAAATAATCGGCGGTATGTTTTATATGAAATAAGTTATTTTTAATGATGAAAGATGACCCATATTTTAATATATAATACTTACCTGTGCTAGTAGATAAGGCAGATCATCAATGAATTCTGAAAGTTAAATTTCTATAGAAGTTAAATAATGGAAACCAATTATTATTTATTTGAAGATCATCAGTGTATATGTGGTATTTTAAATTTACAAATAAATAATAAAAAGGTCGAAGAGAATACTTTAATTTTATTATAGGAAATAAGATAATTAATTGAAAATTGGAAAATATAACACTAATTAAATAATGTGAATCGGAATTTCAAGCTGCAGAGTGATCAACTTGAACAATTGAAAATGATTAAATTGAGTTTATTATAGATAAATGTTATATCGATAATCGATAAATAGCTAATCGATAAATAACATAACTAGATAATTTTATATAATTGTGAGTCATTGCAATATAATACAAGGAAAATTAATCAATACGAAATATTATAGTTATACTACTAAATAAATAGAGATAATTTACATTCAATTGAGTTTAGTGGTGCAGTAATTCTAAATGATCTACCCAGGAGTAATCTGTAATTGTATTTTGGTAGATTAAGTTTTACTGACTTGGCAGATCTAAGGGATGAATGCGGGAAATACTATTTATTTAATGTAGATAGGTTATAAATATGAGTAGAATAGATTATGTAGTGGACTAGTAATACAGATTTAAGGAATGACCTCTTATAAGCATAATATATTTTTAAATTATATCGCATTTTGCTTATTGGTGCATGGCAATATATATTGAGATTATTAATGATTTTTACAGACGAACGGATTATCACATTTAGTTTGTTGAGTCTATAGTTTGGTAAGTTACAGTAGAGGGAATTTTCGGAGTAAAAACGAGAGAACACAAGTGAGTGGATCAGTAAGATACACTCACTTGTTGCCTTACGGTTAATACAGTTACGCATGGGGTATACAGATGATGGAGATATCCCATATGGAGCAGGATCAAGTGAGACGGATATAAATGAATGCGGAGAGGTCAGTAGAGTCTTAGATGAAGATGTATAGTAATAGTAATGTATAGTCTAACACAATGTATAGTAATATCTAACAGATAAATCATTAATTAAATAACTAAAGTAGTTAGGATTATGATAATAATAATAATAATAATAATAATAATAATAATAATAATAATAATAATAATAATAATAATAATTATAATAATAATATAAATTTATGGTAAATACAATATAAATTAAATGCTACATTTTCATTTAAATTGTTTATTTATATTAATATTGTGTTTTTTGATATTCCGTCAATCAAATTAACAATATAATAAAGTATATGTATAAATAATTTGTAATGCTATTTTCATATCAGATTACAAATTATATAAGTTAAATATATTTTAAATTAATTGTAAAGTTTATTTTAAGATATAACTTTTTAGAGGATATATATATATATATATATATATACTACACTATTATAATCAAATTATATTATTAGTAACTCATTTTTATAATAAAAATATAGATCAATCATAGATTAACATATATAATAATATAAATTTAGAAATTATAGAGATTTAAATCTTATATTATTAAACATAATAAATTATTCTTTAAACTATAATATGTATTATACATATTAATATAATACTAATAATAAAGAATTGCTTATGATAATGAAAAATAATAATAATTCTTAATGGCAAATAAAATGACTTGATAAAAATACATTTAAATATTTATAAATTGAAATTTAACTAAAAAATAGTATTAAGGAATATAATTATAATATTCATATGACCATGGTATATATAAAATATATATAATATATATTTTATATAATAGTATATACAATATTTTTTGATATGTACAAATTTAAATAAGATTTCAGAATATCTTTAATAAAACTCAATAGTTAAATCTATACTTATTCTTAAATATGATATATTAATTTTAATGGTTAAGAATAATATATTATATAATAACTATAGTAACTATAGTGACTATTAGTCATATAGACATTCTATTTTTTAATAATAGTAATTATTAATCAATTATACAGCTATAAACCCTTTCGTATTATTAATAATAATTTTCTTTTATAAAACTATAAATCATGGTACTACTATTAATATGCAATTATTTTTAATTATATAATTTTAATTAACTTGAGCTACTAAACCATTTATCTTTGTTTTCTGAAGATGCCTCCTCTATTCATGAAATTATTTTAATAATAGTATATATTTTGTATACTTAATAAAAACAATTATTAAAAATATACTTTTCACATACCTACAAACACTGTATTAGTAATAAGCGAAAAAACTAAATATATCGAAATTATAATATATCTTTTTATATACATAATATATATTATATTGTTTGAAGGCATAATACCATTTAAAAATCTACCTGATAATATCCAATATACCTATGTTGAATCAGTTCATTATTTCATTCGTTGTAATTTGAAAATATTATAAAATGTTTTCTTAATTTGTAATGCCTTTCTTAAATTCTGATTATCATTTCCAAAATTTATTTTCTGCATCATTATATATGATTTCCTTATCAAATGGAATTATAAAATCGATAATATAAAAACATATACCTAAATAAATAATCGTAAATAAGTCAATCTTGTATTAATCTATTTAATTGGCCTTTATTTTATTAAGTTAGTCTAATCTATATTTATCTGAGAAATGATAATATGAGATGTTGTTGTATGTTGTCTTGTTAAAGAGTTTATTCGTATTCCATAACAAAGAAAGTATACAATATGCGTTGTGATAAAGTTATCTAGTTTAATAGGAAAAGTAGATATCATAGATAATTTGAATGTATTTATTTTCGTCTGATATATCGATGATGATACCCATCCTAGCAACAGCGTGGAGTACTCTTATGCAACAATTTGCACCTATATAATTTATATATGTGTAAATAAAATAGAGTTCTTGTTAGCGAATAAAAATACACTTAGTACGATTGTATCAGAACCGAGAGCTTTATTGCTAATCTCTTCTAGTTGATTTTCAGTTATTTTAAACTTTTTTAGTTATTTTTAACTTCTTTATATCCGTACTTGATTTTAATATAAACATTTTTATATTTATACATATTGTTGTAATAAATGTACTCCATTGTGTGATTCACTTGCTAATCGATAAGTAGATAGTCAAAAAAATAATATAAAGATTCTAGTTGTTACATATTAATCTAGTTATATTATAAATAAAATATTCTTTTTAAGATATGTCCACAAATGGATATGATTGGTGGCAATCTCAATGATAGAACTAGAAATTGATAAACCATTTCCAGTAACATATCAAAATACATGATTTTTCACAATAGATACATTTAAATGATACATTTTATTTTCGATTTACTAATTTACAATTGTTGTTTAATTGTTATAATGCATAATTGTAAACAATTTAAATATCTATATATTAAAAAGAATTATGTTATTTTTATACGTGTATATTTTTTATTTAATTCATTATAATTATTACTTTATACATTTACACTTTATAAATAATTTATAATTAACTCCATCCTCTTCGCCTACGATATTAAGTTATCAATATCCATTTATAAATTCCGATCATATTAATTGATGGTTAAGTCATTAACTTCACTTTAAAACAGTTAAAACTGTGATCTTGGATTATCTTGATTTTCTTAAATAAAAATACGTTTTATTTGCAACTACAATTATTCTTATAGCTATTCTTATAGATACTCTATTTTTAAATTGTAATCCACTATGATTATTTTTTTTAATTATTTTAATAAATTGCTATATCAGTAAATAATGAAATTTTAATTATCATAATGGTATTATCATATATTGTATAGTTATATTTATTATGAGAAAACAGAAACAAAGAAAATATATCAAGAAAAACTAGATAAACAGTTTTGAAACTAATATGAAATAAAATCATTTAAATAAATAATGGATTATAACTGATAAACTTTACAATAAAAAATATAATATTTGTATTATTATATATATTAATATTAAATAGAATCATGATTCATTACTCTAATTATTTAATAATTTCTGTTAATTATTAATTAAAATTAATATAATTTCGTGTATCACATTATTTAATAGAAGTATATCTAAATATTTATTATAAATAAATGTTATACTAAATAAATTAATAAAATATAATACAATTATGATATTATTGGTGACATTACACCATAGGTGTTTACGTGATTGCTGTTAACATTTTTATTAATTTAGTTACTAATTCTTACAAAGTCTACGTCACTAACTTTTGAATATCTTAACTAAATAATGATTTATATTTAATACTTATAATAATAATATAATATAATTTAAAATTCAATATTGCATTAAAATAAAAAAAATAGTTCATTTTAATAAAAAATGGTATTACGTTTATTTATCTTATTGGGTAATTTATTATTAAAATAAAATAATATTACATCATTTGATAGTATCATTTGATAGTATATTGATATATTTTCAGATGTATGTTGAAATAAATATTGTTAGATATCTGTGAGAAATAAAGAATGGATATTATATTCCCATAAATAAATAAAAGTGAATAATTTAACAAATTATTTAACAATATTTATTAATTTCAGCGACACTGTTATTGCAGTAAATCGATAGTTTCGTATTCATTGGAAAGAGTACTACTGGAAAGAGTACATATTAGTTAAATAACTATACAAATTATTAATTCATAAATAATACCTAAATTCTTCGTATACAAATTTTAAATTCTTACAATTAATAATTACCATATTTAAGAACTTCTAGGAAATTTTATAAACCAAACAATATACCGTAGTATATACTTTATATTAATTTAATTAATTAATTTAATATTTATATAATATTATATAATATATTCCAATCTAATCATTTCTATAAATCTTTATAATATATTTTAAATTTATTATAATATAAAAAAATAAATGGATTTTAACATAGCCACTTTCCTTTTATAGTTTTAGTATCCTAGGGCTTTCTTGCAAAATATATTATTAGCTAAGATTTTAAATTATTAACTCTAAGATTTATTAAAATAATTTGATATCTTGATTATAAATAATTTTAAAGTTTTTTAAAAAGATTCACCAGTTTTTATTTCATCATAGTAACGCAAAGTAAAAACACATATTATGTAACAGAATATTATGTTGAATAACAGATAAAAATACAATTAATCTAAGTATGCAAATAAACTATAGCTACTTTTTAACACATAGATATCAAGATTACAGTTTTGATATTTAATAAGTTTAATTACTTTGATCCTATCAGATGAATATTTTCCTTTACTTTAATAATTTAATATAAGCGTAGATATTTAATATTTAAAATCGTGTAATTTTAACATACGTTGAATAATTTCAAATTTCAATTGTATATAGAGATATTAAATCACTATTGTCTTTTAATACATTTGATAATAATATTCTTCTAAAATCATTGGTAATTTTTATTCTAATCTTTTATATAATTTATATAAATAATTGATTTTAGAAAATTGTATATCATAATATATAGAATTATATATTGTAATAGTTTTATGTGATATAAAATGATTAATGGACTTTTTATCGGTATAATGTAGTGATTCTTGAGAATATTTTCTATAATTATAGTCTTTGAAATAGTATTATGTTATACTATGGCAATTACATTGCCAATTACAATATTGGGAATTTTGTAAATTTGTAGTAATTTTAATTAGTTGTGTAATGTAAATATTTTGTTATTTAGTAGCTAGTTTTATGTATTATTAGTAAATATAATGTTAAATGAGTTATCATTGTAATATAGCGGATGATTATAGCTATATATTTATATTTTATTATGAAAGAATAGTAAAACAATTTATATTAAAATAAATATATAATTATATACATCATTGGTGTGTTCATGGGAATGGCATATTTAGGTCAAGATCATCAAACGTGAACCAATCATATTCATTCGTAAATTCATCTAAAAATTAATATTTACTTAATAATTTAATAATTTTAATAATTTAATAATTTAATAATTTTAATAATTTAATAATTTAATAATTTTTACTTAATAATTTTATTTAATAATACAAACATTTTATAAAATAATTAATATTACTATATTTTAATATTATTAATATTAAATAATGATAAACCTATATTACCGATAAATGTTATAAAGCGTATGCAATATTAGATCTAGTTAATATATTAAAATAAATTACAATTAAAAACTTATTAATATTCTATTATATATAGGTAATACACATAATATAATAATATCATTATTAACCTTGGGAATTTATATATATCAATAGTCGAGACATATTCCTTATTTTATGTGTACGTTTAATTGTGATTTAATTTATAACCGTGAATTAATCATATTACATTGTATACTGGGATACGTCTCTATTTTATAAATTCAATTTGATTGGTTACTATATCAAATATATTTATCTAATATTAATTAATTAATTTAATTTATTTAAAGTCATTTATATTTATGATAGTTTATTGAGTATTGGTTTTTAGATTGAAATATAATATTATTTCTTTTAAATCATATTAAATAAAATTTAAATAAAATATAGTATACTAACTTTTTAAATTATTAAAAATTTAAATTAAGTCATTGCCTAATATGAAATATATAACTATAATATATATATATATATATAAATATATATATATATATATATATATGTATATGATATATATACAAGTATACCAGATATTTAAATATATAAAAATCTGATAATTAGTAATTTTGATATAATTATTTATATAGATATGTTATATTTATGTCTATTATCTAATATATTTATGTAAATATATAATATAATATTTTATTCTATTTTATTATATAATAAGCAAAATCTAAAAGAGCCTGGTCACTTGAGTATATATCAAAATCTGCATCTAAAATTGAATTATTTGTATATTTATAGATGTGAATTTACTTTAAACCATCTGCTAATTATTCATTTAAAATAAATAGTTAAAATACTTTAACATTATTTAAATAATGGGTTAGTTTATATATTAAATTCCTCAATATCTAGAGCCTAGTTGCAATTACAATTATACAGTTAACTTGAGATACGTTATAGTAGTATTTATGTATTAATCTGTACGTTATAATTCACAAATATAAATGAAATGTTATGGTTTAGAAATAAAATGGTATATCATTTAATCTATGGCATATATTAATAATAATATTATTATATTACCAGATATACATTTTAGTATTTCATATAAAGTATTTAACTATTTATTGTAAATTTAAAATTAATACAATATTTGACATATAATCTATTTTGAATGCAGATTTAATTGCACAACTTGTGGAATTATATGCCTCAAACTTGTGACAATATTAGGATGTATAATTATAACTATTATATACATATATAGTTATATATATATATAAATATATATATATATATATATATATATATATATATATTATATATTATATATTATAAATAACTGATCCAATAGTAACTCTACAGAATAAAACAGTATATATTGTTTTAATGTAATATTTTACATGCTAATTTATCGATGATTAGCATAGATAAGTTATTATATACTATAATATGTATAGATTTTTTAAATATTAATTTTGTATTTCCAAAATAATAAAATCTAGTTAAATGTTCAATGATTAATCACTGTACACTGTTACAAAGATCAACTTAGAA
>OZ038314.1:20927917-20940417 GCA_964035775.1 Osedax frankpressi | reverse complement strand
GTTATAATTTATTAGCGGCAAAAACATGGATCATTATATAAAACAATACTGAAAAAAACTGAGGCTAATTTGTATTTTTTATCAACATAAAATTCTGTTACTATGTGTTTTTACTTTGCGTTACTACGATGAAATAAAAACTGGTGAATCTTTAAAAAACTGGGTAAAATTATTTATAATCAGGATATCAAATTATTTCAAAAAAACTTGCAGTTAATAATTTAAAATCTTAACTACTAATATATTTTACAAGAAATCATCAGGATACTAAAACAATTGATAAAAGGAAAGCAACATATATAATTATAATTACGATTGTTTATTTTATATATAACAATAATCTTGTCGTTGAAAATAATAAATATTGTTTGAATAATTTGTTAAATTATTAATTTTTATTTGTTAATGTGAATATAATATCCAAGTTTATATTTCTCACAGAAAACTAACAATATTCATTTCAACATCATTCTAAAAATATAACAATGTATTTATACTATGCTACTATCAAATAATGTAATAGTGTTTTATTTTAATTAATATAAATTAATATATTAATTAAACGATAATCATAATTTAATACACGTAGAATTGTGTTAATAAATACAATATTAATATCAATAATGTCACTAGAAATTTATTTTTGTTAATATGTGATAAATTGTACTTCTCTTTAAAGTATAAAATTAAAAGTTTAGATTTGTGATACGGAGTATTAATCACTACGCGTTTATAATATTTAATTAAGATAATTTTATCAATATTTAATAATTAATATACATATTAATTGTATTATTCAATAATAATTAATAATTATTATTTATAATAATAATTATACATAATTATCATTTAAAATTTTAAATTAACTATTAAATGTAAGTGTATAGATTTATTCAATATTAAATTTTTTAAATTAGTAATTACATATTGTCATTACAATTGTAGTGTTGATGAAAATATATATAATTTTGATTTATGACAAGTGCAACATTATTGCATAGTAGTTCATATATTAATGGGAACAAAATTATATATAGAAAATTATATATATATATGTCTGGCCAACACACACGGGAGATCAATATCCATATATTGAACCAGGGAAAATAGAATATTTAAAAAATAGTCGCATTATATAATCATAGATATATTATTAAACTATTTAGTAATAAGTTCCATTATATTATTTAAGTAAGATGATATATTATTTATTGAATATACGTAACAGGAATATCTATTCCAATATTAACAACATATTATTTATAATAATAATTTATTTATACTATATTGTTATCTTTATTATTATCTTAAACACGATAATCTAAATACATATAATATTGCATTAATATTAAATAGGATAGATTATAATAATTCCTAATTATTTCAGCAAAGAAATACAATTTGACTTTATATATTGATATTTATTAATTTAAGTTCGTTCTATATTTAGAATGTAATAACTTTTATTATGTAATCTTTGGATGAAGTGCATCTTTTTAGTTTACGTTTATTTCTAAATTTAATTATGTAGAATTGAAAATAATTTATATTTTATATTCGATATATTTAATCATTTAATAAAAATGTATAGTTTCTAAAAATTAATTTTCAAGAAGAATGTTCTGTTAAAATAAAATAATATATATAAACGTTATTGTAGATTATTACGGTATTATAATATATAATTAAATATAATATAATATTCCTGGATTATTCTTAACCATGAATATTTAAAAATTATAAATATATATAATACTCTTACTTGGTGTTGAGTGTTAAGGAAAAAGGAAGCACTAGAAATTTAAATGTTCAGAAGTTATCAATTATTTACCACAAAAGTAATATTACATGTTAATAGTGATTAAATAAATTAGAAATAGTATAAAAATCAAGATTTTCCCACAAAAAAAGGCGAAATATAAAATTTCCCAAAAAATATAATTAATCAGGTATACATTCAATTATTTATTAAATATGAAACGATTAAAAATATGCATTATAATTATATATTTTAGACTCAATAAATTATTTTATAAATATAATTTCCAAGTGCATCTACATTTTTTAGATTTCAATTACTTACTAAAATTGGATCATTCTAAGATGAGGTATAAGAATTTATAGTTATTACGTGAAAATTGTATGTTCTTTTCATAAACAAATGACCTAGTATTGTCTTAATTAATTCGTAGTAACTATACTATCATGTGTCATATTTTTAATAATAATAGCGTTTAAATTAAAATATACAGTACTCTGGATCATTATAGTAATTAATAAAAATAATAAAAATAATTAATAAAAAGTCAATAGCATTCCAGGTAAATTTTAACAATGAATTGATAATTTCCACAGCAACCATAAATTCCATTATTATGTGTGATGATGACATCACCCATAATAATGAATCACAAATATGTGGTATTACATTTAATAATATAAATGAGTTAATTATTTCTTGGATGAAAAACTGATATATTGTCAAGTTCTTTCTAAAAAAATTCCTAATTAAATTATAGCACAAATAATAATACTAATAATTTACAAAATTACTTTCTCAATTATTTAAAATTAATGTATCATTATTTATTATAATTACATTATTTGGTTTGCTGGTATGCAAACATAGTATACTTATATTATTAATATTCTTATTTTTAATTATTTCAGATAACTAATTAATTATGTTAACTTAAATAGGTGAGGAGGATGAATATTTAAATGTATGTTTCCTAGATAGTATGTTTCCTACCATACATCTGTATAGACTTGGTACACAACCTGTATATTCCAGGTTCAGTTTATAGGTCATCTGAATCTATTTCAACCAATATAACAGATTAAAATTCGTCTACTCTTATACCAGAATAAAGTGTCTGGTTTACATTAAATACCTATTCTTATCGAGATACATGTGCTTTATTTGATATTTGAGAGCAGACTTATATTTACCTTAATATAACATTATTACGTACTATTATCGTTATTATCATACTTTACTTTTCACACTTATTACTCTTCTTTAAAATACAAATGAGATTATGTTAATTTTATTATTTATCTATTGATAAATATTACTCGCTAGGAAACATATATCTAAATATGCATCCTTCCTTTATACGTAATTTAACATAAGTATCTTAATTTAACTAAAATAATATTAGATAAGAATAATAATAATATACGTATAATAGGTTAATATCAGGAAATCAAATGATGTAATAGAATAAATAATAATACATTAATTTTAAATAATATAATAAATAAATATATATATATATAAATATATATTTATACATATAATTATATATTATATGCTTATATATGTCTATTCTTGTCACAAGTTCGATACTAGAGATACTGGACTAATTATATACATAGATATTGAATTTATAGTGAATAAAATCATTTTATTTTTACAATCCATGCTTTTAATTTTGTTAATAATTTGTTTCAATTTGTATAAAAGTTTACCTTGAATTTTGAGTTTATATATTCTTAATATCATTACATTTTAATTGAAATATCATATAATATATAATATTATAAGTTATGATAGCATTTTCTATACATGTACTATAATAAACATCTATAATAAACATAATTGTAGACAGATATTATTAAATAATATTATATAAATAATATTACTTATTAAAACAGAATCGCTTCATCAAATTTCCTTGTATTTATGAAAAGACTTTATCGAATATTAACAATACAATATAATTTCTAAAATGTAATGATTATTAGTTGATATTTGACCAGTGTACTTATTAATCATTGAACATTTGACTAGTTTTTAGTATTGTGGAAATACAATTTTAATATTTAAATAATCTAAATATATATGATAGTATATGTTATTGCGTATATATATAATAACTTATATTTAATAATCAACGATAAATTATTATGTAAATATTGCATTATAACAATATATATTGTTTGATACTGTAAGGCTACTATTGGATAAGTTATTTATAACATTCAATGTGTATATTAAATGCATATTTTATATTAATAAGTATAATTGCATGTTTATTAAAATGCGTTTAAAGATATTTAAAGATACAGTACTTAAAATAATATTTAATATAATAGATATACATATATATATATATATATATATATATATATATATATATATATATATATATATGTATATGTATATAATAAGTATAATTATATAATTACATCCTAATATTATCACAAGTGAGGCAAATAATTCCTCAAGTTGTGAAATTAAATCTGTATACAAATAGTTTAATTTATAAATATTGTATTAATTTTAAATTTACTTTATATGAAATTATAAAATATATATTTTGTAATATAATAATATATATTAATGCAGACCAGAGATTAACTGATATACAGTTACATTTTTAAACTATAGCATTTTACTGGGATTCGTGAATCATAACGTACAGATTAATACATAAATACTACTATAACGTATCTCAAGTTAACTGTATAATTGTAATTGCAACTAGGCTCTAGATATTGAGGAATTTGATATATAAACTAACCCATTATTTAAATAATGTTAAAATATTATAACTATTTATTTTAACAGAATAATTAGCAGATGGTTTAAAGTAAATTCACATCTACAAATATATAAATAATTCAATTTTAGATGCAGATTTTGATCTATACTCAAGACCAGGCTCTTTTAGATTTTGTTTATTATATAATAAAATAGAAAATGTATTTTATTTGTAATTCTATTATTTTTTATTATATAATTAAATAACTATATGGGTTAATAAACATAAATATAACAACTATATAAATAATATCAAAATTACTAATTAACAGATTTTGATATATATTTAAATATCTGATATACTCATTAATATCTATATATTATATAAATAATTAATATAATAAGTCATATACAAAAATCATATATTGAATTAAATATATATATATATATATATATATATATATATATATATATATAATATATAATATAGTTATATATTTCATATTATTCAATAACTTAATTTAAAAAGTTAGTATAATATATTTAATTTAAATATTTATTTACTTAGCTGATGATTTTATTTAAATTTTATTAAATATAATTTTAATTAATACTGGAAAAGAAATATTATATTTCAATCTGAAAACCAATACTCAATAAACTATTATAAATATAATTTACTTTAAATAAATTAAATTAATTAATTAAAATTAGATAAATTTATTTTATATAGTAACCAATCAAATTGAATTTATAAAATAGAGGCGTATGCCAGAATACTATATAATGTGATGAATTCACGGTTATAAATTAAATCACAATTAAACGTACACATGAAATAAGAAATATGTCTCGACTATTGGTATATATAAATTCCCAAGGTTAATAATGATATTATTATAGTATTTGTATTAACTATATATAATAGAATATTAATAAGTCTTTTAATTGTAATTCATTATAATATATTAACTGATTCTAATATTGCATACACTTTATAACATTTATCGGTAATATAGGTTTATCATTATTTAATATTAATAATATTAAAATATAGTAATTTTAGTTATTTTAATAAATATTCGTATTATTAAATAAGTAAATATTAATTTTTAGATGACTTTACGAATGAATATGATTGGTTCACGTTTGATGATCTTGACCTCAATATGCCATTCCCATGAACACATCAATGATGTATATAATTATATATTTATTTTTATATAAATTGTTTTACTATTCTTTTATAATAAAATTTAATTATATCGCTAGAATCGATAGGATCAAGTAATAACTTACTATACATCAAAACTGTAATATAGATATCTATGGGGTAAACAATAGTTATAGTTTATTAGCGGCAAATACATGGAGCATCATATAAAACAATAGTGAAAACATACTTTGGCTAATTTGTATTTTTATCTGTTACTCAATATTATATTCTGTTACTATGTGTTTTACTTTGCGTCACTACGATGAAATAAATACTGGTGGATCTTTTAGAAAAACGGTGTAAAATTATTTATAATCAAGATATCAAATTATTTCAATTCATCTTGCAGTTAATAATTTAACATCTTAGCTACTAACTTATTTTGCAACAGAGACCTAGGATACTACAATTATTGATAGAAGGAAAGCGGTACAATTACGATTGTTTATTTTATATATAAAAAAAATAGTTATATATATAATTTAAGCTAAACATTATATATATTAGACAGTTGCGAAATATTGAATTATCTACATATTTAGTTTTAAAATTTATTGTACGCAATATTATACTATATGGTTCTTAATTTACTGTTTATAAAGTTCACACACTAATTTACCTACCCAATGCAAGCCTTTCCTTTAAAATCCATTTAAAAAATATTAACCAAATAGTTAAGTGAAGTTAAGTGCAGTGCAGTACAAACTAAGTATAATAAATTATAAAATAAATTATTTGTGAATTGAATAACCAAATATTTTTTAAATATCCCAAGTATATCTGTTATTTATTAGGAAATTATTAATAAGTGAGGTCATAGAAGATCATTTATTCTATATAATATTAATTACAATATACATTCGTTATGCAGAATGTAAAGTACATCTAAATATGTATTCCTTAAGAAGGAATTTATTTTTTAAGAAGGTTTATTATTCATTATTTATTATAATTATTCTTTAAGAATTATGTGTTACTCGAAAATTATATATTTTATTGAATATATAATTAAATATTAATTAAATGTGTATTACGTTATTTATATATTTTCAATATTCCAAATATACAGTGAATAATACTACTTCGCATTAGATTAAATAATAATATGAATTGCATATCATAAATAATAAGTTTGAACATAAATAAGATTAGTATGATAAACCTAATAAATCATTCAAATATAAAATAAATATTCAATTTTAAATGATATGGATAGTTCTTAATCAAATAATTGGTCGCTTAACATTTAAAAATAGTGTTTTAAATATTATTCAATATTTTAATTTTGGTTGTGCATTTAATTCTTTTTTAGTTTTAAAATTAATGATTTATTGAACAAGTTATTGATATATAGACGTGTTAATATATATATATACCTGGTTCTACTAATGATTATATACAAAATACGTAAGTATTTATAAATATACCATCGAAATTGAATTTGCTATGATTAACTTTATATATTTTACTTATTCGTATAATTTACGACAGAAACTCGAGCTCAAGGATTGTAATTCAATCCACGATACTTATGATTACTTTATACACAGTAATGTAGGAACTAAAAATTATAATAACATCATTTTATATGCATAATAATTGTATAATATATAATTATATTATAAAAATAATAATTTAATAGATGGTCATTAGATAAATTAGCTAGTTAATTGTCCAATTTTGGAGACTTTGAATCTTTATTAATTAAAATAATAATATACAGATTACTGTTTATTGTATATATGATTATATTTAATTATATTTAAAAAAAGTATTATATATAATTTAAAACTTTATATATTTTACTTATTCGTATAATTTACGACAGAAACTCGAGCTTAAGGATTTTAATTCAATCCACGATTCTTATGATTACTTTATACACAATAATGTAGGAACTAAAAATTATAATAACATCATTTTATATGCATAATAATTGTATAATATATAATTATATTATAAAAATAATAATTAAATAGATGGTCATTAGATAAATTAGCTAGTTAATTGTCCACTTTTGGAGACTTTGAATCATTATTAATTAAAATAATAATATCCAGATTACTGTTTATTGTATATATGATTATATTTAATTATATTTAAAAAAAGTATTATATATAATTTAAAATGCACGTATAAATTTTTTAATACAATAAACAGTTATTTGTAAATGAAAAGCACCTACAATTTCAGAATAACTTTAAATTCTTTTAACATATCTTAGCAGTAACCAATTTTAGTTAGTAATTGTAAGTTAAGTAACATTTTACCTATATAAATAAACTTTATAAATTATATAACCGTCTATATTTAATTTTTTTAATACATATTTTAATAGTACCGAAATTGATTATGTAATATCAAATTTTGTATATGCCATTACCATTAAATATAATTATTTATTATTAAAATTAATGTGTGTTTTTTAATAATGTTTCAATATATTATAATAATAATATTCAATATATTTCATTAAATATTTATATCCAATTACAGCTCTCGACATTATCTTATATTAACATTATTAAATTTATATCCCATATTATTTGTATTTCTTTTATATTTTTCTATGTCACTCATAGACCAAAATATCATATTAATAGTATACATGAAGATAATACTGTCGATAATTATTTAATAAAGTTATAAAACCGAGGATAAACAAAAAATATATTAATAATAATAATAATAATAATATTAATAATAATATAAATAGCTTTCAAGTAATGATTATATATATTTCAAGTAATAATTCAAGTAATGCATTTAAAAAAAAAGTATAAAAATAAATGTAATTACTTATTTTACTAAATTATGAAAAAAGTACGATAGAATATAAATGAGTTATTAGCACTAATTCTTACGATATAAATAACTATTTAATATATATTTTATAATATTTTTTAAATTTAATTTCTTTTTGTTTATTCGTTTATTCGTTAACAATGTGAAAATATCCAAATACATTATTTTAAGAATTAAATATAATTTATAAATAATTTTGTAGATTTAAAATAAATTAATAATATTTAATAAAGATTTATAGAAAGATTAGATTGGATTATTGTATATAATATCATATAAATATTAAATTAATATAAAGTATATACTTCACTATATCTTTTATTTATAAGATTTCTTAGAAGTTCCTAAATCTAGTAATTATTAGTTTTAAGGATGTATAATTAGTATAAGGAGCATTTAGGTTTGTTCATAATCAAAATAATTCATACTATTACTATTACTTTTTCCAATGAACATGAAAATAACGAGTGACGTCAATAATCTTGTCGCTGAAATTAATAAATATTGTTTGAATAATTTGATGAATTATACATTTGTTTATATGAATATAATATCCAAGTCTATATTTCTCATGGAGAACTAACAATATTCATTTCAACATCAATCTGAAAATAAAACAATATATGTATACTATGATACTATCAAATAATGTAAAAGTGTTTTATTTTAATTAATATATTAATTAAATGATAATCATAATTTAATACACGTAGAATTATGTTAAAAAATACAATACAATAATATCAACAATGATACTAGAATATTATTTTTGTAAATATTTGATAAATTGTACTTATCTTTAAAATATAAAATTAAAAGTTTAGATTTGTTAAAAGTTTAGTTTAGATAACAATCTAACGATTGTATACAAGAAGCCATATTTATGAAATCTACAATTTGAATACATAATAGAAAATTGGTATTTAATTGATACATTATAATTATAATGACTCATTATTCATGAGTACTCAAATGCAAATTTATATGAAATTATAATAATGAATATAACATGAATTCAATTAGTATGTATTTCCAATTAATTTGTTAGTTTAAGTTTAGATACATAATGTGTTATACCTTATTTAGGAATATGTATAACTATAACAATAAATAACTGAATTGGATAAATAAACGTAATATAATTTTTGATTAAAATGAACTATTTTTTATTTTAATGGAATAAATTGAATTATAATACTTATTATAAATATTATATATCAATTATCTTAGTAAAATATTTAAAAAAAGTTAGTAACGTAGACTATATAAGAATTAGTTACTAAATTAATAAAAAATATTAACAGCAATCATGTATATACCTATGATGTAATATCACTGATGATATCGTAATTGTATTATATTTTATTTATTTATCAAGTATAACATTTATATACAATTTTATTAAATAATTTAATATACGAAATTATATAATTAACTACTAGATATTATAATTTATCTACGGAAAATAAAATTAAATATTAATTATTGATCTTATATATTACATTGTATTTGAGTAATCATATTTAAATAATAATATGAACATGTTGCTTTTTGTTCCAATGAGAGGGTAGCTTTCTTTTGTATAATGTTACTTTTCATATATATATAATTAATTGCATAGTAATTTATAGTTAATCATATTTACTAGTATTTTTTAGCCATCTAAACAATTTATATGAACATAATAATTATACTGTAAATGATACCTTATTTGGGTGTAATGCTAAATTGTTTATCTACGATCTATATATAAAACTCTATTCGATGATATATTATATTATTTAATATTGTCTATAATATAATTGTCTACTATATTATGTGTATTCATTATATAAGTTGAAACTCTTAGATAAATTTATTTGTTACACAGTTGAATAGTACAAAAACTAATTTCCCCATATATTGATTCAGTAACATAAGTAGAATTGGTACTTATGGTACTTACATATTCTTAATACAGTATTAAATATTAATTATTATATAATTTCAATCCATTTTATTATAAATATATAACTATTATTAATAACAAAAATAAGTTTTTTCTTAGATTTGAGAAGAATTATATATGCATGAAAGAGAAATTTAGAAGCTAATGATTATTTTAAGTAAATTATTATCTAGATTACTATTTTGGGATATTAAAAAATAGATATGTTTAAAGATTTCGCAATTTTTGATTGTTATAGGATTGGTTCTAGTAAATCTATAAATTACTTCGTTAAGGAATATAGATATATTATTATTTACATGTTTTAACATATAGTGATATTTCATATGATGAATGTAATATAAATTATATATAGTATGATTTTACAATATAATATTATGATAAATTGAAAATTGTAAGTTTAAAATTAATATAATATAATTAATTTAATTTATTTATTTTAATATTTATTATATTTTATATAAAATGGAGAGAATATATTTGATAATAATTCTTATATATATATATATATATATATATATATATATATATATATGTGTGTGTGTTTGATAGCTAGCTGTGATTAATTAAGTATTTGTCAATTAATGCATATAGTTTTATTAGCATTATTTAAAAAGGTATTAAAATATTAAAGTTACATTCAGAATTGGTCTTATTATATATCTTTTTAAATAATTTTATATCGTAACAAACTACAAACTTATCTCTCTATCTCATAGCAGTTTATATTAAGTAACATTAAAAAAATAACTGTTTATCGCCAGTCTAAGATATGTTAGGCATTGTTAATTTACAATTAATTATATTAAGTAATTGATATACATATTATATTTGTAGAAAAATAACAATAATTGTTATTTACTATATAAAATGTGTGTAAACTATATATATGTGTGCAAAATTAGTATATTTTATTATGAAATAATGTATTATAAAATAATATATTATAAAACAATGTATTATAAAAAAATATATTATAAAACATTAATATTATTAATACTAAAATAAATATAAAATTGTTTGCATTGATGTTAACGTGGGAATGACATATCGAGGTCAAGATATTCAAACGTTTATCAACTATATACATTTATAAAATAATACGATTATTATATAAAATAACAAGAAACATTATATTAAATTAATTTAATATATATGTTTTATATATAACTAAGTATTGAAATTACATGCATATAAGATATAAATGTTAATAAGTATATCAGATATTTAAATATTGACCAAATAATTTATTAGTCATTTTTATTTAATCATTTATAAATTTAAGTTATATTAATGTAGATATGAATGTATATACATATTGACCCAATCATAGTACTAAACATATATAAACTATAGTTATTCAGTTTAATTTAATAGTTATTTATAAATAACTATTAAATTAAATTAAATTCACTCGACAATATATTCCTTAAATGTTGTTTAATTTGTATATACAATCTAGTTGCAATTATACAGTTAATCTAATATACTTCACAGTTGTACTTTTTTGTATTAAACATTACATTATAATTCATTTAATCAAACGAATGTTTAATGTTTAGAAATATAACTCTATATCATTTAATCTCAAACCTGCGTTAAAATATATCATTATAATTTTAAGTATACCGTTTATAAGTTTATATAAAGTGTATTATAATTAATTCTTTATATAACTCTTTATAATTTATATTAAATTAATAAAATATCAATAAAAAGTATACATTTTTAGGATAAAAAGAGTGTATTCACTATAAATTAAATATATATGTGTATATATAGTACAATGCCTCAAGTGTCGAATTTGTGATAAGATTAGGCATGTATACGTATATAACATATAAATTACCATATATGTATATATATATATATATATATATATATAAATAACATTTCTTCTTTTCGAAATAGTATTTCATGATTCGCGTTAATAGATATGATAGCATGAGATCAACTTTAAATATTTAATTATAATCATAATACTTCAAATATAACATTGAAATTTAAAAGCAAAGTTATATATACAATTATATGAATAATTA
>OZ038314.1:20860417-20920417 GCA_964035775.1 Osedax frankpressi | reverse complement strand
TCATGCGTTTACCAGGGAGTTAGAATAGAATCATATAGTGCAATCTTTATGAAAGGATATACGAAATTAAATACAGTAGTTTTACATCTAGCAGCATGATTATTTTATTTTTTCTGATTATTTTATTTTAATGATATTTCAATACTAATAATTTATTTAAATTGAGGGATAATCATTTTCTGATACAAACCATTGGAGATCAACAAACATCAATATTTATTGGATTAAAATGATAGACCTATTAAATCTGCATTCATCTTGTAAAATATAACTTAATTGCATTTATGTTACATTACAGGTGAAAAGTGTAGTCATATGTAGTATTTTTTAAATCTGTATTAAATATCTTATAATCACTTCGAGTTTCTTTTATTTTTCGTAATAAGTGTGATTTTGCCAGATTTAAATAACCGATGATAATTCATAAACTTATTACACCTGAACTTGATTTATATATTCATAAATATTGTTGTAATAAATGTTTTCCAGTATGTTATTCACTTGATAAGCGACACGTAGATGGTCAAAAATATAATATAATGATTCCAGTTGTTATATATTAATCTCACTATATTATATTACTATAAAATATTCTTTTTAAGATATGTGCACAAATGGATGTGATTGGTTTTCAATGATAGATCTAGATCTTGATATGCCATTTCCAATAACATATCAATATATGATTTATCAAATTATTAAAAAGATACATTTTATTTTCGATTTACTAGTTTACAATTGGTGTTTAATAATGCATAATTGTAAACAAGTTAAATATTTATATTGTATAATGTTGTCTTCTATAAGTGTATATTTTTTTATTTAATTCTTTATAATTAATTACTTTATATATTATGATTTATACATACTGTATAGATTAACTCCATCCTCTTCGTCTACGATATTTAGTTATCGTTATCCAATTATAAATTCCGGTCATATTAATTAATGGTTAGGGCATTAACTTTACTTTAAAAACAGTGTGATCTTGGTTTATGTTTTGAATCTTGATAATCTTAAATAAAAATATTTTTTATTTGCAACTATAATTATTCTTATTACTATTGTTATAGCTACTCTATTTTTAAATTGAAATACAATATAATTTTTTTTAAATTATTTTAATATATTGCGTATAAAAATTTGTTTTAATTTTTTAAACTAGTAACGCTAATGAAAAAATTAGAGAATAATTATTGTGTTCATATTATTATGTACATAGGATTACTCAAATACTATGTAAAAAATAAGATCAATAAGTAATATATAATTTTATTTTGCCTAGATAAATTATAATACCTAATAGTTAATTATATAATTTCGTGTATTAAATTATTTAATAAAAATTATATCTAAATATGTATTATAAATAAATGATATACTTAATAAATAAATAAAATATAATGCAATTATGATATTATCAATGGCATTACATCATAGGTGTTTACATTATTGCTACGTCACTAACTTTTGAATATTTTAACTAAATAATGATTTATATTTAATATTTATAATAACTATTAACTAAATACTATTTAGTAAATAGTAATAATTAATATATTATTTGTGTGGTTTCATTTAATATCATAATACTATAATAATATCATTTAAAATAAAATATGTATTTTGTATTAAAATATTGATTAAGTTTATTTCAATACAATTTTATAATTATATTTTATATATATATAAGCGATAATAATTAATAGTTAGTTATGTAATTCTTAATATTATTTAACATAATTATACGGAGTATTAATCTCTACACGTTTATAATATTTAATTAAGATAATGTTATTAATGTTTAATAATTAAAATACATATTAATTTTATTATTCAATAATAATTAATAATTATTATTTATTATAAATATTATACATAATTATCATTCAAAATTTTAAATTAACTTATAAATATAAGTGTATAGATTTATCCAATATTACATTTAAAAAAAATCGTAATTACATATTGTTATTACAATTGTAGTGTTGATGCAAATATATATAATTTTGATTTATGACAATTGAACCAGGGAAAATAGGTTAGACGAATAATTAAAAAATAGTCGCATTATATAATTATAGATATATTATTAAACTATTTAGTAATAAGTTCCATTATATTATTTAAGTAAGATGATATATTATTAATAGAATATACGTAACAGGAATATCTATTCCAATATTAACAACATATTATTTATAATACTAATTTATTTATACTATATTGTTATATTTATTATTATTTTAAACACGATAATCTAAATGCATATAATATTGTATTACAATTAAATATGATAGATTATAATAATTCCTTATAATTATTTTAGCAAAGAAATACAATTTGCGTTTATATATTGATATTTATTAATTTTAATCATTATTTAAGTTCGTTCTATATTTAGAATGTAATAACTGTTATTATGTAATCCTTGGATGAACTGCATCTTTCTAGTTTACGTTTATTCCTAAATTTAATTATGTAGAATTTAATATAACTTATTTTTTCTATATTCGATATATTTAATCACTTAATAACAATTTATAGTTTCTAAAAATTAATTTTCAAGAAGAATGTTCTGTTAAAATAAAATAATATATATAAACGTTATTGTTGATTATTACGGTATTATAATATATAATTAAATATAATATAATATTCCTGGATTATTCTTAACCATGAATATTTAAAAATTATAAATATATATAATACTCTTACTTGGTGTTGAGTGTTAAGGAAAAATGAAGCACTTGAAATTTAAATGTCCAGATGTTATCAATTATTTACCACAAAAGTAATATTACATGTTAATAGTGATTAAATAAATTAGAAATAGTATAAAAATCAAGATTTCTCCAGAAAAAAAGGTAAATTACTAAATTTCCCAAAAAAATATAATTAATCAGGTATACACTCAATTATTTATTAAATATGATACGATTAAAAATATGTATTATAATTATATATTTTAGACTCAAAGAAATATTTTATAAATATAATTTCCAAGTGCATCTACATTTTTAAGATTTCAATTACTTACTAAAATTGGATCATTCTAAGATGTGGTATAAGAATTTATAGTTATTACATGAAAATTGTAGGTTCTTTTCATAAACAAATGACCTAGTATTGTCTTAATTAATTCGTGGTAACTATACTATCATAATGAGTCATATTTTTAATAATAATAGCGTTTACATCAAAATATACAGTACTCTGGATATCATTATATTAATTAATAAAAATAATAAAAATAATTTTAAAAGAGTTAATAGCTTTCCAGGTAAATTTTAATAATGAATTGATAATTTCCACAGCAACTATAAATTTCATTATTATGTGTGATGATGACATCACCCATAATAATGAATCACAAATATGTGGTATTACATTTAATAATATAAATGAGTTAATTATTTCTTGGATGAAAAACTGATATATTGTCAAGTTCTTTCTAAAAAAATTCCTAATTAAATTATAGCAAAAATAATAATACTAGTAATTTGCAAAATTACTTTCCCATACATCTGTAGACTCGGTACACAACCTGTATATTCCAGGTTCAATTTATAGGTCATCTGAATCTATTCCAATTAATATAACAGATTAAAATTCGTCTACTCTTATACCAGAATAAAGTATCTGGTTTACATTAAATACCTATTCTTATCGAGATACCTGTGCTTTATTTGATATTTGAGAGCAGACTTTTATTTACCTTATTATAACATTATTACGTACTATTATCGTTATTATCATACTTTACTTTTCACAATTATTACTCTTCATTAAAATACAAATGAGATTATGTTAATTTTATTATTTTATCTATTAATAAATATTACTCGCTAGGAAACATATATCTAAATATGCACCCTTCCTTTATACGTAATTTAACATATATAACTTAATTTAACTAAAATAATAATAAATATGAATATTAATAATATACGTATAATAGGTTAATCAGGAAACCAAATACTGTAATAGAATAAATAATGATACATTAATTTTAAATAATATAATAAATTAAGAAAGTTATTTGTAAATTACTAGTATTTTTGCTATAATTTTATTTGGAAAATACTTGAAATTTAAATATTTGTTATATTTTTCCGTATTTAAAATAATAATAAAAATAAACAATACAAATCTCGGTATAAATAACATAGTATTAAAAACAATATTTTGTTTGGTATATTTGATATTCTGTTTGGATATGTATTCTGTATTCTGTTTGGTATATTCCATATAGAATGCATAATATAAACATAGAGTATACTCTAAATAATAAAATAAACGTATTGATAAACAGTTATAGTAAATATAATTATTATAGTAAATATAATTATATAGTGCAACTATTTTTTAATTATTCGTATAACCTACTTTCTCTGTAGTTCAAATTAAGATACTTGCACTCCAAAGTGTGTTTGTTACACATATATTTACATAATTTTTCTAAATAGTTTTTCCATTAATATATAAACTCTATGCTTTGATGCTTATTGTAAAGTTTGGAACTTATTTGAAAACATTCATTTATTCAACGTATAACTAATTTGTTAGTATTATATATATATATATATATATATATATATATATATACATATATGTATATATATATATATATATATATATATATATATAATACTAACAAATTAGAAAACTCTCATTCTCCCTTTCCCTCTCCCTATACACCGTTCTCCATTTCCCTCTTCCTATTCCTCCATATCTCTCTTAAACTCCCTTGCCCACTCCCTTCTCTTTACTCTACATCTTATTCTACAACTCTAGCCATCTCTCTAAATTTTATTACGTATATTAAAGTTCAGGAATACTGAAGTTCATATTCGGTTTAGATTATGTTCCCATACTTGATGTTGTATTCATATCATTATTAATTGATTAATATTATGTAGTCTATAATTAATATTTAATATGGTATACCTTATATATAATATAAAACATGTAATAAATAATATAATGCAAATTAATAAATAATAATATAAAGTAATGTCTACATATTTTCAAATTATAAGTAGAAATAATTATATTAGGATAAAAAATAATCATATCTAATTACAAATTAAATTTGTGAATCCAATGAGATTAATAGTACAAGAAACATTCATATATTTATGTTGTTTTATAATAATAATAGTAAAACTAATATATTTAAATTCATATTGTATAATAATTAGATATTATTTTTTATAAATATATGATTTTTATTATTATTTGTATTCGTTAAAACAGACATTATATGATCCAGAATTCTACTAAGAATATATTCTATTAGAATAGAAATGGGATAAGCAATTGGAAAGTAATAATATATTAAGAATATATCGGCATTAGATTTGCTATATTTATATATGCATCGACAGATTATTTAGATAATAAATTGAGATTTCATAGTTCAAGGATAATAAATATAGTAAATAATATAAAAATCTAACTGAGATCAATTCTTCAAAATGAGTCATTCATATCAATGATACTTTTTATTATATTATATGTTATGTAATTTGAAATTATAAAATTAATATTTTAAGCAAATAATATTTTAATATACTTAAATTAAATAAATGTTATAAAGTTATCATTTATAAACAACATTATAATGATTAGTAATAATGTAAACTTGAAATTCTATAGAAATATCTAAAAAATATGCATATATATACTAATCATTATATATATATATATATATATATATATATATATACATATATATATATATATATATATATTTATATTTATATTTATATTTATAATATTTAAAATATGAATATAATTTACATTTATATTTTATTTTCATAAATTGTTACCTTATATATTGAAAAATATATTGGCATCAACCAACTTTCCTAAAAATCCTAAACTTTTATCTTTATAACCTTTATCTATGTCCATTATCCAGTTTTTTATATCCATTTTATATTATTTTTTAACCATTTAATATTCCTAGTTCCGTTTACAGATTTACACAACATATGTTTACCTCGTATCCTACATCGACTACGCTTGCGTACTTATATTCGTATTTACTCCGTGTCCAAATATCCTCGCAGCATCAGCTACCCTATCCGCAAATACATGGGATCTAATAATCCTAGATATTCACAAGACTAACTCTAAAATGAGTATATCAATTGATAATATAGCGATTTGTACTTCATCGAATATTACTGCAGGCCCTCGCAAGTATCTTAGCTAAGCGATGTTTAAATATTATTGTTTACCTATAATTTACATACAATGTACTAATTGTCTATTTGTAAATTAACTTTGCATATTTCTAATCTTAACTGATATATTTATATTATATGATCATATTTTAATACTCCACTAAAACCAAACAAAAATATAACCTCCACTATTCATAATAACAAAACGACACACAAACTGTTCAACCATTATCAAATACAATTAAAAATATTTTATAACATCTAACTGAAATCGTCTCATCACTGGCAAACATACTTAAAACATTCTTAGGTAAACGACATTATTAAAAATTAATATTACTACAATTACTAACTCAATATTTAAATTCCGCATTATTATTTTATATATTATTAATTTCAGAAATAATATATATGAAAATTGACGGTCGCCAAAAATGACTACAATTATAAAATGGTATTCCCCGTATACATATATATATATATATATATATATATATATATATATATATATATATACCACAAAAATATCATATATTTATTTTATATATTCGTCTATTGGTAGATTAATAAGTCTATTTTTTTATTTTCAGATAATCATAGTGATGAGTTGTAATCTACCTTGGTTCAGTAATAATTTACTTATTTTACATAATAAAATGAGTTCATATGTAGCTAATATAACGTGCAGATATTTATGTGGTGGTGTATTTATTAATCAGTCGTTTATTATAGTTATTCATAAATATCTAGAAGATTGACTATGGATAAGCATGAGATTAACAAAATAAATAATTAATAAAATATAAATTAAAATATTTTATATTGAAATATAGAAACTGGGAAAATAGGGATAACTTAATTTAAGTTCATTTGAGATCAGCAATTTGTTCACCAAATACAATTTAAAGAAATTGTAATAGTAATAAAGAAAAAACGAAATATCCGACTTAAAAATATACAAATTATTATTATTATAAAATATTATTTTTGGTAATACACAAATACAAATACAAATACAATTATATAAAACTTATGTTGTACAGTTTAAATAATAAATATTGAATTATATAATACCACCTTTAATGAAAAGTACTTTGTTATGATTATTTATATATATATATATATATATATATCCTATTGGGTGTAATAGCTATTATATCATAGAATATAATATTAATATAGTATATTATAATAATACTTTAGTTTTCGGATTATACATTAGTTATTTAAGTTATTTAGTTATATATTACCTATTTATCAACTTACATATCTTATACGCTATTGATTATTTCAATGTATATTTAATTTAAAGAATAATTTAAATAATTTAGTAATACAAATAGTAATAAATAATAATATTTAAATGATTTTATTAAATATAAACCCGATTAATTCATTAACTTGCAATAAAAACTGTACTTTACAAATCCAGATATAAATCAAAAATATAATATTACAAATTATATATATTTATCTAAAATCAATGAAAAATATTTAAATATATATTGTAATGACTAATGGAATTATGATTTATAATTTTAAATCAATACAATAATTATGAGTCATATATAATATTTAATTAATTACATTAATTAGTTAGTTTACCTTTTATTATTTTTTTCATTTATTTTGAATTTCTGATATTATATATAATTTAATTATTTATGTATCACATAAGTATATTAAAATTAATTTGTATATATATTATATACAAATTATATATTATATGTATAATAAATGATACATATATTTAATTTTTAATTCATTATAAATTAATATTGTTATTACAATATAATTTTTTTTATAAATATGTAATTATACTAATATAAAATAATTTAATCTTTTGGATAGCATAATTGTACAAATGTGAAAACGTACTAATGTCAATTTTGTCATATAATTTGACATAGACTAGTAATAGTGATATTACAAAATGATGGCAAGAATGAGATAACGGATTATTGTAGGGTAAAGTAATGTTATTAACGAATAAACGTATTATTCTATATTCGCATATAGACGAGAAGTTAAACTATATGGCAAATATTTCTCAAAGAAAGTGTATATTATATAAGTATTGAGAGTAAAAACTAGGCGGAATTATAGTAGAATTGTAATAGAAAGTTTGGCAGAAGAATCTATATAGGTTGCACTTGTAATTTTAAACTTGCTCCTAGTCAAGAATTACAATAATTACATTAATCTAAAACTATAATTAAATTAATCATTCAGTTTTCATGTAAAAGTTAAATTTATTATATAAATTTATAATAAATTTATATAAATTTAAAATAATGATATTAAAAAAAGTGTCATTTATTTCTATAGAAGTCATAGATCATGAATATACAAATATTGTTATAAAAATAAATAAATAAAACAACATTAATAGAGAAATATGTGAATTAAATCTTTATTATTATAAGGTTTATAAAAATTATTTCCCTAGAAGATAACTGATTGGATGACATCAATCAGTATTAATACTTAATAACTTACTTATTCAATGTCTAAATAATGATTCTTAAACACAATATTTTAAATTAAATTACATTGATAAATTTATTTTTACGTGGTGAAAATTAGACTAATTTAATATTTAAAATTTAATGTATTAAATATTTGTTAATATTGATATTTATTTACCAAAGTTGGTTAAATGTAAAATGTTTATATAAATAAATATGACAACGATAACTTATATCATTAATTATCATAAATTAAGTTATTTTTGTAAAACTTTTTGTATAAATATTATACGATCAATTTAATATAAAAATCCAACAATATCTAATATCTAATATCAAAATATTAATTATTATATGTGTTTATATATTGATATGTGTTTTTTTATTATTCAAACAGATAAAGAATAATATAAAAAATATATAACTGGATTCGACTGTTTAATATGTGCGTTAAATGTATACGTACTTTAATGGAATATATTAAATTAGACAATACGTGAAATACATTTGATAAGAGACTATGAGACCTAAATATTTTATAAATATAGTTTTATTCCTAACTTCAGATCTTGTGTTTATAATAACAATATTAATATATATATATATATATATATATATATATATTTATTTAATATTGTCATTATTTAATAGAATATAATATATGTTTAAGTATTATCTTAGTAATCATGTATTAAATTAAGAATGTTATATTTAATTTCATGTTAACCTTATATAATATATAATATATATATATATATATATATATATATATATATTTAATATTGTTATTATTTTAGATTAGAATATGTTTTATATTAGAATATAATATACTATTTAAAATATATATTTGTTTAAATTTTAGAACATGATTATTTTAAACTGGAAATCTTTCAATGCTATTTATATATTAATATTTCTAAATTCACATTCGAAAATATAATTAAGCTCTAATATTATATAGGTTTCTACTATGTTATTATATAAATACTTCTTCTATCATTACTAAACACTTGTTGCTAATGCGATACAATCCCCAAAGATGATAAAATAAATTGTATTTGAATGTTGTTGTTCTTATACTCTTTTAATTATAATACATGAAAGATTAGTCTTTATAATACTCTTAATTATATAAATATATATTTTAAAATATATTTTAGACTCTAATAAATTTTCGTTTATTTTTTTTTCAATATTTTTTCAATTATATTATTATTTTTAAATGTTGACTGTTATAATATTAACTACTAAATTAACTTAACACATCATTTAATGTAACTAACCCAGTAAATAAAATACGATGTTCTCCTTATGAGTAGATTTTAAAACAAAAAAGTATATCAAATTCTTAGATTTAATCATTTTTTATGGACATAGTTAAATAATAATTAATTTATTATAATTAATATATTATAAAATATTACTAACTAGTATCTTTTTTAGATATTAGTTTTGGATTACTTGTTTTTATCGTCAGAACTTGTTTCTTATGTTTATTACCGATTATGTCATTTGGTAAAATTGAATTTTGTCTTTTGCGTTTGGCATTTTCCAAAGTTTTAGCTTACAAATGATTAATTTAAATATATATGATAATATAAAAAGATTATGTATTTATATTAAGATGAATTTTATAATAATATTATTTTAATAATAATATTATTTTAATAATATTAAATGATATAAAGTATTATATATAATACTAATTGAATTGTATCTTATTATAATAAGTTGTTTATTATATTATGTATATTTATTATAAGATTATTATTATAATTATTTTTATTACTAATTCTGTCGTCTTGTATTATTGAAATATGTCTTTTGCGTTTGGCATTTTCCAAATTTTCAGCTAACAAATGATTAATTTAAATATATATATATATATATATATATATATATATATATATATATATATATATATATATATATATATATATATATATATATATATATAAAAAGATCATGTATTTAATATAATATTAATTTTAATTAATAATATTATATGATATTAATCATCATATATAATACAAATTGAATATTAGCTTATTATAAAAAGGTTGTTTATTATAATTATTTATATTTATTATAAGATTATTATTATAATTATTTGTATTACTAATTCTATCAAAGTGTATTATTGAATTATGTCTTCGGCGTTTGACATTTTCCAATGTTTTATCTTTGCAAATGAATAATTTTTATTATGATTATTTATTATTGTTAATTTTGTTATATATATTAATTAATAATATGATATTATATCAATAATATAATATAATATATATGATCAAATTGAATATTTGCCTATTTTAATAAGTGTTTTATTATAATTATGAATATTTATTATTATTTGGTATTATAATTATTTTTATTACCAATTATATTATCTTGTATTATTGAATGATGTCTTTTGACAATGTCCAGTTTTTTAGCTTTACAAATAATTTAAATATATAGATATAATAATATACAAATATTATGTATTCAATATTGATAATATGATATTAATATAATATTAATAATATTATATGAAATTAATTATAATATAGAATATAAATTAAATCTTAACTTATTATTTGAAATTTTTCATTAAAATAGTGTTTATATATTGCTTTTAATATATAATTTTATTAAAATTAATGCAATAAATAATTTGTTGAAATATAATATTTTTGGGAATTATTACGGAGATATTATTTATTATATTCTTATTATTTAGAAGATGTTAATATACATTATATATAACTTCTCCTACATAGCTAAATAATAATATACTAAACTCTCTCTTTAATATAATCACTAGCGACATGCGTTATACATATAAGTATACCATATAACTACACTTATCACTGATACTAACTATACCATTATTAATCACACTAATACTAATAAGACAATATGTTTAAATAGTAAATAGGTCAATAATATTAAACTAACAGATCTGCATAGAAATACTGAAACTAAACATACCCGCAAAATTAAATAAATCTAATTTAGAACTAAAATATGACTAATTATTTTTTTTAATCTTCTGCATACTTTTAAAGCTGAGAAATTTATAAATAAATCTAGCAAATAAGTTCATAAGATTTGTAGATGAGACTTGATAAACTATAAATAAATATATTAATTGATACTAGAATATTGATTTTTTTTAAATTTGAGTTGAAAAATTAATGTGTTGGATATGGTTAATAAGTGAATCGATTGTATGAATGAAATCTGTAGTGCCTTGTAGTAGATTTGTTTTATATTAAAACGTCAAGTTTAGTAAATTGTCATCAATTATGGTTATCTGATTAAATGGTTATTCAATTAGAAATTCCTAAGATCATAGTTTCTTGCTCTATATATAATCTAAATAGTTAAAGGTTTACTATTATTTTTTCAAATAATGTTTTACCTTTAATTAATGTGAGTCAGTTAGAGAAGTGGATATCGACTGTACAAGGATGGAAAGGACATTTCCATATCAGTCACAATTTCGAGTGCAGTGCTGGAAATTATATTTGTTGTGATGAGGATGATTAGGTAACCTTTCTGTTCAAGTTTCTGTTATATATATATTCCAGGTTAATTGTAGTTATAGTATCGAAGATATTAAAACTTTATTTTTAATTTGAGATCTAGAATTGAGCAGGATAATGATTCAATAGTGTCTAGTAAAATCTAGTGTAAGCTTTTATTTATTTAGTCATGTTTAGATACGGTAGGTTAGTTATAATTATTGATATTAAATGGGATCTTCCAAACAGATATTGTAAATATGGTTAGGATGAATATTTGAAGTAATATTACCAGTATATTCTAAATATATTTAGATATGTATATATTTGTTTGGTACATATTGGAATAACTATTCTAAAATATTCTAATATGTTTCTATACTTTATAGATTGGAATATATTGTTGCAAATGTTCTAAAATGTACCTGAGATATAAGTTATACAATATATTGTTACGAATGTATCTATATGTAATATTATGTTCCAAATTTTACCATATTGTACCAAAATGTTTTTTTAATATTTAGTGGGTATTCAATAAATCTTTAAAACTATCAATTATTAAAAAAACTATGGTTTGACTGTATTCACTATTGAAATAAATATGACATATATAACCACTATTACTTATTAATAAAACATATATATTAACGTTTTAATTCGGTAATAAGGCATTTATTTTTGTAATTTAAATATAACTAAATGAATACTACATATTACATGATATTGTAATATCACGTAGTTTATTTAGCAAACTTATTTGTATTCAATCTTATTCAATATTAATTTTTAGATACGTGATCATATAAATGGTTCCATCATATAGTGACAAATAACAAGCATCTACTTATGTATACCACTCTATCTTAAATATAATAAATTACAACCTACAACAATAAATATGACATATATAACCACTATTACTTATTAATAAAACATATATATTAACGTTTTAATTCGGTAATAAGGCATTTATTTTTGTAATTTAAATATAACTAAATGAATACTACATATTACATGATATTGTAATATCACGTAGTTTATTTAGCAAACTTATTTGTATTCAATCTTATTCAATATTAATTTTTAGATACGTGATCATATAAATGGTTCCATCATATAGTGACAAATAACAAGCATCTACTTATGTATACCACTCTATCTTAAATATAATAAATTACAACCGCAGTATTGGAATTTAATAACATTACTCAATCAAATGCATATAATCAATAACTAAATTTAGATTTCAACTCTTAAAAATATAATGTATATCATGGCTATTGTTTATTATAATATTTTCATATAATAACTATTTATATAAACATGTTGATTATGAACAGTGTACATGATACTTGTCTTATAGCCAATTAGAAGAGTTTTTATTATAGGAATTATATTATTAAAAAATTATATCTGAATCGTTGAATTTATTAAACAAACAAATGGATACCAAAGGGTTATACATATTCTTTTCTTAATAATTTGTATTCATTTTTCATAAACTATAATTATGTGACATATAAAGAGAAAAGATTAGTTCAGTAACTTTTTTTAATTCACATTGCATGTTATAATTTACATACGAAATGTAAGTATTAATCACACATTTTAAGTCATAATGTAATTAATAATGTATAATGTAATTGTAATGTAATTAATCATATAATGTAATTAATCAAAAATTACACATAATAGTAGGTTCCACTTTAATAAAAATGACTAGGTATATCATTTATATATTATTGCTATCATTATTTTTTATAACATTTAAATTTATACCGGGTAGCTCTGCTTGAATTGTTATTATTACTTTGATATTTATCATAATTTCTATATCTATTTTCATGTTGTCTTATTTTTTCAAATGTTTATATCATAATTGAAATGAATAATAACATTAACTATTTTGTAATTAATCATTCAAAATTGAAAATGTCGGTAATCGGAACATATTTATAGATGCAATCCATCAAAAGGTATTATAATGATGATATAGCAATTTCTACTTGTTTATACGTAAACAAACTGATATATAGAAACAATTATAATAATGGTAATTGGATATTAATAGTTATATTCTAAAATCGATTACCGAATCACATTATAAATATAGTAAATTGATATATATATATATATATATATATATATAAATATATATATATATAAATATATATATATATATATATATATATATATATATATATATAATACTAGAATGAAGATATAAAAACTATAAATAATAATTCACAATTAATTTTAAATAATATACTTATTATAATTTATAAATTTATATTAAAAATATTCTTCATAAAAATTTGAAAAATTGCATACATATTATATTGTATTAACTACACAGTTACATATATGATAATATATTTAGATTTCAAACTTAACTGAAAAATTTATGAACATTTTTAAAAATATCAATAAAGATTATCAAATTGTTAAAATTAAAATGATATTTATAGTTATATTAAATAAATACAATTTAAAAATAGTATATAATAGGAAAATAAAATTGTACAATAAAATTGTACAATGAATATTATTATTAACTTTATTATTAATAAAGTGATTTATTGATATGCATACGAGATAAAAAAAACAATAAACAAGAGCACTAGTTGATGTTTGGTATATTTGTAATACAAATAAGATTATAATCATAATTATTAATAAATGGTAAATCATAATTTCATTAATAACAAGTGATATATTATATCTCCAGATTTCTATAATATATATTAATATATTTAAATTTTTTTACATATTTTATAAACCTTGATCTCCTGTAGCTTTACTTGGATCTTGTTTTTTATTTATATTGTCTTTTTCATCGCTATTATTTATTCGTTCATTCTTACCTACTTTAAATATTAATGTACTAATCAATAATTTGTAACATGTATATATAATACTAATATATATTCCATTATTATAAATAAATGCAATCATTTGATATATACATGAAATCACAACGTATTATTTAACATGAATAATATAATAATATAAAATAAAATACTCATAAAAGAATAGATGATATGTTAGTTATTTATATGAATCTGCATTCCATAGATTTATTGAAATTATATATAGGTTAAATCTGTAAAATATTTAGTAATTCGCCAAACTTAAATCTTAGATAATACAGATATATGAAAGGGTAGTAAATAAATAATTACAATATTTTTATATAGAAATAACTTTAATAAATTTAATACAATTAATTCCAAATTAATAACATCAAATACTAAATCAAGGTTATATTTTATTTAAGTATATAAATTTATCGTATGGAAAAATTGTTATGTCACAATATATTTATTTTTATATTCTCTAATACAAATATAACTACTCTTATTAAAAGTTATGGTACAAAATCTAGTAACAATAATGTTATATGGATTAATCTATTTATATCCAATCAAATCTATCTAAATACCTAAAGATATCATAATCTGTCATATGACTAATTTGTAAATCTGAGTATATATATAATTAAATACTATATATATTAAAGTTACAAATAAATTGTCAAAATATAATAGCTAAATATTTTCTAAATCTGCATGAGAATATATATTAAATTACAATATATGTAATTTAATGAAAATATGTATTAAATAATGATATTACAATAACAATATATTAATATTTGTCTTATAAGTGAGTTTTACTTTGAAACATTTAATATTCTAACTCGGTTATAGAATATATATATATATATATATATATATATATTATAGTATATTAGTATATAATTCCTATATTTTCATTAAGAAGAAACTAATTAAGTTTTAAGAATTTTTAAAAACAATATAAATAAAATAAAATGTTATTAAAATTAAAGATCCAATTTTTAAAATAAATTTCAATATGTTATATTTAATATACTGTCGTCTGTAATTTGTTTTACTGCGCAATTTGTATAAAGTTCATGACTTATACTATTTTTATTTATAATTATATGCTAACAAATTATTATAAACTATAATAATATATTAGTAATAAATTAGTAAGTAATATATTAGTAATAAATCTTCAATTATTATGCTATGTAAATATTTCTGTGAAATTTATAATTATATTGTATTGATAAATTATATTTATATGGGGTTTAATTTAGGGCGTGTAAATAATAATAATGTAAATATTTAAATATTACATTTACATTTTATACTCAATATATTACTTATATTATATATTTCTATATTTATAATATAGAGTTAATGCGATGCATCTAATTGTACTATCTAATTAGTTATGTATCATAATTTGTATTTGTTAAAATTATAGTTATTGGTTAGACAATAAATGTACTATCTATATACATATATATTAATATAATTTATATAGATGATTAAGTAGACTCAATTAATAATATATGTTATTATAGTAATTAATAATCACATTTGTAAAATATAATTTAAAAAATTAAAAAATATTGATAGTATTTAATTCTTAATGTTTACAATTCTTGATTAGCATATTATTTAATATTATAATAGACTTAATAAATATTAATTTATTTTATTGGGTTTAACTGAAAATTAAAATGCATTTTATCTTAATAATTCAATTGTTTATATTTACTATACGACATACGATAACGGCTCTTCTAAATATGCAAACATCCGATAACCCATACAAATTACGCAGATGTATAACTTTCACACTATAATACAAAAACAAAATGTTATATTAACATTAAATTATATTCTAACAAAAAATACTTATTGATGTTTTTCAATTTTAAAATATAATTTTTCAACAATAATAATCTAGATAATTAGCGTACATATTTATGTGTATTAATTATATATATATATATATATATATATATATATATATATATATCTAATATATTTCATATTCTACTATTATATAGTATCTAATGATACAATTAATTAAAGAATATTTTAAATGACTTGATATATAATTTTATATTTTATATTTGTAAATTTCTTATGGGAAATATTTGAATCAAAACCAATTCGTTAGGTTATGAATGATGCTGTAATACTTATTAATTTCTACAAAGTATTTATGTATTTTGTTTAAACATACCTACTAAATTCTTAATATTTCATCTACATAATTTATGTTTGGCTAACATTAAATAGACAATAGGGAAAACATGTATTATATTATCAATAATTAATATAGAATATACTTTGTTTTGATACATTTAATATATATATATATATATATATATATATATATAATATTATTTAATAATATATAATATATATATATATATATATATATATATAGAATAATATTATATTTCTCGGAAAGATTTTATGTTTTATTTGTAAATATTGAAATAAAAATGAATTCATTTACACTTATGTTATTATTTATCTAACCTTGATCTCCTTTAAACTTGTCTTTTTTCTCACTTCTATTTTCATTTTCATCTCGATTTTTTATTTTTTCATTTTTATTTACTTCAAATATATAACAATGATAGAAGATATAAAAAAGTATAATTTCGCAACTTATAATTAGGATATATATAATTGTGCAACCATTAATAGTATACTGTATAATTATATATAAATGTATGTATTATTAACAAACCTTTATTAATTGTGCCTAAAGATTTTATACAGAATTTAATATTTAATCATTTATATTATCAATATATTAATAAACCATAATTACCATAATTTGTTTTCTCTCTTTCATTATGTTTTGTTTTCAATGTATTTTCTTTATCCTTAGACATTTTATATAATACGACGCCTCCACCTCCACAAATAGCCATAACAATTAGTATTACTATAAAGGCAATCATTCCACCACTTGATCCTATGTATGAATTGTATATTAGTTAATATGTATGCATTTTCATTCAAATAATAATGACATATATTTCATTACTATAAAATATCAAAACTAAATATCTCGAAAACTTTAAAAAATATAATATTCAATACATTTTCAATCAGAAAATATTATGTTCAGAATATATAAATATATTTATACATATATGCATATATATATATATATATATATATATATATATATATATATATATATATATGCATATGCATATACACACCCACACAAACATACAAATACGTATATATATATATATATATATATATATATATATATAACCTGCATATTCGATGATAATTTCAATACAATTATCATCGCCATTTTTACCCTTTAAAATATAATGTAATATAGAATAATTTATATAACTATAAAACTATTATATTTTAAAGAGTTATAATTAAGATACTAACAGCATAAATATATATATATGTCGATATATATATATAATAGTTTATTAAAATATATATTATAAATTACAACCCTCGTAAATAATATTATTTATTACTAAATTATCATAATTTGGATACAAAAATTATAAATTAATTAACTATTTTAACATGCTTATTTATAATATATTACACTGTAAACATAATGTCAATGTATCTTCAATTACGTTAATAATTAGTAATAGATTCTTATACAAATCTATTATTTTAATATTTCAAATATATAGTATTTTAAATAATATATAACAATTGAATAGTCCTATAGTATATATGGCATTGCATATTTAAACTTAATTATAATATATCATATATATACACGATCTACGAAAATTAAAATATTACTCTATGTAATAAAATAAACTTTATAAATGTATTGATATTTTTATTATTATTAAAATCTATAAATTCAATAATTATTTAATAAATTTAATATATATATATTTATATATATATATATATTTATATATATATTAATAAATATATATATTTTTTTTTTATATATTCAATATATTAAGCTTGGTATTAATATAATATATTAGTATATATAATATATATATATATATATATATATATATATATTTCTATTTTTAGTTATTTTTTAATATATTCTTTTTAATATATAATTAGAGCAATGAAATTGTATACTTATAATGTTTTATTATCTAGTATATCGTTTAATGTAAATAGTAAAATTATTAATAGAAATTAATCATAACATGTATTATAGTTATCATATCCGTAGTTATAAATATTATAGTTATAAGAATATAAGAAAATATAATATAGAGTATGTTTAATATTTGAAAATAACCTGATCATATTTTTCAAGGTTATATGAATACATACAAGTTATTTTTGTCTTTGTAGCTTTTATACTGATTGTAGATGTCCTCTTTGATGTTTTATTTTTATAATTTCTTAAATTGTTTTTTTTAAACTATATTATATATTATATATACATATATATATATATATATATATATATATATATATATATATATATATATATATATATATATCTAACAAAATGGTTGTTGTAATATCATCAGATGAAATAACAGTAATACCATTTTTTAAATTAATTTCTGGTGTTGGATTTCCTAGAACCTATTAATAAAAAAAGTATACTAATATTATATTATATAAGTTGTATCATGAATAATATATATATATATATATATATATATACATATATATTATATAATAAATATATGTACATATATGTATTATTTATAATTAAATATGTCTAAAGGAAATTCTAAATATATATATATATATATATGTATATATATATATATATATATACATATATATAATTTTTAAATATAATAAAATATACAGTTATCAAAACATCTTATTCTTCATTACAATATATATATATATAATGCAAGCCACGCAACGCATATAATTTGACTTATTAAGAAACAATTTGACTTATTTCTGAGATATATATTTGCTATAATTAAAACTTGGAAATTCTTATATAGATGTAATCTAAAACCAATACATATATTAAAAATTCCTTTTGCCAAAACTAGTATCCTACATTCTCAAACAATAGTTATAATAACATCTTCCGGATTGAATTTGCTGTACCTTGATACCTAAGCAATGTCTATAATAATTATAAACATTATAAATAAATATGATTATTAAGATTAAGATAGCTTTCAAATATTCGCATATTAATATTAATATAAACCATATAACTAATTAAAACTTAATTAAAAATATACTTTAAAAGTACCTATAGATTAATCTAGATTTATATTCTTACAAATCAAAATTTCATTTAAGATTAATATGAATTTGCCAGTATATATTACGACTATGGGTATATTAAAATTCCATTTCTCCAACAATTATATTGTACATTATATGATGATAATAAAGAACTTTTAACATTTGTCTATTATTTTTTGGATCAAAATTTAATTTAAATAATATTTATTTTTGAAGTAAATAACTATTAGTATTCTTTTTATTATTATTTTTATTATTATTATAATTATTATTATTATTATTATTATTATTATTATTATTATTATTATTATAATTATTATTATTATTATTATTATTATTATTATTATTATTATTATTATTATTATTATTATTATAATTATTATTATTATTATTATTATTATTATTATTATTATTATTATAATTATTATTATTATTATTATTATTATTATTATTATTATTATTATTATTATTATTATTATTATTATTATTATTATTATTATTATTATTATTATTATTATTATTATTATTATTATTATTATTATTATTATTATTATTATTGTTATTATTATTATTATTATTATTATATAACTACTTAACTATTTAAACAAAAATTGATAAGATGGAACTTACATTTTTTGAATATTTGTTATGTAACGTTAAGTTAAACAATTTAATTATCTCACCATAATATTTTCTTTTTAATTATAGATGTTTTAGCAATTAATAATATGTATGTGTGCTGTAAAAGCCCCTTAATATCGGTTATTAGAAGATATAGGGCTGTAGATTTAAATATCATATTTTTTTATCAAAATATTTTATTTAATATTAATAGCATTTTATAACTAAACTCATAGACTTGTATATTGATAAATATTGATAAATATTAAAAGGTAAAGAGTAATATATTCTACTCCTGTCTATATATTACTCTCTTGATTATAAGTATACATTGAATAATTACTGTTATTCAATAAGTTATCTTTTTATCTAACGAATATATATTATCAATACGAGTAACTAATTAATTATAATATATAATATATAATTTAAATTATATATTATTAAAGAATAACATTTTATATTTACCAAGGATACTATATATATATATATATATATATATATATATATATATATATATATATTCATAATACTAACTTCACATTTTATTATTATTTCGGATTCAAACTTTATAACATATTTCGAACATCCTCCAAGTGTACCAGATGGATTTACCAACAATGCATTACTTATTACTTTAATATTACTTACATGTTGTTTATCTGATAAATAGCATACAATACCAAATGTTTCATTATATGAATTATTAATCTGATAACTATTGATCTGATTTCAAATTTAATTTATTTATGAACTTTTGGTTTCATATGATTACCAATTATTTTACATATTTTATTTTACACACTTTATGGATTAGTTTATACATAATATATATATATATATATATATATATATATATATACACAAAGTTATGTAAATAATGATCAAATTAAAAAAATATAATTACTGAAATATTCATAGGATCAATACATGAATGAATATTACTAAAATATAGGAATATTATAAAGAATTTAGTATTAATTACCTATTTGTGCAGTTTTTGGTTTAAATATTTCAGGTATACGAACTGAAATTAAATTAAACATATTTTATATAACTTAATGTAATTGTGATTATATTTTTAATATTGATATAATATATAATATATATATATATATATTTATATATATATATATAAATATATAAATATATAATTTAATATCTATGATATTTTTGTTCAATATGTAATTTATAAATAGTAAGTTGAATTAATATTTATTATTATTTTGTTAATATTATTTATTTATTATAATCTACATAGTTTAATGAATATGACTTGTAAAACATATTTTTAAGTAAATTTGAATTAGTATTAATTATAAATCTATGGAATATCTGCATGCAGTTTTTGGTATTATTGGTATTGATATTGTTGCAACAAATGGTATGATAATATAGTTTAGTAATTAATAGATAATATAATTTAGTAAATTACATCTATTTAATTATAATGAGCTCATTTTGTTGAGTATGTTTAAATCATAAAGTCTCTAATTAATTATTTATAAAGTGTAATTATAAAATAGTAAATAATTAAAATATTATAATTATGTATAATGTTGTTAAAGTAGAATGACGATTTATGTGCATAATTAATTTACAATCACTATATTTACAATATAATTATTTGAAATATATATCTTAGTTTAAAAATTAGTTTTAAATCTCATTGTGAAAACATTTTTAATAAATTTATAATTATAATAATTATAAATAATATTTTAATTTGAAAAATACCCAAACCCAAACCTAACAACTAGATATTCTCTACCTGTTGATTTATAAGTGTTATTGCTTAAAATATCACTTCAAAAAAAACTAATTTATTAATGTAATTCATATATTAATGTAATTATATTTATGTAGCTAAATGTTCGTTATTACACTGTTTATTGTTATTTTAAACAATGATTTTTTTACTATTTTAATTTAATTTACATTTATTTTACATATTGGTATATAAAATATATGAATAAACATAATATATATACAATAAGTATTACAATAAGTAATGTCAATGAAAGTAAAATTAAAATGGAAAATAGTTATTAAATATCAAAATGAATATATTAACTTTGAAAATGTAAACTTACTACTTGTCTTTTAATATATAAAATATATTCAATTAAATATATTTTATCCCATCATCATAATTAATTTAAATATATTAATAACGTTATTTAGCATATTATTTAACTAATATAGCTAATAAAATAGTATATTTATATATATTTACGAAGGCGTAGATTATATATCGACAACTTCAATTATTAATATACATCAATCATAAATATATCACACTTACTACCATTAGTATATTAATTGATCCAACGAGAATATTCGTAATATAAAATTGTATCAGATAGTATGATATACATTATTATAAATTATAATATCATGTGATATTAATTAGTATAATTCCTTTATTTTATTCTATGGTTATATATATATTATATAATGTTCTTCCTTTAAATAATTGTTTTATATTAAAACATCATGAACATAAATTGATAGTAATTAATTTATAATATATATATATATATATATATATATATATATTTGTATGTATATATGTATGTATGTATGTATGTATGTGCGTACGTATTCGTGCGTGTGTATGTGGTGTTGTGTATAATGTATAGAATTGTATATCTATAAATATAGAATATATTTTAAATTAATTATATAAAATTATTTAATATATTTGATACATATATAATGTAAAATATCGAATTAGTAATATTAAATATATATACTAAATATTAATATATATATATATATATATATTTATATATATATATATATATATATATATTATATATATAAATATATAGATAGATCAGGTAATTAATCATTGTACCTGTTGTTGTAGTTTTAGGAGAAGAGCTATACTTTTGAGCATCTATAAAATGATATAATATATATAAAGAATTATTAAAAATTATTAAATAATTTTAAAAATTAAAATGATATGTTACTTTAAATATAATAGTTATAAATTATAATTGTACCGAATAAAAGATAATCTTAAATAATAAAAGTAAATATATAAATAAATCTACTCTTTAACTAGAATACTATCTGAGCAATATGTTTATACTATACATGAAATTACATTGATTATAATATGTATGTAAGTTATTTATATTAAATCTATAATTGATAATGATTGATGTATTTACATCTAGCATTACAAAATATATATAAATGATACAAATTATTTTAACTTGTAAAAGAGGTTATACCTTACAAAGTTGCGATATCATTATTGTAAAATAATATACAAAAACTTGTTATAAATATTGTAGCTACTTAATAAATAAACAATTTGATATACGAAATTGTGAAAGTTCAATATAAGAAAGTTATGTTTGGAGGTATAAAATAATAAATCTCTACTTTCAAATACATTCAAATGATGTAATATTTAAATAGAAAACTAAATGATGTTATCAAGTAAATATCTTTATTTTAAAATTAATTTAAGTTCATATTATAACATACATATAACTTTCTAAATGAATTACTTTTAATCCAACTGTGATTATATTATATCAATGTTAATTTAATATCTCTTTGCATACTATATGCCTATACTTTTTGTGTAAAGGTCATTGATATATCATATTTTAATAATGTTATTATCTGATTATGTTATTTCTAGATATCCATAGGTCATTACTAAATAAACTGAACGAAGTTAACTAGATACTATTGCATATTTTTGATTTAAAATCATTTATGATTCAAACATATATTGTGTATTAAAATATGAGCCTTAAATATTAGATAGCAAATCAGATAAATCAATATAACTAATTTAATATATAACTAATTAAAAAAAGAACTAATTAAATATATAACTAATTAAATATATAACTAATTAAATATATAACTAATTAAATATATAACTAATTAAATATATAACTTATTAACTATATAACTAATTAAATATTTAACTAATTAAATATATAACTAATTAAATATATAACTAATTAAATATATAACTAATTAAATATATAACTAATTAAATATATAACTAATTAAATATATAACTTATTAAATATATAACTAATTAAATATATAACTAATTAAATATATAACTAATTAAATATATAACTAATTAAATATATAACTAATTAAATATATAACTAATTAAATATATAACTAATTAAATATATAACTAATTAAATATATAACTTATTAACTATATAACTAATTAAATATTTAACTAATTAAATATATAACTAATTAAATATATAACTAATTAAATATATAACTAATTAAATATATAACTAATTAAATATATAACTAATTAAATATATAACTAATTAAATATATAACTAATTAAATATATAACTAATTAAATATATAACTAATTAAATATATAACTAATTAAATATATAAATAATTAAATATATAACTAATTAAATATATAACTAATTAAATATATAACTAATTAAATATATAACTAATTAAATATATAACTAATTAAATATATAACTAATTAAATATATAACTTATTAACTATATGATGTAGTTGTGATTTTTTCTCTTGGTGTGGCGGCCCCTATAATAACATTGAGCATTAAATACTATTTATACATTTATATATATATATATATATATATACATATATATATATATATATATATATATATATATATATATATTAACTCTAGGTATAGTATATTAAATAAATCTAAGATAATTATATCTAATATAAACTAAATAATTTGTATAAGAATAATTAATTTGGTTATCATTAACTATATATTCATATGCAGATGTTTTTGATACTTTCTTATTGATGAAGTTTAATATAAATTTTATCAATTAAAATAATTATATTTATTTGATAATCAAGATTACTTAATATCGTATTTACTATTTATTTGCAATATACCAAAACATCTAAAATCATACTAAAATCATACTAAAATCATACTAAAATCATACTAAAATCATACTAAAATCATACTAAAATCATACTAAAATCATACTAAAATCTTACTAAAATCATACTAAAATCATACTAAAATCATACTAAAATATTGGGATTAATTAATGGGATAATAGTTATTATTGGTTATATTAATAGTTAAATTCATATAATTACTAATATTTATTTATAATGCATGTTGCTTATTTTATATAAAATACATGATTTATATAATGTTTCATAGCAATTTAATATATTTTTAAATATATAATTATATGATAAAATATATAACTTATATATACTATATATAATTATATTATTAACTATATGTAGTCGTTATTTCTGGCTTTTCTATCTTTGATGCCTCTTTAAAATGAATTGATAATTTATAAAGAATATTATATTAATTAATATTTGTATATTTATTAATGTATTATATATATTATTCAATTGTAATTTTAAATTACATTTTTAAAATACTATTTTACAATTTAATATTTTTTGTATTTTAAAAATATATTGTTTATTATTATAAATATAGTAATCATATTCTATGCCATATAACGATGCTATATATTGCTTTATTTGTAATAAAAAAATTAAAGAATTTATATATTAACAAATATTCAGAGGTACAATTATATAATAAATATCCTATTATAAGCAAATATTCAAATATAATTTTCATATTATAGATATTATAAATACACATATAATATTAATATAAAAATATATTGATATATATATATATACATATATATATATATATATATATATATATATATGTAGATATAATTGTTTAGTAATTATATAAAATTCGATAGAAATATTCTTATATTATAATATATAGTTATAATTATTTCTCGGCATATATGCCAAGAAATAATTATAACTATATATTATTTTACTATATATTATATAACTATATATTATTTTTTATAATTAATAAGTCTAACTATAGTTAGACTTATTAATTATAAAAAAAACATAATTAATGTATGTAGGACAATATATAGATAATAAATATACACTGAATAATAATAATATATTATAAATAATAATTTAAATAATAATAACAATATTTTTTTTTAATAAATATAGTTTGCATTTTTTGGTTTTTAACAAATCAATATTAATAATTCACTCACAAAATTATAATTGATTTATTTACTTCATTATAATTTATAACTATTCAATAGTACATTAGTTGTACAAGTTGTTTTCATAAATAATTTATTTTTAGATTAATATTTTTAAATCAATTAAACACAACTATTTATATATAAATAATATAAAATATACATAAGTACCGAATTCAGAAGTCCTTATTATTATACAATTACTAGCAGCATCATTATTCTATAAATAGATGTATATTATATTTTTAAATATTTATATTATATATTTATATTATTTGTTATGGAAAATACTGATACTTCATGATCAAAGTACAATGTAGGATGTAATATATCGATAAATTAATTATATTATATCTAATGCGGGATGGTAAATAATGATGCGATTAAGTAGAACATTAATATAAGGATATAAGAAGTGTGGGGTAAAATCATGAATTGGAGTAATCAGAAAGAATCATGTACGTGATTAGATAATAAATACAAAAACATATGATGAAGCGTAATATTTATAAAATTTATGAATATGAATACTAAATAAAAAATGTACATAGGTAACTAACTTTATCATATTTTGCAATATTATAATTATAGAAACATGATATTTTAATATTATCAGATTGCATTTTAATTGTAGATGATGTTGTTATTTCTGATTTATAATTTTTTCTAAAATACATTTATATTATAATAGTGATATAATTTAATGTATGCATATAATTATATAATAATATATAATAAACATAACAATATATAATGTATTATATATTAATTTAGAATTTAGTTAGGAAAATATAATAAATATATATTAAAATAATCTGAGTTTAGGATAAATCACGGGATTTTAAATACATACATTATACATTCTTGTTCTCAATACAGCCACGATGAGAAAAATATAACTAAAATAGCATTATTATGGAGAAATATAAAATAAAAGTATTAAACATTAATACTAAAATAGTTTTAAAACAATAAACACTAGCTAGAATTTTCGATTTCAATTTGTCAAATATGCAATTGCTCAATAACTCTGGAATCTAGTTTAGCAAAATCCAATGCCTTTGAAAATCACTTTGCCAAAAGTATACACTTAGAAAATATTAACCTACCTGAAATAAAACTTTTATTTGTAATATTTTTAATAAATATTAGATGGGTCATAATGGATTATGATCTTATGTTCATGTTTATATGTTAATATTTATCATTTTATAATAATAGTTTTAATATAGGACATCATCACGGAAGTCGTACCAATAAATAAATAGTAAAATATCAATAAGTAAAAGATTTAAATTTATAAAAAAAATTAAATTTTTTTTTTAAATATGAACATTTTTATAAATTCAAATTTTAAATAGAACAACTATTTAAAAAATTATTAAAAAATTAATTAATTAAAATTGTTAACAAATATATATGATAATAAATTTAATTAATAGTAAAAGTTTAATTTATTTAATACAAATCAGACAAAAATTTAAAAAGTGAAATTATAAAAAATAAAAATATTTAAAGTTAACTTCATTTCATTTTTATCTCAAACTATAAAGTTAAAATTATATTTCGTTTTAAATAAAGGCATATATTATTTATATTTTAAACTTTTAAATATATTAATCATTTTATTATATTGTAAGGTATATTTTTTATTAATATTATTTATAATTTAATTTAAATTCATATATTATTATTACATATATAGAGTAATTATATCGTATACGATTATATAGATTAATGTATTAATTTACATTAATATATTTTTATTTAATATTATTTTATACTTACTTAGTTTTCGTTCTTATATTAGAATATGGAACAAAGTTTTCAAATTTTTTAAATGTAATTTTTGGTTCAGGAATTCCGGTAACCTATTTAAATAAATATATATTTATAATAATATTATTTTTATATAATTATAATTAAATAAATATATAATTTCATAATACTATTATCATAAACTAATATATCGGATACAAATTATATGTATACATTATTATAACACTAGTAATTAATCAATCAAAAATTTACAATAAGTTTTGATCAATATATTATAATACATATATGAAATAAATGAACATATTGTACATTGGATTTTTTATATATTTTATATTTTATATATTTGTAACCAGAAATAAACTATAAACGAATATTTATTTTAAAATATAACAAATATATATGAGTAATATAGTATAATATTTATATATATATAATAAACTTGTATGTATAGTTATATTTGAACTAGTTAAATATTAAGTAATTTAATATGTATTCGATTTTCGGCATATATATATATATATATATATATATATATATATATGTATTAGGTATTTCTTATACAAGATTATGTATTTGCTAGATTTTTTTTCCTCTGTTAATCGAATACTTCTAAACACTAATTTTAGATAATTTCATTGTAAGTTATATACGTTTAATAGTAATAGAAAAACAAATATCATTATTATTATTATTATTATTAGTAGTAGTAGTAGTAGTAGTAGTAGTAGTAGTAGTAGTAGTAGTAGTAGTAGTAGTAGTAGTAGTAGTAGTAGTAGTAGTAGTAGTAGTAGTAGTAGTAGTAGTAGTAGTAGTAGTAGTAGTAGTAGTAGTAGTAGTAGTAGTAGTAGTAGTAGTAGTAGTAGTAGTAGTAGTAGTAGTAGTAGTAGTAGTAGTAGTAGTAGTAGTAGTAGTAGTAGTAGTAGTAGTAGTAGTAGTAGTAGTAGTAGTAGTAGTAGTAGTAGTAGTAGTAGTAGTAGTAGTAGTAGTAGTAGTAGTAGTAGTAGTAGTAGTAGTAGTAGTAGTAGTAGTAGTAGTAGTAGTAGTAGTAGTAGTAGTAGTAGTAGTAGTAGTAGTAGTAGTAGTAGTAGTAGTAGTAGTAGTAGTAGTAGTAGTAGTAGTAGTAGTAGTAGTAGTAGTAGTAGTAGTAGTAGTAGTAGTAGTAGTAGTAGTAGTAGTAGTAGTAGTAGTAGTAGTAGTAGTAGTAGTAGTAGTAGTAGTAGTAGTAGTAGTAGTAGTAGTAGTAGTAGTAGTAGTAGTAGTAGTAGTAGTAGTAGTAGTAGTAGTAGTAGTAGTAGTAGTAGTAGTAGTAGTAGTAGTAGTAGTAGTAGTAGTAGTAGTAGTAGTAGTAGTAGTAGTAGTAGTAGTAGTAGTAGTAGTAGTAGTAGTAGTAGTAGTAGTAGTAGTAGTAGTAGTAGTAGTAGTAGTAGTAGTAGTAGTAGTAGTAGTAGTAGTAGTAGTAGTAGTAGTAGTAGTAGTAGTAGTAGTAGTAGTAGTAGTAGTAGTAGTAGTAGTAGTAGTAGTAGTAGTAGTAGTAGTAGTAGTAGTAGTAGTAGTAGTAGTAGTAGTAGTAGTAGTAGTAGTAGTAGTAGTAGTAGTAGTAGTAGTAGTAGTAGTAGTAGTAGTAGTAGTAGTAGTAGTAGTAGTAGTAGTAGTAGTAGTAGTAGTAGTAGTAGTAGTAGTAGTAGTAGTAGTAGTAGTAGTAGTAGTAGTAGTAGTAGTAGTAGTAGTAGTAGTAGTAGTAGTAGTAGTAGTAGTAGTAGTAGTAGTAGTAGTAGTAGTAGTAGTAGTAGTAGTAGTAGTAGTAGTAGTAGTAGTAGTAGTAGTAGTAGTAGTAGTAGTAGTAGTAGTAGTAGTAGTAGTAGTAGTAGTAGTAGTAGTAGTAGTAGTAGTAGTAGTAGTAGTAGTAGTAGTAGTAGTAGTAGTAGTAGTAGTAGTAGTAGTAGTAGTAGTAGTAGTAGTAGTAGTAGTAGTAGTAGTAGTAGTAGTAGTAGTAGTAGTAGTAGTAGTAGTAGTAGTAGTAGTAGTAGTAGTAGTAGTAGTAGTAGTAGTAGTAGTAGTAGTAGTAGTAGTAGTAGTAGTAGTAGTAGTAGTAGTAGTAGTAGTAGTAGTAGTAGTAGTAGTAGTAGTAGTAGTAGTAGTAGTAGTAGTAGTAGTAGTAGTAGTAGTAGTAGTAGTAGTAGTAGTAGTAGTAGTAGTAGTAGTAGTAGTAGTAGTAGTAGTAGTAGTAGTAGTAGTAGTAGTATGCATTATAGTTGAAATAATAATAATAAAGTATTCATTATATAAAACAAATTAATAATTGTTAATTATTCACTCTTCTCATATTAAGGCGTTTGTCAACATATTTTCTCTATTAAAATTAAACTTGTATTTCATTGGAGTAACATAGAGATTTTCTAATAATATATGAGTTAACTAATCGAAATTAAAATTACAATATATTACAATAAAATTTCAATATAATAAAATAACAATATATTATAATATATTACAACATATATTAGATATATTTAAATTGTTCATGAACTCCATTGAACTGGATAATTTCGTTATAAGATTATATGCAAATAAACTAAAAAATAAAGATAGATAAAACACAAATTTGACTATTTAACTATGAAATTTAAAAATAATCGTATTTATTAATAATATATTAATTAAACTCACACCATTACATTGCTAGAAGTAATTGTTAATACAAAGTTATATTATAAGATTATTTATACATTGTAAGAATAAAATTAACCTGGATATTGTATAATATAAAATTACACCAAATTATGATAATACTATCAAACTAAAACTGCCATATATTTTTTTTCTTTTAGTACCTCATATCGTGTATTGCATTGAGATATATATGCATATATATAACACCATAATGTTTATAATATAAAAATTATTAAATTTCTAGTATACAATTATTAATAAGATATTTCCGTATTTTATCAATAACTTATATAGTAATTTACATTAATGTTTATAAATTTAGAAGCGTTGGTTTATTTTACATTCCATTTAGTATAGATAATAAATAATATGCTAATTACAGAACAATAGACTGATAATTTGGATATTAATATTATATATAAGGAACATATTTTTAAAAGTTTAAAAGGTACTAAAGTCACATTTTATGAACTTGATAAATATACATATATATTTATATTTATAATACTAACATTATATATATATATATATATATATTCATATTTAGTTATAAAGTATTTATTATTTAGAGATATTTAGTTCAATAATATGTCTAATTAATTTAGTTTACAGTTTTTAAATATATTAGTATAATATTATTTATTAAATATAAAATGAACATCGACACAATAGTAGTCGACTAATTTCATGTATTATTAATTTATTTTATATAAATCAAAATCACAAAACAAAACTCATGTTTATTAAGTTTTAATTTATGATCCTTTTATTATTTATATATTTATTAAGGCTTACATGTCTATGTATTCTTTTTGTATCATTATAATTTACATCATATATTAAAAATTCATCATTATTTGCTTTTTATTTCACTATAAAATTAAATAGTATATTATTATTATTAACTAACTTTGCAAGTTATTTCAACGGTTTCCTTCGAAGCAATAATAAATTTTTGGCATCCATTTAATAATTCCGTTGGCATCTGTGGTCCATTTAATAATTCCGTTGGCATCTGTGGTATTGGCTTTGTTAATTGCTTTGCTAAATATAAATTTTATTTTTTAAATGTGACATTTAATCTAATATTTAAACATGATGAGATTTAATTTTTATAAATCAATAATTAAAATAATAATGACCTGTTATTAACATATTCATAATATTTGATTTTATTCTATTTACTAAAAATATATATTAACTTTTTATTCTATTTACTAAAAATATATATTAACTTTAAAAAATATTAATATTAATATTTACATATATATATATATATATATATATATATATATATATACATATATATATATATATATATATATATATATATATATTTATATATATATATAATTTCGCAAAACATGTGAAGATATATATATACATTTAGTGTATTAATTATGGAAACATTATATATATTGTCAATTTATGAAATAATATATATTTCAATTAGTACTACAGAATACACTAAAAGTAAAACACTGCCACTCTGTATGATAATGTATTGTTCCATTTCAGTGATACAGTTATGCGATAAGATAATTTAATTAACTGAACAATAAAGTTACAATATAAATACAAATCATTTAATTCTTAAGTTGATTTGCCTCCTTTTGCAGCCGGCAAATAGTAATATGAATTATTATAATTGTTAAAAGATTAAATATATGTGGCATGCCATTTAGTTAATCGGTTAATATGTTATTTAGATGAGCGGCTGATTTATATTGTAGCATTCCCATTATAAATATTAAGTATATATATGTGTATATATAGGTTTTAGTAGCTAGGTTATTGGTTAATAGAAAGCAGTAATAGTTATATATATATATATATGCATATATCCATCCCTTAATAACTACTTGTTTATTTATGTATTTAATAATCACTTTTCATATATTCCCAAACACATTACATAACAACATATAGCTATTTAAACTCTATAACCTTTAAATAATAATATTTCTTTTATACTATTAACAAATAATTTTTTACAATATGATCACATTTCTATTTCAATTTCTACAATATCATTTATAAAAACCAAATTATTAATATTTTGATACCCCATTATATCATTATATATACATTTTATTTATTTGTTTTGGTGATTTTCAATAATTCTTAATAATCTTTATATATACACACTTTTTTGTTATAGATAATTAGAAACTTTTTAATATTCCTCGATATTTTAATATCTATATTTTATAACAAAAGCTTAACATATCCTAAATAATAATGTTCTTCTAAAAAATACTTATTTTATTTTTATTTTGCTATGGTTTACTTAACTTTGTAAATTATGATGTTCATTATTATTAACCATTATTCATCATGAAAGGATTAATATTTTAAATTTTATTATCTTTAAATATTTTTTAATATAAGTAAACTACAATTAAGGATTATTCAAGAGAGTATGTGTAAATATAAAAATAAAAAACTCATCTTATATATATATATATATCTATATATGTATATATAAGATGAGTTATATATATATATATATATATATATATATATATATATATGTGTGTGTGTGTGTGTATGTGTATGTGTATAAATATACTTACATTTTGTATCACTCATGTAGTTGTATTCAAAATAAATATAATTATCAGCAATATTAATTCTTTTTAAAGTTATTTCTATCATTTTATCGTTAATTCTTTTTCCCGATAATCCAGAATTAGGATTGGAATAATGACCTTTATTTATTCTGCTATTCCCAATAAATTTACCATTTTTTGTTGTCCAATATTCATAGTATCCCAATATTAATGTATTCCCAATACACGATGCATGACTAACCTTCATTATTTAGTTAATTTTATTACACCAAATATTCTATATATTTTATATATATATATATATATATATATATATAAATATTTATATAGACATATAGTTATATCTAATATATGAAATTATATTGTATATGTAATTAATAATAATTGAGTAATACTATGTTATTATCTAATTTGATATAACCTCTTTTTGTGGGTTACATGTTATCCTGTACATATACAAATTATTTACTTTTGTATTTCTTCCCTGAATTTAGATTGTATTATTTTCTTTAAAATGAATATATAAATATTTATTAACTACATTTTCATGATAATATGATATATTATGTTAGTAAGTATCTCCACTTGATTAACACATTTAATAAATATAATGGAAGATAGCATATATTGTTAATAATATTTATTTCTTAATATTTAATATCAATCCAATAATAATTCACATAAATTAATGTAACCAACTCTTATAATTACTAATATGTTATTAAAATGTATTCCTATATGTAGTTTATTTATTTATACATAAATAATAACAATTTCAGTATGAAAGATTTTAAACACAACGACATCATTTGCTATATAATTCTCTTTATTTTTAGTTACATTCAGTGCCATCACTAATAGTATATATATTAATTATCTATAAACATTAACATATATATATATATACTTTTATAGTAAAATATATTAATTTAATGTATATATATATATATATATATATATATATATATTTATATATATATATATATATATATATATATATATATATGCCTATTGTATAATAGAAAAATACATTGATATTTGCAAATATCTATCTTAAAACGAATTATATTTAATAAATTGTTTCAACTTGGTTATTCATAATTTCTTCTGAAATTAATAGAGATAGTGTTTTTTTTACAAAATAGACTGATTTAAAGCAACTCAACTACCAACTAATATATATTGAATATATTTGTATATTCTACAATTGTAATAATTGATTAAAATGAATAGCTTATTTATAAAATATTGTTCAATCAAAACTACTCCACATTCGTATTAGTATCATATTCAATATGTATCACATTGAACACAATATAGTAGTAATTACATTTGCACATCAATATATAACTTTTAAATCAGCTATTACAATTAGTATTTGCATATCTAACAAGTAAATTGAATTACAAAAGTAACAATATAAATAAAAAGCGCACTAAAATTAAAGTATACTAATTTATTAATATTCTAGATCAGCTTATATCGTTTTGGCATATTATGGTTAAAGTAGCCTGGATATAAATTAACTCAGTCTTACTAGCCTAACTCGGTTAATTACACTGTTAATTATAATCAGTTTTAGTTTTAAATGGGATAGTTTTTAACATATTTATAATTGATTTATAGTATATTATAATTATGAAGCATTAATTAATGAAAGTAATTTATATACCTCTATTACTTTATTTATTCTATAGAAATTTCTAAACGCAAAACATTTATTTTAAAGTAATCTTTAATACATTATTAGTATGGTATATTCATTTAAATATTATTCTTATATATTTTTTTTACTTATAATATATATATTTTTATCAGCTTCATTTTTGGTAAACCTTTTTTACTACAGTTTAGTAATACTTATATTCTATATATGTATTATTATTATTATTACTATAGAATATATGTATTACTATTTTTCTCTTTATTATTATTAAGTAAACTTATTTTTATTATTATTTATTATTTATTTCAAAATAAATTATAATATTTATAATATTGTAATGGCATTATAGATAGATCATAAATATAGGTTAAAATAAAGTAGTGTAAAGCACCTCATGACCTTCTAATCAAATAAATGAAATAGTATACAAAAAAATTACATTTAAAAAGATCTAAAATATTAAAATACGATAAATTATAATGTAAATATAAAATATAAATACAATAAAATGTGGATTAAAAAAATAAATTGTAATTCGAAATTGATATGTAGTTATATTTTAGTATATGTAGTTATATTTAAGTTATTTTCAAAATATAACATATTAACGTCAAAAGATTAAACCATAAAAGAAAGAAGAAAACATTAATGAAAAAAGTGTAAAAAGTAGGTTAAATTTATTAAAAATTTAAATTTATTAAATTGATTTCTATAATATAAATATTTAATAATTAGTTATTTTTAAATATGTAATAATAAATTAAAAACAATATTATAAAAAATATTAATTTATTAATATTCATATAACTAATTATATATTTATATAGTCTTTTTGTTATCTTTTTATTAAATGTAAATATAATATTCAATAATATAAGCCGAAGGATGTTCTATAGAACTTATAAAACTTATAGAACATATAGAACATATATATAGTCTTAATATTTACCCTATGGAATTTACTTTTTTTGTTGAAATTGTATGATTGCAGATTTTAAACTATATAAACCAAATGTATTAAATATTACAATTTCTTTAAAATCTAAAGTTCTATATTTCAAATAAGAAAAGTTTATAATTACTTTTCCAATTAAGCTTTATAACTCTGTTTTAAATTATAATACTTCTCTTAAAATTCTAATTATAATTATTTCCATATATCCGTATGTATGTATGTGTATGTGTGAGTGTGGGCGTGTGCCTAAGTGTATATGTATATGTGTGTATGCATATATATATATATATATATAAACAAACGTTTTCTGTTTATTTTTATACAGAGATTAGATTTATGTTTCTAAATAACAATTTGAATAATTGAAAATGATGTAAAATATTTGTTATATGATTATATAATATCATAGTTTATATTCATATATATGTATAGTAAGTATTTATAAAATATAATAAAAGTTTGAATTGAAGATTATTACTATAACCGGGTTGTATTGTGGGTAATCACTATATTCAAATTTACAATTAAATTCTGTACCTATTCGTCCAGGTTTTAATTTAATTATCCTCTTAGCTGATATAACATTGTTTCCTTCCCATCTATAAATAATGAATATATACGTATGTACGTACAGATCAATATACAAATCTGATTAATTTTATAAAATAATAATGTGTATTAAGTATAAATAATATACAAGGATTTATATATTCATAAATAATGTTACAGATTTAATGATGACAATAATAATCATTTGGTTACTTTTTACTAAACTTTTGTCATTCTTAAAACATTAATATTAATATATTTTATATAATTTTTCACTTATGTATGACAAAATTTAATTTTAAAGAAGATATTAATATATTTCAATCACATATAAATTAAATTTTCTTTTATATCATCAACTACTCTTTAAAATATTCCTTTATATTATAAATTACATACAATATTTTGATTGATTAGTTATTTATAAAACTTTTATATAGTATCCTATTGACTTATTTTCACTTGATTAGTTAATAATATTTTAACCAAAACCTCGAATATTAAATTATTTACTTGTTTCGAGTAATAGTTGTTATTCATAAGTAATCATTTAATATTACGGTCAATCTTATTAATTATAATACGATATATTTTATTTTGCTACATTTTCTATATTAATAGTAATTAATATATATAATTAATAATAAATATATATAGTAAATTAATATGTTAATAACTAGTATTTAAATAAATTCATATATAATGTAATTTGTAATATATATGTATTCGAGTATCCTGTAATTTAATATTAAATATTAACTTCCATTCGTGTTCTCCGGGTTGCATATTGTTTGTTATATTAATATGAGGTCTAGGATATCCTTTACCCTGTAAATGTTGTTAAATAATATGTATTATTGTATGAATGCATATATACATTAATATAAGAATATATATATATATATATATATTTATATATATTTATATATATATATGTGTGTGTGTGTGTGTGTGTGTGTGTGTGTGTGTGTGTGTGTGTGTGTGTGTGTGTGTAAATGTGGATATATGTAAAGATAGATATATAGATGGATGGATGGATGGATTTGATTTGATATTTTATTTAATTCACATATGATATTATCTGTACTCTCTTTAAAACACAAATGAGAACATATCTATTTGTTATTTTATGTATAAATAAACTTTTCAATTCAATTCGATGCAATGCAATGGATAGATGGATGGATGTATAGATATATTGTTTTATAGATGGATTGATAGCTATATAGATGAATATATTAATGGATGGAATGACAATTTTTTCTATAAATGGATGGTGGATTTTAAAAACCGAGCATATTGCAGTAATTCCATAAATCTCTTCTATATCAAAAATATAACATGAGTTTAAAATTGAATTATGATGTTTTTCTTGCGTATTTTCAACAAATAAAGTTGGCGTATTCGTTTTCATTGGTTCTAAATATATAAATTATAGTGATTTTTAATAAGGACGTATGCAATATAACATTAGAAATAATGTTATCGAATAGTTTAAATTTTAAGAAGTTAATATATTATTTACTAAAAGTGTTTATCGAATTCCATAGGATTTAAAATACAACCTATAAAGAATTGACCGTATTCGAATGGAAATGTAATGACAATGTATAATGCCTGACTACATAATATATAGTTGTCTAATGAAATGTTATAGATACGTTTTGCTGAGTAAGTGAGAATTAAAAGTTAACTGTAAATTTTTTTATTGCACGGTATATGTTTAAGTTTCAAATTTAATAAATATAATATAATATATAATTAATATATTGTAATATTCGATCATAATAGTATTAATTATATTACAAAGAAAATTACTTTTCAATTTTACAATAAATATTATGATAATAATTTGCATTATTAAATATATTGTCATATACACTATTTTATAAGCATATACCTTACTATTAGATCAACTTAATGTATTGTAATTTATTGTGCTACCTTTTCTCTATATGTTAGTAATCTATTCTAGCTAAACCATTGCAAATATGTATTATAAAATATATGCTCAAAGATGACATCAAAGCTAATCTTGTTAATATAGATGATATTATATTTAATAGAAAATATATTAATAAATAAAAATGACATATTTCTATAAAATTGTAAATAGAATTAAAAATGTAGCAAATTAAAAAATATAAATTGTATATATATACATATTATTTTTAGATGGAAATCTATTATATATATATATATATATATATATATATTATAAATAATCTAACTTGTAACATACAATTGCAATAGTTCAGACATGTGTACATTTCCTCCAACTAATATATTGAATAATTTTAATTACTCTAAATAACATTAATCCATCAAACCATTTATCTATCATCCATCCTTCCTTCCATATTTTCATTATGTTGAATTTAATTGCAAATTCTCATTTATAAACAAAATAATAAAAATATTTTTTGAAGAGTTACAATAGTGAAAAAATAAAGTATAATAATATAGTTGATAGTTAATAATGATGTCATGAGTAAAAGTGACGTAAGAAGATTCAGGTGACATAATATCTATCCGCATATATTCGCATTATTTAATGCGGATATATGCGATATACCTAATACAAAGGGGTCGAGAGGATAAGCATTTGACAATAATGTGTATTATGTATTCAGATCTCTTTTGAGAGCTATGCCTGCAAACACAAGGCCAGTAAGAAGCCATATGAATTATTATGAAGAGGTATAACTTAAAGTAATGGTGATCATTTTAGTAAACCATTTAAATGTCAATGCATTCTTAAGAATTTTTTCATATTCGATAATGTAAAAGATTATTTGAGATATTTGGTACTAAACATCTACAATTACATTTACCATAAATATCAAGATAAACTATAGCTTACTACTGATGGTAGTAAGCTAGTATTTGCTATTAGCCTCGAGGTATGTTCTTCTATTTATTAAGATGCGTAGACATCGTTCAATAAATATATCCAATAAATATATTATTTTAACCTTCGCTGTAAAAAGAAAAAATTATCCAGAAAATTTTGAATATACTTTCTTCTTTATATCGTATGTTAATTTTCATTAGAGAATTATTATATATAGAAACACTCATTCCAAAATAATCTATACATAGCTTCTTTGAAGCTATTAAACATTTAAATTATATAAATATATGCATATATTTATATATAAATATATATATATATATAAATATATAAATAAATATAATGCATATGTATTACGATGTATAATGTAATAATTAGATATTTTACCTGCTTGATTTAAATTTAATGATAAACATTTGTATTGTGAATTTCCCCTTGTGAAATTAGAGTAGTGTCCAAAATATATACTTTTAATGTAACAATCATCTATTTTTTTCTGTATTAAAATAAGAAAACATGGTAGAACTATATTCATACTTATCATGTTATAATAATAGAAATCGAGTTATTAAATATTAGATATGTAATCACCATCGATGTCGAATAACATTGATACATAATTGACTTTTAAAATACAAATAATAGATAGCAGCGAAATATATATGAAGTTCATCAAGTTAAAAAGATCAATTCACAATCTTAAGCAAGGCATACCGTGATTATGTCGCAGTCAAATACATTAGATGCATCTATAAATGTAACATATATATTACATTTATAGTCATTCTATTGTACTGCAATAACCCATATTAATAATAATATATATAACGTATATTTATTCTTCAATTTTCTATTTTTATTATTCTCTTATAAATTCACTAATAAAATTCGTAATATTATGTAAAATATGTAAATATATTTGTGAATAGAAATATGATAAAATAAAATTCATATTATTTTAATTAATGTATTATTTAATTAAGTTTTCGTCTTTTTAATAAAAAAGACCAGGTCACTGATGGAATAAGCCAACACGAGTAAGATATGTTCACTATTGGATTGTACAATCCCTTAAATGAAATGTAATGCTCCTAAGTATTTAACATTTATCCGTAGTATTTAACAAACTAATAAACGACATGAGAATCTAATATTATACAGTATATAATTGTAATAAATTTTCAAATATCAGTAATAAGACAATATTAAAGAACATAGAAAAGTGTTTAGCCATTGCGATATAGATATATTTTCAGGATTGTTTAATAATTTCGAAGTAAACACCTTTTACTTTTTTTTAATTTTATTAAGTCATGAAAAGAATTCCAGGGTGAAGAAAAAAAGATATAAGAAAATTTCAATATTATATTTATTTGTATTTAGATACTCGTATATTAAGTGAATAACATATTACGATGTTGCTGAAGATATACAAATATATCAATATAATGTATAGTATTTTAAAGGTTGGAGCAATCATTTCATATATAAATAGAACATTTTAACTCAAGCTAGATGAATAAATAAAATATGCATTAATAAATTAGTATTTTTTAGATATTCATAATTTGTAGATTCTTTATAAAAAATATATATGTGTGTTATATACTATGGATAAATATGTTTATTGTATATACGCCTACGTGATTATTAATTATAATTCTGTTATAATATAAAGTTATATTATAATTTCCTATATTATATATTATAATATATATCGATATATATCGATATATATATATATATATATATATATATATATATATATATATATATGAATGTTAAACGGAATATACATAAATCATATATTTAGATTATTTTAATATATTATTAATATACCTTTAATAAATAAATAGATATTTATTTATTATATAAATTGTATTATATTTTTTAATAATAGCTTAAAATAAAACTATAAAAACTTAAATAAAACTTTCATCAATATTAATAATATGATAATTATTTCTAATAATGTAAAACAAAATATTATTGAACCATTATATCTGTATTATAATATATATTTCAATACTGAAATATAATAAATATTATATATTATATTATATGAATTATAATATTATCTATATGTAAATTATCATATATATTTTATATTTTATATAATAGTATAATATTATAATCATCTACATAAATAATAAAAAATATTTTAAATGTAATATATGTACTATTATAATATGTATGATGTAATATGCATTACAATGTTTTGGTAATGGTATATTTATTATAAAAATAACCATAATATATATTAATTAAAATACAACTATTACAATATTGATATATAATATATATTCGTATCTTGAAAATTTAAGAGATTAGAATATCGCCTTTTGAGATAATTTATAATAATATTATATAATATATAAGAATATAATATATTGCTTAATAAATTATAGCCGAATTACAATGACATACTTTAAAAGTATAGCAGATCATTGATATTTTGAGAATGTATTTAAATGGTCGATATAATATATATTGCGGAATGTAAGATTGTTTTAATATAATGTTTGGTATTGTGCAAATATAGCGTAGTGATATAATGACCATGTATTGAGTATTCAAAATCAAAGGCATAACCTTGACATTTTCCCAAATATAAAATAAATAAATACCTCAATTTAAATTAATATTATTGAAATGTTACAAAAAATTTAAAAATTACATGTTACATAATATTATGATTATGTTTTTAATGAGATACATATGTAAAAGCGTATACAAATATAACACTTCATGTATACATTTAAAGCTAGACCTCTACGTTTAATTTGTTATTTAATTGAAAAATTCCTATATTAGGATTATATCATTTTTCATAGTATATTTTGCCAATAGAATCTTTAACAACTATAGCTGTAATATATATATATATATATATATATATATATATATATATATACATTGCATTTAACCTTCTTAATTAAAACCATACTTTCATTGAACATGAATAATGATAATCTGCATTAGTATTTATAATTTATAGATAATTTTATAATTTATAATTTTAAGTCGTAGTAATAAAGTGATAAAATCTAAGATTAATTATGTACATATTTAAACTTTTATTTTTTAAAATATAATTACTTCAGTAGATAACAATGTTTTGATTGAATTTGAAGTATACCATATTTTTGAAAGTTATGTAGTAATATTATACTAAAAAATAATATAAGTATTTAATGTAATTAAAATGTAAGTTAATATATATATTTATAAACTGAAATAATAATCATAAACACCGTTTGTATTCCCATTGTTAAACAATTAATCAACATAATTAATAATACTTCTATAATACATGATGCATTTATGTAATGATATACTTATAAAAATGAGATTATAATATCTATAAGTTCTAATATATTTATAAGTTATAATATCTATAAGAATAAGTCCAAATTCTAATTTAAACATGACTTTAATTAATTAATTTTCAATGATTATTTATAAATACAATTTACTCTTAACTTTGGAATCAATGGAGAATTATATCATTAAACTTCATATTTGGCGAGATGCATTTATTTATGTATTCCTATAAATGATTAACAGCTTTGATTAATATGTTATTATTAGATTCTACAGATTTAATAATGTTTTTTAATTCTTATACATTAATATTGTATTGTATATTTGTATATTTAATATTATTATTATCTTTGTACGATGAAATAGAAATACATCTTTAATTGTTAGATGTATTAATATATTAATTTAATATTTTATTAATATAAATAAAAATTTAATTTTAAATAATATATAAATATATATAATATATATAAATATATAATATATATAAATATAGATAATTCTTCGATACATATGGTAAGTGCAATAGCTTTTATTTAATATATTTTAATATAAATCCAATTATATAATTGTTTAATTATATAATTGTTTAAATGAATTTAGAATAATATACATGCACAATTCAATATTTGTCTGTGTATTAATATTTTAGTTTCGTTTAACATATCTGAATAGTCTATTAAATAATATATTATTAAATATATACATATTATTATTTAGTATAAATTGGTCTCATAATTATTATAACACACGCTGTTAGAAGATAATCAGAGAAATATATCAAATTAATTTTATGAAGAAATATATAAATTTATAGATATATGAAATAGTTTATTCGTGTGTCTAATTTTAGTTAATATAAGTCAATATAATGCATATTTATATAATAATATAATATATACCTATATCATTTATATATTATATGTGTATTAAATCTTATAATTTTACAAACCTTTTGTAATAATATTGTATTTTAAAATGCAAATTATATATTTTTCAATATATTGTAATATATATTAAATTTATATTAAAAATCTGCATATAATATGTATACTGTGATATAAATAAGATAATACAAATCAAATCCATTTAAACTATTTGAGAAAAATAAAAAAATTATGTAATATATTCTATTATACAATTAATTCATTTATATTTATAATTATCAATCATATTTTAAACTATGCTTTTTAATATAATATATATTGTTATATAGTATCCTCATTACTGTATTCATAATTTTTTAAATTGTTATTATTACTATTATTTAATATCAATAAACTATAATAAGTTATTATATATGATATTCTAATACTATCTCTAATATAAAATATATTAATATTTATAAAGATGTTTATAATATATATTTATTGATTATATAATTTACTAATATAATTTATTATGAAATTGGTGTTTATATGATATATATTAAATCAATTAGATAATTCAATTAATCATGAAAGATTATTTATTTTACCAATGATACAAATTGTTAATACTTATCCTTATTTATTTAATATTAAAATGAATATAGTCTCTAATAATGAATATTTCAAAAATTATTATTACATTAGATTTTACTTTGAAAATCAAGATTATTTCTTAATATAAAAATTCTATATGATATCTTAATATAAAAATTCTATTTTAGATCAATATTAAACATTATATATATATATTATTATATAAAAAAATAATACATATATATATATGGTGCATTTGTATATTTTTTGTATGTAAAATATATAAATCTTATAAGTCAATACAAATCATCACAATTTTATCATATGTGTGAAGTATTGGTCATCATTTCTGACCATAATAAAACTGACCATTGAAAATTCCTCTGATGTGCATTTATTTCTCCAGAAATCCATTTTTCCAGTAGTATGTCTTATATTACCAACCTATTTTTAAAATTATATATAATTGCTATACTATAAAATAAATAATACACATTTCTCTCTCTCTCTCTCTCTCTCCCTCTCTCTCTCTTTCTCTCTCTCTCTCTCTCTCTCTCTCTCTCTCTCTCTCTCTCTCTCTCTCTCTCTCTCCTATATATATATATATACATATATATATATATAAAATAGGCATACATATAAATAAAGTGATTTCATAATTAATCTTTCGTATGAAATATGAATTGCTAAGCTATATGGATACAATTGACTTTAATGATATTTTTGACTTCCGTCACTATTATTTTCATTTTAAATATTCTTAAAATTATAAGAAACTATGTAATAAATAGAAATTATTTCAAAATTTAAAAAATAATAATTAAAGATATTATATTCTATATATTTTCTCTTGTACCAATTAAATAAATACAATGTAATAATATTCTAACTATCAGTATAATGATTCTTAACATATGAAATATAAATATTGTTATTTTAAAAGTAATATTTTATTATTTTATTATTAATTAGCTTTTCATCAACACATTTTTTTACTTTAGAATTAATCTAATATCATATTAAAAATAAATAAAAGTATAAGTTAACTTTACAATATTAAATCAATTTTACCAATAGTTACAATTCAATTTAGAATTCGATTTAAAAATACCTATTTACATAACTAATTATTTCTATACCTAAAATATAACCTTTATCTGGTTAGATATATACACAAAAAAAAACTTTTTCAAATCCCATGCATATATCAGGGTTTTTTCCACACCCGAAAATACTTGTTTTCACAACTATATTATATAAATTTATAAATTGTATCATTTAAATTTTATAAATATAATATTTACTACAACACATTACGAAAAATGTCATAAAAACTATTTTTATAACTAAATTATTAGTAAAAATAACCAAACATAAACATTGATTACTTGGGAAGGAAATAAATAAATTCACGAATTATAATAATTTATTTAAATATTATATACAAAATCTATCATTGTAAATAATACTACAAATGTAATCAGTTTGTTATAGTCTGTGATATATATTTTAAAATAATTATATTGGCATGTATTCATAGATAACTAATAATATCACATAATTTAATCCATATTGCTTAACAATCCATATTACATACGACAACCCCTATATACTTATATTGATATTTACCAATCCAGTATATACTACATCAATTTCTATTGGATCTTTTACATTATACCATGGGCGTGTTGTTTTTGTTACTATGCTTACTGTAATATAACGATATATAATTAGATAATTTGGAATATATAAATATATAAATATATAAATAAATAAATATATAAATATATAAATATATAAATATATAAATATATAAATATATAAATATATAAATATATAAATATATAAATATATAAATATATAAATATATAAATATATAAATATATAAATATATAAATATATAAATATATAAATATATATATATAAATATATGTATGTCTTTATATAATATATGTTTTATAATAATCATTAATCAAATATCAAAACATTTCCTATGCAAATACGTTTATAAATTTATAACTAAAAATCAATTTATCAATATACTTATTAAAACCTCAATATAGTCAACCTATCATATATATTAAACAGACTAATTATAGTTAACGATAAACTAATTAAACAATCCATTTTTAAACTCTAAATAAATTTAAATAAATTTAAACCTATTAAATCTATCAAACCTATTAAACTTAATAAACGTCACAAACATATTAAACCGTTCAATCATATTAAACATATTAAAGCTGCCAACCATATCGTAAAAATTAAACTTATTAAACCTAAAAACCTGCCTAACTTGTGAAATATAAAAACCTCTTAACTTATTAAAACCATGAAAGCTAACAAACCAATTAAACATATTAAATATAAAAAAAAAGATTAAAACTTAATACCTATTAAACATGAAAAACGTATTGAACCTAATGAAACTGCCAAACCTACTAAGATAATAGATGGGTAAAAATAATAACTTATTGAGTATCATTAAAGCAAGTCAGTTTATAGCCCACAATAAATTAATTTTTAAAACTTTCATTACAAAATTAAAAGATTAATCTATAGGATTGAGTAATGTACTATATATGTTTGTAGTAAACGTTATTGTTATATTGATAATATGTGAATATACAATATTTAAGATATAGTACATAAATTGTATTTATATAATTACTTAATTATTTAATAAAATTTATATTATAAAATATAAAAATCTATATATCAGCAACATAATGTTTCAATGCGTTCAAATATTCAAATATGCAAATATGGAAGTAACAGGACAATATAAAAGTTATTTATATGAGAAATTTCTTTATATATATAAATGATGGATTAAGTGAATTTAATAATATATGAGTAATATTCTTATCAGTAATACTCTTATATCTAGAAATATGTCACAAATTTTAAAGTACATAATAGAGGATGACTGCATATCACATGCAAGGTAATATGCAAACCTAGCAATTTATCAGCATTCTGTATAGATTAATCAGTAAGATTGTTCGAGATAAAGGGTCAGAATGGCTTTAGTATATTGCGAATAGGTATATTACTATGTAATCCGAATAGAGAGGAATTAACACATTAAATCTTGTATGCCGACTAACAGAAATGAAATGGTGTTTAAATCATCCAACCTTACAGTTAATCTCTCTGAAAGATGTAAATATTGGAGATGATATATTTATCCGGAGCCACCCTATGGATCGCAATAAAATTCAGGATAAATATTATAAATACTCCTCTAGTCACCAACTAGCATTCCACACAGACGTTGAGTATAGTATCCATAATAAATGCGAAGGTAGTAAATATGTCCGAAGTATTATGGGCAATGAAACTACATCTAGATGTTTCTAAATCAAATGATAAAGTAATGCTGTAGAGTAACTGCTGTAGAGTAAACTACTGTAGAGTAAACTACTGTATAGTAAACTACTGTAGAGTAAACTACTATAGAGTAAACTACTGTAGAGTAAAATACTGTAGAGTAAACTACTGTAGAGTAAACTACTGTAGAGTAAACTACTGTAGAGTAAACTACTGTAGAGTAAACTACTGTAGAGTAAACTACTGTAGAGTAAACTAATGTAGAGTAAACTGCTGTAGAGTAAATACTGTAGAGTAAACTACTGTAGAGTAAACTACTGTAGAGTAAACTGCTGTAGAGTAAACTACTGTAGAGTAAACTACTATAGAGTAAACTACTATAGAGTAAACTACTATAGAGTAAACTACTGTAGAGCAAACTACTGTAGAGTAAACTACTGTAGAGTAAACTACTGTAGAGTAAACTACTGTAGTATAAACTGCTGTAGAGTAAACTACTGTAGAGTAAACTACTGTAGAGTAAACTGCTGTAGAGTAAACTACTGTAGAGTAAACTACTATAGAGTAAACTACTATAGAGTAAACCGCTGTAGAGTAAACTGCTGTAGAGTAAACTGCTGTAGAGTAAACTACTGTAGAGTAAACTACTATAGAGTAAACTACTATAGAGTAAACTGCTGTAGAGTAAACTGCTGTAGAGTAAACTACTGTAGAGTAAACTACTATAGAGTAAACTACTATAGAATAAACTGCTGTAGAGTAAACTACTGTAGAGTAAACTACTATAGAGTAAACTGCTGTAGAGTAAACTGCTGTAGAGTAAACTACTGTAGAGTAAACTACTATAGAGTAAACTGCTGTAGAGTAAACTACTGTAGAGTAATGCTGTAGAGTAAACTGCTATAGAGTAAACTACTATAGAGTAAACTACTATAGAGTAAACTGCTGTAGAGTAAACTGCTGTAGAGTAAACTACTGTAGAGTAAACTACTGTAGAGTAAACTACTGTAGAGTAAACTGATGTAGAGTAAACTACTATAGAGTAAAATGCTGTAGAGTAAACTACTGTAGAGTAAACTACTATAGAGTAAACTACTATAGAGTAAACTGCTGTAGAGTAAACTGCTGTAGAGTAAACTACTGTAGAGTAAACTACTGTAGAGTAAACTACTGTAGAGTAAACTACTGTAGAGTAAACTGCTGTAGAGTAAACTACTGTAGAGTAAACTACTGTAGAGTAAACTACTGTAGAGTAAACTACTATAGAGTAAACTACTGTAGAGTAAACTACTGTAGAGTAAACTACTGTAGAGTAAACTACTGTAGAGTAAACTGATGTAGAGTAAACTACTATAGAGTAAACTGCTGTAGAGTAAACTTCTGTAGAGTAAACTGATGTAGAGTAAACTACTGTAGAGTAAACTACTATAGAGTAAACTACTGTAGAGTAAACTACTGTAGAGTAAACTACTGTAGAGTAAACTACTGTAGAGTAAACTGATGTAGAGTAAACTACTGTAGAGTAAACTACTGTAGAGTAAACTTCTGTAGAGTAAACTGATGTAGAGTAAACTACTGTAGAGTAAACTACGTTAGAGTAAACTACTGTAGAGTAAACTACTGTAGAGTAAACTTATGTAGAGTAAACTACTATAGAGTAAACTGCTGTAGAGTAAACTACTGTAGAGTAAACTACTGTAGAGTAAACTACTGTAGAGTAAACTACTGTAGAGTAAACTACTGTAGAGTAAACTGATGTAGAGTAAACTACTATAGAGTAAACTGCTGTAGAGTAAACTTCTGTAGAGTAAACTGATGTAGAGTAAACTACTGTAGAGTAAACTACTGTAGAGTAATGCTGTAGAGTAAACTGCTATAGAGTAAACTGATGTAGAGTAAACTACTATAGAGTAAACTGCTGTAGAGTAAACTTCTGTAGAGTAAACTGATGTAGAGTAAACTACTGTAGAGTAAACTACTGTAGAGTAAACTACTGTAGAGTAATGCTGTAGAGTAAACTGCTATAGAGTAAACTACTGTAGAGTAAACTACTATAGAGTAAACTACTATAGAGTAAACTACTGTAGAGCAAACTACTGTAGAGTAAACTACTGTAGAGTAAACTACTATAGAGTAAACTGCTGTAGAGTAAACTGCTGTAGAGTAAACTACTGTAGAGTAAACTACTGTAGAGTAAACTACTGTAGAGTAAACTGATGTAGAGTAAACTACTATAGAGTAAACTGCTGTAGAGTAAACTACTGTAGAGTAAACTACTATAGAGTAAACTACTATAGAGTAAACTGCTGTAGAGTAAACTGCTGTAGAGTAAACTACTGTAGAGTAAACTACTGTAGAGTAAACTACTGTAGAGTAAACTGATGTAGAGTAAACTACTGTAGAGTAAACTACTGTAGAGTAAACTTCTGTAGAGTAAACTGATGTAGAGTAAACTACTGTAGAGTAAACTACTTTAGAGTAAACTACTGTAGAGTAAACTACTGTAGAGTAAACTGATGTAGAGTAAACTACTATAGAGTAAACTGCTGTAGAGTAAACTACTGTAGAGTAAACTACTGTAGAGTAAACTACTGTAGAGTAAACTACTGTAGAGTAAACTGATGTAGAGTAAACTACTATAGAGTAAACTGCTGTAGAGTAAACTTCTGTAGAGTAAACTGATGTAGAGTAAACTACTGTAGAGTAAACTACTATAGAGTAAACTGCTGTAGAGTAAACTGCTGTAGAGTAAACTACTGTAGAGTAAACTACTGTAGAGTAAACTACTGTAGAGTAAACTGATGTAGAGTAAACTACTATAGAGTAAACTGCTGTAGAGTAAACTACTGTAGAGTAAACTACTATAGAGTAAATTACTATAGAGTAAACTGCTGTAGAGTAAACTGCTGTAGAGTAAACTACTGTAGAGTAAACTACTGTAGATTAAACTACTGTAGAGTAAACTGCTGTAGAGTAAACTACTGTAGAGTAAACTACTGTAGAGTAAACTACTGTAGAGTAAACTACTATAGAGTAAACTACTATAGAGTAAACTACTGTAGAGTAAACTGCTATAGAGTAAACTACTGTAGAGTAATGCTGTAGAGTAAACTACTGTAGAGTAAACTACTGTAGAGTAAACTACTGTAGAGTAAACTACTGTAGAGTAAACTACTGTAGAGTAAACTACTGTAGAGTAAACTACTGTAGAGTAAACTACTGTAGAGTAAACTACTGTAGAGTAAACTACTGTAGAGTAAACTACTGTAGAGTAACTCTGTAAAGTAAACTACTGTAGAGTAACTCTGTAAAGTAAACTACTGTAGAGTAAACTTCTATAGTGTGAGACCACTTCTAATGCTCCGGAATGTTACAGAGCTATTATGTATGTAAAGTTATGTAAAGCGATTATGTAATATAATGTGATGCAGCGATATATATAAATTCTATTCCACAGCAATGATACATTATTTATATTTATATTCTATTTGGTTGCTATGGACAGATCATGTCTAATCCTATAAAGTAAATAATAACCGACAAAGTAGTCAGTGTTAGACTACTTCGAACCGAGTTAGAATTGTTATTTTCGTTAATTATTAATCACTATTCGATAATCGTTTGTATATTGCAATAGGATTTGTATAAATGAAAAATATAAATAATATTTAATAAAACAATCATAATATAAATTATATAGTATACTAACTTTGAGAATTAAATCCAATTATAAAAAATATTAATATTGAAATAATTGATGTATACATACTGTTGATAAATATTAAGATATGTAACTGAATTCTATATATATATATATATATATATATATATATATATATATATGTATGTGTGTATATATAGTTAATCAATATATTATGATTAAAATGTTAAAAAAGGATTTTACAATATATGTAATAATACATTATATTAAAATAAAATAATAATCTACAATACAATACAAAATAATAGTTATTTTATTTTGGTAATTATAATATTAATAATAATATAAATTATAATTAGATGTTTATGTTTAACTATAATATTAGCATAACATAATTACTCTTATGTTTTCATTTAATGAATCCACAAATAGTATTAGTAGTCAAATAACCTCCTACTATAAAATGTGAAAACTAATACAAGAAGTGCCTCGATGGAGATAAACTCTAACTTAATGACGTATACAGTCTTAGAAGATCATTATTTTGTGTTTGGAAATTTTACTATTATGGATAAAATATAAAATTCGCGCGGTAATATTTTAGAATTCTGATATAACTATTTTATATCTACGTTATATATTATGTTCTATGTCATTCGGAATTTATATGTTTCATTTATATTTTATTAATTAATTTATCATTTATTTATATTGCTTTTTTAAAATCATTTCAGTTAATGAGTAAACATAATTATATATTTTATAATATGTATTAAAGTATATATTTATTATTTATAACGATATATGGTATCGCGTTTTAACTCGTAAGTACTTTTATTTTATTATTATTAATATTAAATTAATATGAAGATTATAATTGATACACGATTGTTATATTTTAATTATTATATGATAAAGGAGTATATTTCAACATTCATAATCTATAAATGAAATATAAATACATTGAAAAAACTACGGTTGATATTCTATAATTAAATAGAGTTTAATCTTGGGTTAATATATTATATATTTTATCATAACTAGTATTTATATAGAAGATTTTTAAATTGTTATGTATTGTGCCATATCACATATATTATGATATTTATATATTACCTATATTCTTTGTTATTCTTTTTAAAATAAAACTATATTCTGAAATAAAAAATATACAAAATAAAAATAAATAGAATTATAATAAATAATATTAAACAATAATATCTTTAAAATAACTTTAATACGGAAGATCGAATGATTAACTTGATTATTTGACCCTTTATATAAAAAGCTGTATCAGTTACATTCCGTAGTCGAATTACACGAATACAGATTATGTAATGCGTATTGTGTGGTTCCGTCATCGATCTAAGTGTTGGCGAAACCGGTACATTATTAAACAGATAATTTCAGGTAAATTAAAGTTGAACATTTGAAGTTGAACATTGTAATTATTGAGAGTAGATGTTAAAATAGAAAATTTAGTATTATTTTTCAACAATAGGAATCAATCTAAGTAACCTACATATGTAGTCCATATAATCTAAAGTAAATCTATAATATTTACGGTAAAATATATATATATACATAAGTACGTTTTAAAAAAGCGATTTTAAAAGATAAAGTAGTATTAATATGAAATGATATTCCCCTATATTAATAATGATTTAATAATTGTTATGCCACAATCGGACCCAAGCATATGACTTATACATACAACTACATCAAAACCATACTTGATAAACTACAACAAAATCTCAATTCCTACTCATAATGCTTATATACTAAGATTATTAGATATTTTTCTTTTTCATAAGAATTTTTAGGTAAAAAAAAGTGTCCTACTATTCAAACATATAAAGTCAATTATTATATATTTTAATAAATATAGATTTGTAATAAATAATTATATATATTAAAATCATTATAATGATATATAGTATCACTCATTATATGTTTATATACACATACATAAGTGTAAATTTAAAAGTATTATAAACGGAAAACAAATAATATTATAATATATTATAGCAATAGAAATTTAGTAATTTTCTATTTTTATACTATAGTATATTATTATAACTGAAATACAATTATTTTGAAATTTTATGGGAATGGATACTCGACGGTAACATAAATTAATGATATGTTAAGAAATCATCTAATAAAATCAACGTTTGAGCTTTAATATATTTTGTAATTTGTTTTAATTTATATAATTTTAATATATAATACTTTAAATATACTTTAAGAATCGTTTGTATTGAATTTTAGTTATAATGTCATTAATTCTTTCGATAATACAATTTATCACGTGGATCTACTTTATATAATCACCCATGCAGACTTTATATAGTGTTTATACAATATAAGTTTTGTTATCTTCATTAATTAAATTTCATTATATTATAGATATTCAGTAGAGAATTATTTCCTAGGAAATGTAGTGAAGTGAAACTTATATACCATAACAAATATCCTAAAATCAGTTCGAATCCGCCTTAATATTAAATATTATTTATATAACAATATTTAGTAACATATGTTTACGAATATGTCAAATATATACGTTACAAATTATATATAAATTTTAATAAAGTATAACCACATAATCGTTTCTGTTCGAATTATTATCTTTAAAGATATCTATATAAATAAAGTTAATATTTATAGGGATTTCAATTCGAAAATAAACAAAAAGTTATTTATTATACTATTTAGTATATGCATTTCATGTATAATAATTTATTTATTTTAGTTATGATTATTTTAATAAATACTTAGAATTATATTGATTACTTTTATTATAATTTTAATTGCGGAAAAAAGTAATACATATATATAATACTTATAATTTGCATTATAATCAAATAGAGTAGATTATAATATTTCGTAAATATTTTTAGTAAAGAAATGCTAGTTCATCTATAGATTAATAAATAGTTATTCTTGAAAGAACTGTATTTTGTTAGTTTAATAGTATTTCTAAATATAATTATGGAGAATTGAGTATAACTTATTCTTTTTATTCAATATATGTAATTACTTAATTCTAATTTACAGATTCCAAAAAAACATGACTTCTAGAAGAGTAACTTGTGTTAAAATAAAATTATATATATATATAAATGTTTTTTGGCGATTAAATACGATGATATTATATATATATATATATATATATATATATATATATATATGTTCTACTATTATCATAAATATTATTAGTGACTATACTATAGAAAATGTAATTATATCTTAATAACAAAAACTATTATATTATATTTGTAAAATTAGATAAATATATAGAATGAATAAAGACAGGTTATCCTATTAAACTTTATAAATTGTAGATATAATTTATCAACTACTAATATATTTAATTATAGCTTTAATTTAATTCAGACATATAATAATAATAGTTGGCATAAACTTTGTCCAGGAAAATTGAATTACTTAACTTTACAAATATCCAAGTTATCAATTATTTAGCATAAAAGTAACAATACATTTTAATAATATTATATACAAAAAATTAATACATTTTACAAAATATTATAATTAATCATGGTCAACATTAAAATATATAGTCTAATTTATTACAGAGTCATTTAATAGATTATTAGTAAATAATATTGATATCATTGTGTTATTTATAGGTTGTAATGTTTTAATTGCATATGGGTTAAATATTTATTTTCCATTTATTAAATAACTTTCAATTGTGTATATTTAAGATGATCTCGAGAGATAAGTTTAAGTGTATGATATTTGTAGATATAAATATATATATATATATGTGTGTGAGTGTGTGTATGTGTGTGTGTGTGTGTATGATATGATATTAGTAGGTAATATAAAATAATTATGAATGATATTTTAATTTAAATATTTAATTATAACATATTGAAATGTTATTTCAAATACACATACATATTTATAAATGTGCATGGCAATTAAATATATAAAATGTTATGTAATTTATTAAATTGTGATACGATAAAAAATATACATTAAAAATATAAAATATAGGTTATTTGAATTATTTTATAAATATAATTTACCATGTACATGTGTTATAACATGTCCTTGATTTCAATTAATTTCTAAAATCAGATATTCTAAGATGTGACATAAGAATTAAAAGTTATTACATGGAAATTGACAGGTTCTTTTCATAATTAAATTACTGTTTACTATAATTATTAATTTTAACTAACATTATTAACAAAAGATTATATAATGCGTTATATATAATACATTCATTAAAATTAAAATAAACAGTACTCAGGATGTAATTATTTTAATTAAATAAAATCAACATATTTCCAGGTAAATTTGAACAATTAAATATTAATTTATTTAACAACCATAATTGCATTATTATGTGTGTAATATGATTTAATATTATAATATCATTATGTATGTACAATTATGTTATCCTAATTTATATTACTTATATTAAACGATCAAATTTAATAATATAAGATAGTTAATTATAGAAAGTATAAATTTAAAAAAGAAATGATAAGTTTAAAAAATTACATAAATTTTAAAATGATAATTTAAGTTATTTTAATTATAATCTAATAATATTAAAAAGATATAAATACTGAATTCTGAATTAATTCAAGATTGTTGAAATATAGTCATCATTTAGTTCTGAAAAACAATCATGCATTGAATTAGATTATTTCATGATAAAACAAAAAAAAATTATATTAATATTATAAGTTTATTATGTTAACATAATTAAAAATTGTACATAAATAAAACACCTAACTAAAAAGTGCATTATATTAAATTCATAAAAATATAGTTCTAATTATTCAAACTAGCAGACAATCTAGTAGACAATAAACGAAAAAATATAATAATTTTAAAAACTGTACATAATAATAAAATAATAAATATAATGTTTGTCATCTACCACCAGGTAAAAAAACTATTTGTATGTAGAGTCTATATAATATATATATAAGGAATTCGCTTTTACAATATAAAAATGCGTAATATAAATATATTTTAATATAAAACAATCGTAAAACAATATATATTAAAATAAATATATAATTGTATGCATCATTGGTGTGTTCATGGGAATGGCATGTCGAGGTCGAGATCATCAAACGTAAACCAACCATATCCATTTGTAAAGTCGTCTAAAAATGAATATCTGATTTATATAATAAAACAATTATTATATAAAATAACATAGAAATACATATAGAAACTATCAATATTATTTATTGAATAACGATCTCAGATATTATCACGAAATATATATAACAGGGTATATATAACATAAGAATCAGTTAACATATTATAAACAATAACTGATAATAAAATGAATAATGACTATTCTATTAAATAAGGTAAATATAAATAATATAATAATATTTAAATTAACCTTCGGAATATACATTTTTCAATAGTTTAATCATATTACTTGGTTCAATTTCTACGTATAAATGTGATTTAATAATGACACCATCACATTAAATAGTATAATAAGATACGCCTATTTATTATATCTTCAATTTGATTGGTTACTACAACATATTTATTTAATTAATTAAAGTAAATGCTATTTTCATTAGTTATAGTATTCATATTAAAATGTAATATATACTTAACATACAGTTATATACAATACATCATTTTGTAATTATTTTCAAATATAGCATTTACGTCGTAGTATATAATAAGTTAAATCACATATAGTGAAATATCTTTTTAATTCATTAATTTCATAATATTAAATATATAATTATAATATGCAAATATGATATATAAACAATTAAATATATAGTTTTTATATATGAATCAGTATTATAATTACATATATAAGGTATAAATGTTAACTATATAAATATAACTGTATTTAATCATTTAATCTATAATCTATATTAACATATTTCATTATATGTTAAGGTATACCTTTTATAATTTTAATTAAAGTATTTTATTCTTTATAGTTAATTTAAAATTAATACAATATTTAACAAATTAACTATTTTGTATGTAGTTTTAATTTCACAGGTTAAATTTAATATCATACCTATCAACAGTGTCAACCTGTGAGAAGATTAAGTATAGAGTACATACATTTATGTATAAATATATATATATATATATATATATATATATATATATTGTAATAATAATTTGATATATAATGGTAAAATAATAATAATAAATATAATTTTAAAAAACATATCTGTAATAAATATATAATTGTATTAATATAAAATAAATATTTAATTTAAATTTTGAAAATTATAAATGGCTGATCCAATAGTAATTTTAAAGAATTAAATAATGTAAATTGCATTAATACAATATTTTACATAATAATTGGTGGTTATATCGAATATAATATATTAACCTATTTAATAAGTGAATTATAACTACTACCAGATAAAAAAAATAACAATCTATATTTAGAGTCTATATAAGTTATAAAAGAATTTGTTTTTTTTCTAGTTAAAACAAAAATATTTTTTTATACCAATATTATATACATATATACATAATTTATATATATTAGGAAAAGTTAGACACATATAAACCCAACTAGGAAAAGGTACACAATTAATAAACTAAATTAAAATTATATTAACCCCATAAAAATATAATTGTAATTAATATTACTAGAAAATAAACTAGATAATATAATAAGTTATATATATATATATAATTATATATATATATATATATATATATATATATATAATTATATATATATATATTCGACTGTTATCATAAATTTTATATTATAGGAGACTTTATAGAAAATGTAATCATATCTTAATAACAGAAGCTATAACAACATCTTTGTAAAAATATAAATAAATATAAAAATATAGTAGGAAACAAGAAAATTTAATCCATTAAAAGGTTAAAATTGTTGATGCAATCTTCATATAAATAGTCAGTATAAACTTTGTCCATCATCTTCAAAGAAAAGTGAATTACTTAACTTTATAAATCTATAAGTTTTCAATTATTTAATACCAGTACATTTTAATAGAAATTAAATAAATTACAAATAATATGTAAATCTGTAATCAAAAAAAAATCCAATAATCAAAAGCAAATCCATAAAGCCATATCTAAACTACAATCTTAGAAAGTAATCCAGTATATATAGTTAATTATGAAATACAAGGCATATATGTTCCTAAATGTATAGTTTATAATATCAAATTAGTATTATACTACGCTGTTGATGATTAGTATTATTAATACTCGTGGAAATATTAAAAATAACTTTAATATTTTTAATAAAATGTATAACAAATATCTCTATAACACATATGTATTGGAAAATAATTCATTAAGTGAGGTCATAGTAAATCATTTATTTTTAAATGTGTATTAAAATATTTATATTAAATATTACAAACATGCTGTGATTAATTCTACGTAGAATCAGAATAAAGAATAATACGAAATATAATTTATAAATAATGACTATACATAAAATCGGATTATACGATTTTAGTATTATACTATATATGTATATATATATATATATATATATATATATATATATATATATATATATATATATATATATACTTTATAAATCTTCTAATTGTAAAATAAATGTTCAATTTTAAAAGATGTTTATCTACCTAATTTATATAGATACCATAAACATTTTATTTAATAGACTATCATTTGATCCGCATTTTTAATTATTATTTATATAATTTACAACATAGATATTACGTCTATATTATAAGCGCAATTCAATATAGGATTATTATATATATATATAAACATAATAGAAAATTATTAATTCCATTGATGGTTGCTAGAGAAATTAACTAAGTATTGTTCAAATTTACCTGAAAACTATTGAATTTTCATTAATTAAATTAATTATATCCAAAGTTCTGTTTATTTTAATTTAGATTATAATTATTATTAAAAATATGACTCATTATATTATAAAAAAACAATAATATTAGTAAGAATTAGTCAAGAAAATAAACAGTACTTGTATCATTAATAGCAATGTTATTATTATTAATATTTAATAAATATAAATTCGTATAAATATCTTAGAATTATTCAATTTTAGTAAATAATTGAAATCTAAAAAATGTCATAAACTATATAGGTGGACATTATAAATTATATTTATAAGATGCATGTTATCATTTTAATAAATATTGTTAATTGTATCCAATATAATAAATAATAATAATATATAATATCAATATCATTTTGTATATGCAATTGCCATAAAGAGGTAC
>OZ038314.1:20725720-20860217 GCA_964035775.1 Osedax frankpressi | reverse complement strand
ATTATATTATATTATATTATATTATATTATATTATATTATATTATATTATATTATATTATATTATATTATATTATATTATATTATATTATATTATATTATATTATATTATATTATATTATATTATATTATATTATATTATATTATATTATATTATATTATATTATATTATATACATATGATATATTTTAAATAGTATGTCATGTTTTGCTTATATTAGGATATATATTCATGTACGGTATATTCTATATATAATACACCAAGTATAATAAATAATATAATGTAATTGATAAATAAACAGTTTAATATTGACTTTATTTATATTGCACAACTTTTTTATAATATATTTCTATCCTAGTAAATTATTTTCTATAGAGGTGATGGTCACACATATATTTATATAATGTTCTATAACTATAAATGTTTATAATAACCACATATTTAATTATAATAATTAATAATTACTATTGTATCATAAAATTAATATTTATAATAATATAAATATTGAACATTGTTTTAATTAAATATTATAAGCGTATAATAATCAGTATAATTACGTTAAATAACGATATGGATTATATGATTAACTATTAATCTATTAAGTATTATCGCTGAAATATAGAAAATTTATTATAAAATTGTGTTTTATTAAACTTTAAATTTTAAAAATATTTTAATAGAAAATAGATGTTCTATTTTAACTGATATTAGATTAATTCCTATATTTATAATAATATGTGTATTACAGATTGATTTAATATTGAACATTTTTTATCATTTTTTAGTTATACATATTATTATACATAACTTTATTATGATTTTTTAGATATGATTATAATAGCAAAAGTAAAATTATTCAAAATTTGTATCATAAATAATAATTATAAAATTATAAATTAATATTTAATATAGAAAATATTATTTTTTCATATTTGTATATATCGTATATCTTACTTAGTATTAGAAAATAAAATAAATATTGAGATGTAAAATAATAATTTATATATGATAAAATATAGCTAATTATTAGGAAATCGTATTATATGTTATTAATAACTAAATAAAACATATTTATTGAGTGGTATTATTGATAGTAAATTGAGTTTGATAGCTAACATAATATTAAGAATATACTTAATATGATTAAAATACATACGAGTACATTATTTTATAGATATTAAATGTTTAACTAATAATATAACTAATCCATATATTATCACTTACACCGATTAAAATAAATTCTTATAGGGATTATAAGTTATTATGTCAAAAAATTGATAAATAAACATACCAATCAAAGAAATATAAATATTGCATTTTTAAATTATAAATATATATCGAAAGATAATAAATTTGAATTATATATATATATATTTATATATAATTTACATTTATATTTTAAAGTGGATAATCATAATCTATCTAGAATATATATATATATTTAAAAACTACTTTTTGTAGAGTTACTACAATTAAATTCTTAAATATATTCTCAGATATTATATTGAGATGTGCGATGTCGTTCTCGGCCGACTATAGCGACTACTCAATAGAGTAGATTTGTAGATAATGGAAGTACTTATTACTATTATGTTTTAATTATATAAATTGTCTAGTCATGACTATATGTTATGCTTATTATATCCTCGGTAGTGTATCATAGTAATATGGTAAATTAATCTAGCCCGTTTTTAATTTCGGCGTAAGAAAAATAAATAAAAGAGTTCATGACAACCGGAGATTATAAACCGATATAAATACAATATGTGATGTTTGGTTATATTATTAGAGAATATTTTATTTTCTAACAAGTATTTGATATCGTTTAATATCATAGTTAATATCTTTTAATATCATATTGGTAATTATAGTATTTCGAATAATGAAATATATTTATAAATTTGAATTTATGTAACCACGCCCTGATTTATATGGCAGATAATATTTAATACGCCCACATATAAGAATATGAAAATGATATTTTTTAATATTATAGAAAAACTATATGATAGCATATCATAATTACTGCTATTATTACTAATCGTTAAGTAAGTAAGCTATATTAATATCTAAATCTTTTATGTTTGCAAAGATTATGTAAAATGTCACATGATGATTCATTCTGGTACAGGTTCCATTCTGGCACACGTCACCGGTGGCATGTGCAAAATGGGTTGCTGTGCAAAGTGGATAGTTTCACGTGACATAATCTCATTTCAGTGTATACATTTCTAAATAAATTATTAAAAAATAATAAACTACTATTTAACAACTAGTAATAATACTGATAGTCAAGATATTCTATAATTAATTTTTTTTGTAATATTTAATAAATCTGATTTTATATAAATAAAATGTGGGTGTGCCAATACGAGTTATAGGCCTAGCTCGAAATTAAAATATTTATAGTAATATATTTCGAACTTTAAATATTAAACATGAATAATTATAATATATTAATATAATATTATAATATATATAATTAAATGAGATTTACCATTTTTTAAAAATAATTCATTCTCTGCAAATACTCCGTATCAAATAAAATTCAACATTAGAAGAATTTTACAAAGATAAGAAAATGAAATGTACTTTATTAAAATATGATGGTTATAACCAACCTATATGTTGAGAATATATTATTTAATGATGCATAAGATTAACTATGAATATATAATAATTATTAATAATTATATTTAATTTATTAAATATATATCTACTAATACCTTAAATATATCTTTAAATCTGGTATTATATATCTGGTATTAAATATATCTGGTATTATATAACAAACTTTATATCATTCAATTCAAGAAAGTATTTTGAAATTAAATGATTACTACAATTAAAACTATTTATATTTAATAAATTAAAATGTATGACTTGGATTCTGAGTTTATATTTTCTTAATATCATTGTAGTTTAATTGAGATTTCTTAAAGTTATCATTCATTGATTATAAGTTATCATTTAAAGGTATGATAGAATTTCTTAAATACTATCCTAGATTTAAATATACATATTCGTAGAGGTTATTAAAGATAGTTATATAAATAATATTAAATATTAATGCAAATTTGAAGATACTTTGAGTTACCTTTAGATAGTTATAAGATTTACTTAATCAAATTCCCTTGTGATTCTTGGAAAAACTCTGCAAAATATATACAATACAATGTAATTTAATGCTGATATGATTCTTGGTTGGTCTAAAACCGGTTTAATAATTGTATATTTTATTAGTTTATATTATTTTGTAAATACAAATTAAACATTTAAATAATCTATATATACTTTAGTATATGTTATTGCTCGTATATATATATATATATATATATATAAAGATTGTATTAATTTTCATTACTATTTTCTTAAAGTTAATATTGGATCAGTCATTTATAGTTTTCAAAATTATAAATACATATTTTTTATTAATAAAATTATATATTTATTAAAGATACGTATATTAAAATGATATTTATAACAATTGTTACACCATTATATATCAAATGATTATTACACCACATATTTATATATATGAATATATATATATAAACATATAAGTAAACATAAATGTATATACTATATAATAATACATACTTAATTACCACAAATTCGACACTCGTGTTTTGTATATCTTATAAACAGATATATTAAATTTATAGTAAATACAATCATGTTATCCTTAAAAAGTATAATTTTCATTTTATTGATAATACAACATTGTATTGTAAAATTGTAAAATTAAATCTACATACTAAATAATGTATGAGTTGAATATTTATTAATTTTTAAATTGACTATACATATTAAAATACTTAATATACAATTATTAAAGGCATACCTTATAATATAATACTATGAAATAAATGAAAATCAGTTAACATATTACAAACAATAAATGATAATGCAATAAATTATTAATATTCTATTAAATATTCTATTAAATATTCTATTAAATATTCTATTAAATATTCTATTAAATATTCTATTAAATATTCTATTAAATATTCTATTAAATATTCTATTAAATATTCTATTAAATATTCTATTAAATATTCTATTAAATATTCTATTAAATATTCTATTAAATATTCTATTAAATATTCTATTAAATATTCTATTAAATATTCTATTAAATATTCTATTAAATATTCTATTAAATATTCTATTAAATATTCTATTAAATATTCTATTAAATATTCTATTAAATATTCTATTAAATATTCTATTAAATATTCTATTAAATATTCTATTAAATATTCTATTAAATATTCTATTAAATATTCTATTAAATATTCTATTAAATATTCTATTAAATATTCTATTAAATATTCTATTAAATATTCTATTAAATATTCTATTAAATATTCTATTAAATATTCTATTAAATAAAGTTAATATAAATAATATAATAATATTTAAACTAACCTTCGGAATATTTCGAGTGTTTATTAATATTCCTTATTTCAATATGTACATATAAATGTGATTTAATGTATAACGGTGAATTCATCACATTAAATAGAATACTATAATAAGCCTATTTATTATGTCTTCAATTGTATTGTTTAATATAACACATTTATTTTATGAATTAAATTAAATGTTATTTATAATGGTTTATTGAATATTGGGTTTAAATTTAAATATAATAATATTTATTTATCTATACATAAATAATTTTATAATTATTTTAACATACAGTATCATTAGTAGCGTCATTGTAAATAATTAATATAATTACATATATTGAAATAGATTTTTAATTAATTAATTTCATAATATCCTGAATATTGTGAAATAGATAATTATAGTATATAAATATGATATATAAACAATTTAATATATGGTTTTTGAATATGACTCCATATTACAATTACATTTATAAGAATTACATAAATAACTACATCAGATAATTGAATATTGATCAAAATCTGTAAATGATAATTATAATTATTATTGATAAGTTATGTTGATCAAATTATTTGTATATAAGTTAAATTTTTGTCGAAACATAGTTATTCAATCTAGTTTATTTTAAATTTAATAGACAATATATTCTTTATATATTTTTTATAAATTTATATATAAAATTCCACAACTATCTACAACCTAGTTACAATCATAGTTACACAGTTAACTCGATATGCTATAGTAGTATTTTCTATATTAAATTGTACGTTATAATTCACGTAATCAAACGAAATTATAATGTCAAGTAATATAACTAATAAGTATGTTATTTAATTTAATATGGCCTGCTTAAAATATAGCATTATATTATAAGGTATATCTTTAATAATTGTATATTAAGTATTTTAATATGTATAGTCAATTTAAAATTAATAAATATTTAACATATACATTATTTAGTATGCAGATTTAATTTTACAATTTTACAATACAATGTTGTATTATCAATAAAATGAAAATTATACTTTTTAAGGATAAAATGATTGTATTTACTATAAATTTAATAGCTCTGTTTATAAGTTATACAAAACACGAGTGTCTAATTTGTGATAATTAAATATGTATTATATATATATATATATAATAAATAAAATATGGTATTTCTAATTATTATATATAACAGTATTTGTAGACGAATTTACAAATGAATATGATTGGTTTACGTGTGATGGTCTTGACCTCGATATGACATTCCCATGAAAACATCAATGGTGTATATATTTATTTTAATGAAAATACTTTATTACTATTTTATAATAAAATATAATTTTACACGTGCATTTTTATATTGTAAATAACAATTTATAGTCATTATCATTTCATTATCATTTCATTATCATTTCATTATCATTTCATTATCATTTCATTATCATTTCATTATCATTTCATTATCATTTCATTATCATTTCATTATCATTTCATTATCATTTCATTATCATTTCATTATCATTTCATTATCATTTCATTATCATTTCATTATCATTTCATTATCATTTCATTATCATTTCATTATCATTTCATTATCATTTCATTATCATTTCATTATCATTTCATTATCATTTCATTATCATTTCATTATCATTTCATTATCATTTCATTATCATTTCATTATCATTTCATTATCATTTCATTATCATTTCATTATCATTTCATTATCATTTCATTATCATTTCATTATCATTTCATTATCATTTCATTATCATTTCATTATCATTTCATTATCATTTCATTATCATTTCATTATCATTTCATTATCATTTCATTATCATTTCATTATCATTTCATTATCATTTCATTATCATTTCATTATCATTTCATTATCATTTCATTATCATTTCATTATCATTTCATTATCATTTCATTATCATTTCATTATCATTTCATTATCATTTCATTATCATTTCATTATCATTTCATTATCATTTCATTATCATTTCATTATCATTTCATTATCATTTCATTATCATTTCATTATCATTTCATTATCATTTCATTATCATTTCATTATCATTTCATTATCATTTCATTATCATTTCATTATCATTTCATTATCATTTCATTATCATTTCATTATCATTTCATTATCATTTCATTATCATTTCATTATCATTTCATTATCATTTCATTATCATTTCATTATCATTTCATTATCATTTCATTATCATTTCATTATCATTTCATTATCATTTCATTATCATTTCATTATCATTTCATTATCATTTCATTATCATTTCATTATCATTTCATTATCATTTCATTATCATTTCATTATCATTTCATTATCATTTCATTATCATTTCATTATCATTTCATTATCATTTCATTATCATTTCATTATCATTTCATTATCATTTCATTATCATTTCATTATCATTTCATTATCATTTCATTATCATTTCATTATCATTTCATTATCATTTCATTATCATTTCATTATCATTTCATTATCATTTCATTATCATTTCATTATCATTTCATTATCATTTCATTATCATTTCATTATCATTTCATTATCATTTCATTATCATTTCATTATCATTTCATTATCATTTCATTATCATTTCATTATCATTTCATTATCATTTCATTATCATTTCATTATCATTTCATTATCATTTCATTATCATTTCATTATCATTTCATTATCATTTCATTATCATTTCATTATCATTTCATTATCATTTCATTATCATTTCATTATCATTTCATTATCATTTCATTATCATTTCATTATCATTTCATTATCATTTCATTATCATTTCATTATCATTTCATTATCATTTCATTATCATTTCATTATCATTTCATTATCATTTCATTATCATTTCATTATCATTTCATTATCATTTCATTATCATTTCATTATCATTTCATTATCATTTCATTATCATTTCATTATCATTTCATTATCATTTCATTATCATTTCATTATCATTTCATTATCATTTCATTATCATTTCATTATCATTTCATTATCATTTCATTATCATTTCATTATCATTTCATTATCATTTCATTAACATTTCATTATCATTTCATTATCATTTCATTATCATTTCATTATCATTTCATTATCATTTCATTATCATTTCATTATCATTTCATTATCATTTCATTATCATTTCATTATCATTTCATTATCATTTCATTATCATTTCATTATCATTTCATTATCATTTCATTATCATTTCATTATCATTTCATTATCATTTCATTATCATTTCATTATCATTTCATTATCATTTCATTATCATTTCATTATCATTTCATTATCATTTCATTATCATTTCATTATCATTTCATTATCATTTCATTATCATTTCATTATCATTTCATTATCATTTCATTATCATTTCATTATCATTTCATTATCATTTCATTATCATTTCATTATCATTTCATTATCATTTCATTATCATTTCATTATCATTTCATTATCATTTCATTATCATTTCATTATCATTTCATTATCATTTCATTATCATTTCATTATCATTTCATTATCATTTCATTATCATTTCATTATCATTTCATTATCATTTCATTATCATTTCATTATCATTTCATTATCATTTCATTATCATTTCATTATCATTTCATTATCATTTCATTATCATTTCATTATCATTTCATTATCATTTCATTATCATTTCATTATCATTTCATTATCATTTCATTATCATTTCATTATCATTTCATTATCATTTCATTATCATTTCATTATCATTTCATTATCATTTCATTATCATTTCATTATCATTTCATTATCATTTCATTATCATTTCATTATCATTTCATTATCATTTCATTATCATTTCATTATCATTTCATTATCATTTCATTATCATTTCATTATCATTTCATTATCATTTCATTATCATTTCATTATCATTTCATTATCATTTCATTATCATTTCATTATCATTTCATTATCATTTCATTATCATTTCATTATCATTTCATTATCATTTCATTATCATTTCATTATCATTTCATTATCATTTCATTATCATTTCATTATCATTTCATTATCATTTCATTATCATTTCATTATCATTTCATTATCATTTCATTATCATTTCATTATCATTTCATTATCATTTCATTATCATTTCATTATCATTTCATTATCATTTCATTATCATTTCATTATCATTTCATTATCATTTCATTATCATTTCATTATCATTTCATTATCATTTCATTATCATTTCATTATCATTTCATTATCATTTCATTATCATTTCATTATCATTTCATTATCATTTCATTATCATTTCATTATCATTTCATTATCATTTCATTATCATTTCATTATCATTTCATTATCATTTCATTATCATTTCATTATCATTTCATTATCATTTCATTATCATTTCATTATCATTTCATTATCATTTCATTATCATTTCATTATCATTTCATTATCATTTCATTATCATTTCATTATCATTTCATTATCATTTCATTATCATTTCATTATCATTTCATTATCATTTCATTATCATTTCATTATCATTTCATTATCATTTCATTATCATTTCATTATCATTTCATTATCATTTCATTATCATTTCATTATCATTTCATTATCATTTCATTATCATTTCATTATCATTTCATTATCATTTCATTATCATTTCATTATCATTTCATTATCATTTCATTATCATTTCATTATCATTTCATTATCATTTCATTATCATTTCATTATCATTTCATTATCATTTCATTATCATTTCATTATCATTTCATTATCATTTCATTATCATTTCATTATCATTTCATTATCATTTCATTATCATTTCATTATCATTTCATTATCATTTCATTATCATTTCATTATCATTTCATTATCATTTCATTATCATTTCATTATCATTTCATTATCATTTCATTATCATTTCATTATCATTTCATTATCATTTCATTATCATTTCATTATCATTTCATTATCATTTCATTATCATTTCATTATCATTTCATTATCATTTCATTATCATTTCATTATCATTTCATTATCATTTCATTATCATTTCATTATCATTTCATTATCATTTCATTATCATTTCATTATCATTTCATTATCATTTCATTATCATTTCATTATCATTTCATTATCATTTCATTATCATTTCATTATCATTTCATTATCATTTCATTATCATTTCATTATCATTTCATTATCATTTCATTATCATTTCATTATCATTTCATTATCATTTCATTATCATTTCATTATCATTTCATTATCATTTCATTATCATTTCATTATCATTTCATTATCATTTCATTATCATTTCATTATCATTTCATTATCATTTCATTATCATTTCATTATCATTTCATTATCATTTCATTATCTTTTCATTATCATTTCATTATCATTTCATTATCATTTCATTATCATTTCATTATCATTTCATTATCATTTCATTATCATTTCATTATCATTTCATTATCATTTCATTATCATTTCATTATCATTTCATTATCATTTCATTATCATTTCATTATCATTTCATTATCATTTCATTATCATTTCATTATCATTTCATTATCATTTCATTATCATTTCATTATCATTTCATTATCATTTCATTATCATTTCATTATCATTTCATTATCATTTCATTATCATTTCATTATCATTTCATTATCATTTCATTATCATTTCATTATCATTTCATTATCATTTCATTATCATTTCATTATCATTTCATTATCATTTCATTATCATTTCATTATCATTTCATTATCATTTCATTATCATTTCATTATCATTTCATTATCATTTCATTATCATTTCATTATCATTTCATTATCATTTCATTATCATTTCATTATCATTTCATTATCATTTCATTATCATTTCATTATCATTTCATTATCATTTCATTATCATTTCATTATCATTTCATTATCATTTCATTATCATTTCATTATCATTTCATTATCATTTCATTATCATTTCATTATCATTTCATTATCATTTCATTATCATTTCATTATCATTTTATTATCATTTCTAATTAAAAGTAATACAGTTATATACAATATATCATTTTGTAATAATTTTAAAATATACCATCGGCGTCGTTGTATAATTGATTAAATCACATATAGTGAAATATCTATTTAATTAATTAATTTCATAATGTAAAATAAATAATTATAGTATGCAAATATGATATATAAACAATTAAATATATAGTTTTTATATATGGATCCGTATTATAATTACATATATAAGATATAAATATTATAAATAAAATATAAATAAAAATAACAATTATACAGTTAGCCTAATATACTCTATAGTAGTACATTTTATATATTAAACTGAACGTTATTATTCACATAATCAAACGAATATCTAATATCTATAAATATAACTGTATATCATTTAATCTATATTAACATATATCATTATTAGTTAAGGTTTTATAATTTTATATAAAGTATTTTACTCTTTATAGTTAATTTTAAATTAATACAATATTTAAAAAATTAACTATTTTGTATGCAGTTTTAATTTCACAAATATCATACCTATCAATAAAATTAAAAGTACTGTTAAGCATAAAAATAGTTTATTCACTATAAATTCAATATTTCTATGTATAATTAGTCCATTGTCTAAAGTGTCGACCTGTGAGAAGATTAAGTATAGAGCATATATATGTATGTATAAATATATATATATATATATATATTTATATATATATATATATATATATTGTAATAATAATTTGATATATAATCGTAAAATAATAATAATAAATATAATTTTAAGAAACATATCTGTAATAAATATATAATTGTATTAATATAAAATACATATTTAATTAATATTTCGAAAATTATAAATGACTGTAAAATCCAATAGTAATTTTAAAGAATAAAATAATGTAAATTGTATTAATACAATATTTTACATAATAATTTATGATTATATTTATTATATATAATTTGTAGAGTTTTCCCAAGAATCACAAGGGAATTTGATTAAGTGAATCTTATAACTATCTAAAAGTAACTCAAAAAACTTCAAATCTGCATTAATATTTAATATTATTTATATAATTCTCTTTAGTAACCTCTACGAATATGTCTATTTAAATAGTATAAAGCTATATTTTAAATATTTAAATCATATCTTTAAATAATAACCTAAATCAGTAAATTATAACTACTACCAGATAAACAAAATTAACTATCTATATTTAGAGTCTATATAAGTTATATAAGAATTTGTTTTTTCTAGTTAAAACAAAAAAGTAATTTTTTATATCAATATTATATACATATATACATAATATATATATATATATATATATATATTAGGAAAAGTTAGACAGATATAATCCCAACTAGGAAAAGGTACACAATTAATAAACCTAATTAAAATGTGAATCTCAGAAAAATATAATTGTAATTAATCTTACTAGACAATAAACTAGATAATATAATAAGTTATATATATATATATATATATATATATATACTGTTATCATAAGTGTTATATTATAGGAGACTTTATCGAAAAGGTAATCATATCTTAATAACAGAAGCTATAATAACATATTTGTAAAATTTTATATAAATAAATAAATATAAAAATATAGAAGGAAACAAGAAAATGTAACCTATTAAAAGGTTAAATTGTTAAAAAAATCTTCATATAACTAGTCAGTATAAACTTTGTCCATCATCTTCCAAGAAAAGCGAATTACTTAACTTTATAAATCTACAAGTTTTCAATTATTTAATACCAGTACATTTTAATAGTAATTAAATAAATTACAAATAATATGTAAATCTGTAATCAAAAAAAATCCAATAATCAAAAGCTAATCCATAAAGCCATATTTAAACTACAATCTTAGAAAGTTATCTAATATATATGGTTAATTATGAAATACAAGGCATATATGTTCCTAAATATATAGTGTATAATGTCCAATTAGTATTATGCTACGCTGTTAATATTAATACGCGTGGAAATATTAAAAATAATATTAATATTTTTAATAAAATTTATAACAAATATCCCTATAACTCATATGTATTGGAAAATAATTCATTAAGTGAGGTCATAGTAAATCTTGTATTCTTAAATGTGTATTAAAATATTTATATTAAATATTACAAACATGCTGTGATTAATTCTACGTAGAATCAGAATAAATAATAATGCGAAATATAATTTATAAATAATGACTATACATAAAATCGGAGTATACGATTTTAGTATTATAATATATATATATATATATATATACATATATATATATATATATATATATATATATATATATATATATATTTTGAGTATATATATATACTTTATAAATCTTTTAATTGTAAATAAATGTTCAATTTTAAAAGATGTTTATCTACCTAATTTATATAGATACCATAAACATTTTATTTAATAGACTATCATTTGATCCACATTTTTAATTATTATTCATATAATTTAAAACATAAATATTACGTCTATATTATAAGCGCAATTCAATATAGGATTCTTATATATAAACATACTAGAAAATTATTAATACCATTGATGGTTACTAGAGAAATTAACTAATTATTGTTCACATTTACCTGGAAAACTATTGAATTTTCATTAATTAAATTAATTATATCCAAAGTTCTGTTTATTTTAATTTAGATTATAATTATTATCAAAAATATAACGCATTATATTATAATAAATCAGTAATATTAGTAAGAATTAGTCATGAAAATAAACAGTAATTGTATCATTAATAGCAATGTTATTATTATTAATATTTAATTAACATAAATTCATATAAATATCTTAGAATTATCCAATCTATGTAAATACTTTAAATCTAAGAAATGTGATAAACTATATAGGTGCAAATTATAAATTATATTTATAAAATGTATATATATGTTATCATTTTAATAAATATATTGTATACAATATCTAAAATAATAATAATATCATAATAATATATATCAATATCATTTTGTATATGAAATTGCCATAATGAGGTACACATATTTATTAATATGTAAATTTTAATATATTTTAATAATATTTCAATGTTATAATTCTACATATATATATATATATATATATATATATATATATATATATATATATATATATATATATATATATACTCAAACATTAGATGCATTTCATATACTCAAACATTAGATCATTTTAAATATACACCATAGAAAATAATTATTTAATATATAAAATAATATACAATTTCAACATCATACAAATTATAAAAATAAATATATTATAATAGCCATAAATATAATTTACTAATAGTCTAGTAAACAACTCTAAAATAATTAAAACATTATATTTTAATGTTCACTTTGATTAACTATATTTTATGAAATTTAGTAATTACGTCTTTTTTGTGTATAAATATTGATTTATATATTATTTCCAATAGTTTTAAATAATGTTACTCTTCGATAAATAATTTACAACTTCAGAATTTATAATATCACGTATTATGCTTTTCCTTGCAGGTTATGGATAACGTTTATACAGACTAATCATATGAAGAATATGTCTCAATTAAAATAAAGCTATAAATATATAAATAACAAAATCAAAAATAAATTTTAGTAAAATATTACTAAAAACTATAGTTTTTAATAATAACTTTTCTTCATTGATTTTAAATATTTATGCAAACTTCAAAACTTATTATAATATCATAGGCTATGATATATTTTCTATAAAGTCTCAAATAATATTTCACTTATGTTAATAATGAAATATACACATAATTAACTGGTTAGTTTATGTATATGTATTTAATTTTATTTATGTAATTTATTATAATTAAATTAAATTAATATTATAATTAAATGATACAGTTACTTGACTGAAACTTAAAAATAATATATATTCAATTACGTTGCAAAATATAAAATATAAAATAACAAAATCAAATAATAAGTTTTTAGTCGAGTAGTCAATATTTATATTAGAATTAAGTACCAAGTAAGAATATGATATATATTTATATTGTTTTAAAGAAAAAAGTATTAATACATATTATATTAATACTAATCACCAAAAATAAAATTAATATATAGTTTTATATTAACACTAAATAGTTTTCTTGAAAGTCAAGTTTTGGAATCTATAAATTAGTATTAAGTTATTAAATATATTTAATACAAAGAATATATTATATTAAATTATAAATAAGTATATTTAGAAATACAAGTAAAATAACAAAATATAGTTCATTCGAGGAATACATAATAAAAGTAATTACATCCTAAATATAGAAATAGCTTAACAAATTCAATTAATATATAAATGCAATTATTATTTCTTTGCAAGAAATAATTACGAATTATTATAATCTACTATATTTGAGTATAATGTAATATTGTATTTAATTATTTAAATAGTATTGTGATTTATTTACAAAATTACAAATGGGTATTATATTTTTCTGCAATTAAAATAATAATAAAGATTAACGATATAAATCGCATTATTTATTAAAATCATTAACTAAAATAAATAAATCATATCATATCATATCATATCATATCATATCATATCATATCATATCATATCATATCATATCATATCATATCATATCATATCATATCATATCATATCATATCATATCATATCATATCATATCATATCATATCATATCATATCATATCATATCATATCATATCATATCATATCATATCATATCATATCATATCATATCATATCATATCATATCATATCATATCATATCATATCATATCATATCATATCATATCATATCATATCATATCATTTCATATCATATCATATCATATCATATCATATCATATCATATCATATCTTATCTTATCTTATCATATCATATCATATCATATCATATCATATCATATCATATCATATCATATCATATCATATCATATCATATCATATCATATCATATCATATCATATCATATCATATCATATCATATCATATCATATCATATCATATCATATCATATCATATCATATCATATCATATCATATCATATCATATCATATCATATCATATCATATCATATCATATCATATCATATCATATCATATCATATCATATCATATCATATCATATCATATCATATCATATCATATCATATCATATCATATCATATCATATCATATCATATCATATCATATCATATCATATCATATCATATCATATCATATCATATCATATCATATCATATCATATCATATCATATCATATCATATCATATCATATCATATCATATCATATCATATCATATCATATCATATCATATCATATCATATCATATCATATCATATCATATCATATCATATCATATCATATCATATCATATCATATCATATCATATCATATCATATCATATCATATCATATCATATCATATCATATCATATCATATCATATCATATCATATCATATCATATCATATCATATCATATCATCTCATATCATATCATATCATATCATATCATATCATATCATATCATATCATATCATATCATATCATATCATATCATATCATATCATATCATATCATATCATATCATATCATATCATATCATATCATATCATATCATATCATATCATATCATATCATATCTTATCATATCATATCATATCATATCATATCATATCTTATCATATCATATCATATCATATCATATCATATCATATATTATCATATCATATCATATCATATTATATTATAGCATATGCATATAATATACTTTAAATAGTATACCATGTTTTGCTTATATTGGGATATATATTCCTGTACGGTATATTCTATATAGAATACACCAACTACAATAAATAATTTAATGCAATTGATATTAAACAGTTTAATATTAACTATTTATATAGCACAACTTTTTTATAATATATTTCTATCCTAGTAAATTATTTTCTATAGAGTTAAAAATAAGACGTGATGGTCACACATATATTTATATAATGTTCTATAACTATAAATGTTTATAATAACCACATATATAATTATAATAATTAATAATTACTATTGTATCATAAAATTAATATTTATAATAATATAAATATTGAACATTATTTTAATTAAATATTCTAAGCGTATAATAATCCGTATAATTACGTTAAATAACAATATGGCTTATATCATTAACTATTAATCTATTAAGTAGGATCGCTGATGTATAGAAAATGTATTATAAAATTGTGTCATGGTAAATTTAAACAATTAAATATTAAATATTTTAATAGAAAATAGATGTTCTATTTTAAATGATATTAGATTAATTCAGATACTTATAATAATATGTGTATTACAGATCCATTTAATATTGAACATTTTTTATTATTTTTTTAGGTATACATAATGTTATACATAACTTTATTATGATATTTTTAGATATGATTATAATAGCAAAAGTAAAATTATTCAAAATTTATATCATAAATAATAATTATAAAATTATAAATTAATATTTAATATAGATGATATTATTTTTTCATGATTGTATATATCGTATCTCTTACTTAGTATTAGAAAATTAAATAAATATTGAGATGTAAACTAATGATTTACATATAATAAAATATAGCTAATTATTAGGAAATCGTATTATGTGTTATTAATTACTAAATAAAATATATTTATTGAGTGGTATTATTGATGATAAATTTAGTTTGATATCTAAAATAATATTAAAATGCAAATGAAAATTTGGAATACTAATTATTATTTATTTTTGGTATAAAATTAAAACTGCACCCAATAACATTTCATATGCATAATCATGACATATATAATAGTAACATATATCAGTATTTAACTGTTAATATAATTAAAAATAGTGTTTAGTTATAAGATTCACTTAATCAAATTCCCTTGTGATTCTTGGAAAAACTCTGCAAAATATATACAATACAATATAATTTAAAGTTGATATGATTCTTAGTTGATCTAAAACCGGTTTATAAATTATATATTTGATTAGTTTATATTATTTTATAAATACAAATTAAACATTTAAATAATCAATATATACTATAGTATATGTTATTTCTCGTGTATATAATAATGTATCTATAATAATCATTAATTAATTATTATGTAAAAGATTACATTAATACAATTTTCATTATTATTTTCTTACAGATACGTATATTAAAATAATTCTTACACCACATATTTATATATATGAATATATATATATATATATATATATATATATATATATGTTATATATATATATATATATATATATATATATATATATATACATAAACGTATATACTATATACTAATACATATTTAATTATCACAAATTAGACACTCGAGTTTTGGATGACTTATAAAAAGAGATATTAAATTTATAGTAAATACAATCATGTTATCCTTAAAAGGTATACTTTTCATTTTATTGATAGGTATGATAATACAACAAAATTGTATAATTAAATCTGCATACTAAATAATGTATGTGTTAAATATTTATTATTTTTTTAATTGACTATACATATTAAAATACGTAATATACAATTATTAAAGATATACCTTATAATATAATGCTATATTTTAAGCAGGCCATATTAAATTAAATAACATACTTATTAGTTATATTACTTGACATTAGAATTTCCTTTGATTACGTGAATTATAACGTACAATTTAATATAGAAATTACTACTATAGCATATCGAGTTAACTGTGTAACTATGATTGTAACTAGGTTGTAGATTGTTGTGGAATTTTATATATAAATTTATAAAAAATATATAAAGAATATATTGTCTATTAAATTTAAAATAACAATTAAACTAAATTGAATAACTAGAGATTATACATGTTTGGTACTATCATTGGGATGTATATATAAATTTGTTTCGACATATATTTAAATTATATACAAAGAATATATAAATATATAAAGAATTTGATCAAAATAACTATAGTCAATTAAAATTATTATTAACAGATTTTGATCAATATTTAGATATCTGATATAGTTATTTAAGTTGTTCTTATAAATGTAATTTTAATATGGAGTCATTTTCAAAAACCATATATTAAATTGTTTATATATCATATTTACATATTATAATTATCTATTTCACAATATTCAGGATATTATGAAATTACTTAATTAAAAATCTATTTCAATATATGTAATTATATTAATTATTTACAATGACGCTACTAATGATACTGTATGTTAAAATAATTATAAAATTATTTATGTATAGATAAATAAATTTTATTATATTTCAATTTAAACCCAATATTCAATAAACCATTATAAATAACATTTAATTTAATTCATTAAATAAATGTGTTATATTAACCAATAAAATTGAAGACATAATAAATAGGCTTATTATAGTATTCTATTTTAATGTGATGAATTCACCGTTATACATTAAATCACATTTATATGTACACATTGAAATAAGGAATATGATTAAACACTCAAAATATTCCGAAGGTTAGTTTAAATATTATTATATTATTAATATTAACTTTATTTAATAGAATATTAATGATTTATTGCAATATCATTTATTGTTTGTAATATGTTAACTGATTTTCATATAATTGATATACCTTATAATTTTTCTCGATAATATCGGAGTATTTATAATAAAATATGGTATTTCTAATTATTATATATATAACAGTATTTTTAGACGAATTTACAAATGAATATGGTTGGTTCACGTTTGATGATCTTGACCTCGATATGGTCATTTCATTATTATTTCATTATTACTTAAAGGTGCGATTTACGTAATTTTTCTTTACTTTTTAAATATAATTTATTAAAAATAGAAATATATATATATATATATATATATATATATATTAGGAGTAAGCATGTAGAAAGAAAATTATATAGTTTATTACATGATGTATTACATATTATTCATGTATAAATTATAAAATAGTATATAATATATTTAGTATATTAAATTTCATTATATTATATATATTCAGTAGGAATTATTTTCTAGGAAATGTAGTGAAGTGGAACTTATATACCATAACAAATATCCTAAAATCACTTCGAATCCGCCTTAATATTAAATATTATTTATATAACAATATTTAGTAACATTTGTTTACGAATATGTCAATTATATACGTTACAAATTATATATAAATTTTAATAAAGTTTAGCCACATAATCGTTTCTGGTGGAATTATCATCTTTAAAGATATCTATATAAATATAGTTAATATTTATAGGGATTTAATTCGAAAATAAATAAAAAGTTATTTATTATACTATTACATGTATAATAATGTAATTATTTTAGTTATGATTATTTTAATAAATACTTATATTGAATTATATTGATTACTTTTATTATTATTTTAGTTGCGAAAAATGTAATGCATATTTATAATTTTATAAACAAATTATAACGATATTTAAATAATCTAAATACTTATAATTTTGCATTATAATCATATAGAGTAGATTATAATATTTCGTATTTACTTTTAGCAAAGAAATGCTAGTTCATCTATAGATTAATAAATAGTAAGTGAATTAGTTATTTAAGATTATTCTATATTTAGAATTTAATGACTTTTAGTATGTAATCCTTGAAAGAACTGTATTTTGTTAGTTTAATAGTATTTCTAAATATAATTATGGAGAATTGAGTATAACTTATTCTTTTTATTCAATATATGTAATTACTTAATTCTAATTTACAGATTCCAAAAAAACATGACTTCTAGAAGAGTAACTTGTGTTAAAATAAAATTATATATACATAAATGTTTTTGGCGATTAAATACGATGATATTATATATATATATATATATATATATATATATATATATATATATATATATATATATGTTCTACTATTATCATAAATATTATTAGAGACTATACTATAGAAAATGTAAGTTTATCTTAATAACAAAAACTATTATATTATATTTGTAAAATTACATAAATATATAGAATGAACAAAGACAGGTTATCCTATTAAACTTTATAAATTGTAGATATAATTTATCAACTACTAATATATTTAATTATAGCTTTAATTTAATTCAGACAGATAATAATAATAGTTGGCAAAAACTTTGTCCAGGAAAATTGTATTACTTAACTTTACAAATATCCAAGTTATCAATTATTTAGCATAAAAGTAACAATACATTTTAATAATATTATATACAAAAAAGACAAAATTAATACATTTTACAAAATATTATAATTAATCATGGTCAACATTAAAATATATAGTTTAATTTATTACAGTGTCATTTAATAGATTATTAGTAAATAATATTGATATCATTGTGTTATTTATAGGTTGTAATGTTTTAATTGCATATCAGTTAAATATTTATTTTCCATTTATTAAATAACTTTCAATTGTGTATATTTAAGATGATCTCGAGAGATAAGTTTAAGTGTATGATATTTGTAGATATATATATATATATATATATATATATATATGTGTGTGTGTGTGTGTGTGTGTGTGTGTGTGTATGTGTGTGTGTGTGTGTGTGTGTGTGTGTGTGTATGTGTATGTGTGTGTGTGTGAGTGTGTGTGTGTATGTGTGTGTGAGAGCGTGTGTGTGTGTGTGTGTGTGTGTGTGTGTGTGTGTGTGTGTGTGTATGTGTGTGTGTGTGTGTGTGTGTGTGTGTGTGTGTGTGTGTGTGTGTGTGTGTGTGTGTGTGTGTGTGTGTGTGTGTGTGTGTGTGTGTGTGTGTGTGTGTGTGTGTGTGTGTGTGTGTGTGTGTGTGTGTGTGTGTGTGTGTGTGTGTGTGTGTGTGTGTGTGTGTGTGTGTGTGTGTGTGTGTGTGTGTGTGTGTGTGTGTGTGTGTGTGTGTGTGTGTGTGTGTGTGTGTGTGTGTGTGTGTGTGTGTGTGTGATATGATGTTAGTAGGTAATATAACATAATTATGAATGATATTTTAATTTAAATATTTAATTATAACATATTGAAATATTATTTAAAATACACATACATATTTATAAATGTACAAGGCAATTAAATATATTAAATTTTATGTAATTTATTAAATTGTGATACGATAAAAAATATACATTAAAAATATAAAATATATGCTATTTGAATTATTTTATAAATATAATTTACCATGTACATGTGTTATAACATGTCCTTGATTTTAATTAATTTCTAAAATCGGATATTCTAAGATGTGACATAAGAATTAAAAGTTATTACATGGAAATTGACAGGTTCTTTTCATAATTAAATTACTGTTTACTATCAATATTAATTTGTACTAAAATTATTAACAAAAGTTTATATAATGCGTTATATATAATATATTCATTAAAATTAAAATAAACAGTACTCAGGATGCAATTATTTTAATTAAATAAAATCAATATATTTCCAGGTAAATTTGAACAATTAAATTTATTTAACAACCATAATTGCATTATTATGTGTGTAATATGATTTAATATTATAATATCATTATGTATGTAAAATTATGTTATCCTAATTTATATTACTTATATTAAATGATCAAATTCAATAATATAAAATAGTTAATAATAGAAAGTATAAATTTAAAAAAGGTTTATTTTACATTAAAATGTTATTAATTTATAATATAATATTGTAGTTTTTTATATATATATACAATGTAATGTATTTCACTTTATATTTAAAGATCAATTCTCACTATATATTTGTGTAATAATTTAATTAAAGTAATATATCCCATTAATATATTATTAATGGTTCATATATATAATTATAAATGTATTCAGGAAACGACTTGTATATAATGCAATACCTACTTTGATTCCGGTATCAAACCCTCCTCCTCAATTAAAGTCACGGAGAATTATTGTGAAAACACCCATAATCTAAGAGTGAAGGTCTCTATAAATTCATGATATCCATATTAAATAAAATCTACATCATAACAAAAAATAGAACATTTCTATCAAGTATTTATTTATATTTATATTATAATACAATTATTTAGAGGCTGATTTCATTTCAAATGATGATATTGGGAACAACATAGGTGAATTAGCACAGGATCATATTGCTGAAAATCAAGAACAGAAAAAACAAATGAAATAAGAATCTCTAGATATCTATCACACCAATCTCAAGCACCAGCTTCAAACCATTCCAAATATACCTATACATACTATACTTTATCCAGAAATCATTCCATCGCTATATTTCCTATCACAAATTTATTAGATAATTCTATTGTATTTATAGCACTTGATATATGTAATTATATTCGTTAATATTGTTGTACAAAGTGTGTTATTTCTGTTAATAATATATATTTTGATTATTGCGATAACTGTCAAATTCGTGACAAAGTTATTAATTATTTTGTATGTATATGTTTAAAAAATATTTTATCTAGTCAAAATTTAGATACAATTTGTACCCTTAAAAAAGGAATTGGAAAGTCACGAACATTATTAATATTGAAACATATGTAAATAAATATTATATACAATACATTTTTTAAATTATATATTTAATATATATCTTATAACTAAATATAAATTGATATTTTAATAAATATATGAAATATTATTTGTATTGTCAAATTTATAAATCATCAATAAACATTTATTTATTAATGATCTGTGTCTTTTAATAAGTTTTACTTATTAGTAGAGTTATATACTTATATACCAATACTATAAATTACTTATAATATCATCATAAAACATAAATTGATATTTAAATACAAATTTAGAAAATATTGAAAAATGACCATAATGGCGGTTGTTTACATTTTCCGCCATTTAAAATATATTTCTCGTATTACATGAGACAGATAGGGAGTGCCCCCCCTTGGATAGAAAGTATAAATTTAAAAAAAGATATGATAAGTTTAAAAAATGACATAAATTTTAAAATGATAATTTAAATTATTTTAATTATAATCTAATTAAAATTAATCTAATATTAAGAAGATATAAATTCTGAATTCTGAATTAATTCAAGATTGTTGAAATATAGTCATCATTTAGTACTGAAAAACAATCCTGCATTGAATTAGATTATTTCTTGCTAAAACAAAAACAATTATATTAATATTATAAGTTTATTATGTTAACATAATTGAAAATTGTACATAAATAAAACACCTAACTAAAAAGTACATTATATTAAATTCATAAAAATATAGTTCTAATTATTCAAACTAGCAGACAATCTAGTAGACAATATAAACGAAAAAATATAATAATTTTAAAAACTGTACTTAATAAAATAATTAATATAATGTTTGTCATCTACCACCAGGTAAAAAAAACTATTTTTATGTAGAGTCTATATAATATATATTAGGAATTCGCTTTTACTAGTTAAAACAAATTGCAATTAGAATATACATTAATTATATTATTCCTATATTGAAAAATCTGGCAATTACCGATAGTAATATATCAAATTGTAATTTTTACCTTAAATAACGTTTATTTTTAAATATAAAATTATCATAGAAAATACAGAGTAATGAATATATTTTATTTTATATTTAATAACATATAACGTGAATTCCATATAATTATCTATATTTAATATATATAATTCATTATTTTATATTCCAATGATAATTTTGTATTATAATTGTTAGCATTAACCTTAAATCGTAACAAACTATTTAACTATCTATTTATTTCATAACTGTTTATATTAATTAAAATCTTTAAAATAACCGTTGACTGCCTACAATACTTTAGGCATAGTTTATTACAAGTATCTATATTATATTTAATTATTTCACATATAATTAAATAATCGATCCAATAATGTTTACATTTTTTTGTTTACCTAGGCATTGCCTGAAATATGATACAATTATAATTTGTATTAATGTATCAGTAATTTAAAATATTCATTCATTATACATCTTTTTAGAAAACCATCCAAAAATTTGTCACCTCATAAAAGTTTATAATAAGTAAAAACTTTAAAATAATTTTTTCTCATCAGCTTACATTATTTTAAGTATTGTTAATTTACAATTATTTATATTAAGTTATTGATATATATATATATATATATATATATATATATATATATATATATATGATATTTATAGAAACATAATAATTAAGAGTTATTTACAATATAAAAATGCGTAATATAAATATATTTTATTATAAAACAATTGTAAAACTATATATTAAAATAAATATATAATTGTATGCATCATTGGTGTGTTCATGGGAATGGCATGTCGAGGTCAAGATCATCAAACGTAAACCAACCATATCCATTTTTAAAGTCGTCTAAAAATTAATATCTGATTTATATAATAAAACAATTATTAAATAAAATAACATAGAAATACATATAGAAAATCTCAATATTATTTATTGACAAATGATCTCAGATATTATCAGGACATATATAACAGGGTATATATAACATGAGAATCAGTTAACATATTATAAACAATAACTGATAATAAAATGAATAATGACTATTCTATTAAATAAGGTAAATATAAATAATATAATAATATTTAAATTAACCTTCGGAATATACATTTTTCAATAGTTTAATCATATTACTTGGTTCAATTTCTACGTATAAATGTGATTTAATAATGACACCATCACATTAAATAGTATAATAAAATACGCCTATTTATTCTATCTTCAATTTGATTGGTTACTACAACATATTTATTTAATTAATTAAAGTAAATGCTATTTTCATTAGTTATTGTATTCATATTAAAATGTAATATATACTTAACATACAGTTATATACAATACATCATTTTGTAATTATTTTCAAATATAGCCATGACGTCCTTGTATATAATTAATTAAATCACATATAGTGAAATATCTTTTTAATTCATTCATTTCATAATATTAAATATATAATAATAATATGCAAATATGATATATAAACAATTACATATATAGTTTTTATATATGAATCCGTATTATAATTACATATAATAGGTTTAAATGTTATAAATAAGATCGATATTATACAAGTAAGATAAATATATAAGAAAAATCGCAATTATACAGTTAAGAGGTGGACACACTGAAAAAGCCAGTCGTTTTACGCGTCGTTTTTCCGATCGGAATTCGATTCCCGCCAAAAAAGACGCGGAATTACGCCGTGTTTAATTTTTACGCTGGCATAGAACATGTTCAATTTACAAGCGTAAAAAGCTGGCGTAATGAACTTTCACCTTTCCTCGTGATACACTTATTATTTAATTTAAATTATTTAATTAATTTAATATATAAATTTAATTCAAATAAGTATGGATATAGGTAAATTTATCCAACTTATCCGATTACATAAATCAATATGAAATGTATCAGATAGCTTATATAGTAATCGGATAAAGAGGACAAAAGATATTGCTCATATAGCAAATGAAATGAATATTACAGGTTTATTTAGTTAATTTAATAATTGATTATTAGAATATTTAATATATGTTCAATATATTTATTAATTTAGAAATTATTATAATTAATAATAATTAATATAAGATATAAATTAAATTAAGAAATAATTAAGAAAATATTATTATTAAAATAGAATATATAAATATACTCAATATTAATATAAAATTAGTATGATATAGATATACACATATATTTCTAGAATAATATCCCTAATTTAACGAATTACTAAATATATTTATAGAACCAAACTAGTTAATTAAAATATAATTTTTCCTATAGAAAATATGGTTAAAACAAAATGGAAGAGTACTCGCGATTATTATAAAAAATTAAAAATTAAATATAATAAAGAAAAATATAATCAAGAGAAAAGTGGGAATGGAGTTGAAGATTCTGTTGAATATCCAACATGGCAATATTACGATGGTTAGACAAATAAACAAGATATTTGTTTATAAACAAGTTTATTTCATGTATGCCTTATAATATATAAAATTATTATAATATTTATATATATTATCCAAATATATTGTAAATATTTTAAAGTATTATATCCGCTATATAATTTTTATTAAACATATCAATATATAATTACTTAGACATGAAATTTCTTAATGAAACTTTAGAAAATCGAACAACTATTTCTTCGGATATTTATAATATTTCAGAGAGTTTGTATTTAATAAGTATATTTAATAATCTGTATTAATCTCACTTTAATAATAATTAATAATAAATAGTATTTAAAAAATTTATTATTTATACATAAAGAGGTACAGTTACTTAATATTGTAGAAGTGGCAGAACCAGGATCTCCGCTATCGGTAGCTAGAGTAATCCTCGAATCAGAATCTGGAGTAATCTCTGAAACAGAATGTTCTGATATAATATCGAGCCCAGTAGATTCGGATCCACAGATTTTGAGTTGCGTAACACCAGACTCTATTCAGTCGACTCCAAGTACATCGCAGCTAGCCCTTTCTAAACCACACTTATCGCAGAGGTATTTTAATAATTATAGCATGTGTTATTGTGTATATACTATGTTTCTAAATTCATATCATATTTATAATATTTATACAGATTCAGTGATAAATTTAGAAAACTTGGAAAAAGAAAAAAGAATATAAATCTAGATGAAGAAATATTAAATAAACTAGAATCCTTAGAAAATAAGGATCAGTCGGCAACAGAAGATTTTTGTGCATCGCTTGGTCAACTAATCGATAAATATGCGGTTGAATCTAAAGATACGTCAGATATTCTTAAAATATTATCTGAAAAAACATTTGACTTTATTCAAGAGATGAATATAAAAAAGAAAAGCATGTAATTAATTACAATTACAATTAATTAAGTGCTTTTCTCTTTTATATTTATCTCTTGAATAAAGTCAAATGTTTTTTCAGATAATATTTTAAGAATATCTGAGGTATCTTTAGATTTTAACCTCATATTTATCGATTAATCGACCAAGCGGCGCACACAAATCTACTGTTACCGTCAAATCCTTATTTTTTAAGGATTCTATTTTGAAATAATTGAAATAAATTTTTTTTATATTAAATTCTAAAATGATTTTTTTATGAATAATTTGCAGATATTAATTAAAAACATCCCTAGAATAAACTGCATAATTATCGATAATAGATTATTAAATTTGTGAATATTTATGTATTTATATTATATAGCTTGTTCTTGCCAACCCACACTACCATTAGTTGAACAATAATCTGCAATTTCATTTCTTATATTGATTGCGACATTACTACTTGCATTTGGGGCGAGGTGTGATATTCCATCCATTGTTTCTAAATTAATATTTTTTATGTCTATTTCTTTTACGAGTAGATTATGCAAACAACAAGCAGTTAGTACAAATAAATCTACTTGAGCAGGTTTAAAATGTAACGATTTTTTTAAAAATTGAAATCTAGAAGATAAGATGCCAAAAGCGTTCTCGACATTCATTCTCGCTCTACTCAATCTATAGTTAAAAATTCTTTTTTTCTTGTCGAGATTTCTTGATGGATAGGGCCGCATTATATATGGTTTTAATGGAAATGCTTGGTCAGCTACAATAAAATAGGGAATTTTTATATTACGTCCAGGAAGCTGTTTTAATGGCGGTATATTCAAAGGGTTCGACTCATCCATCAATAATTCAGAAAGGCTAGAATTTGACCAAACCCCACCGTCGCTTACTCTGCCATTACACCCTATATCAACATATATGAATCTGCGATTCGCATCGACAAGTGCCATCAGCACAATACTGTTATGGCCTTTGTAATTGTAAAATGTTGATCCCGCATTTCCTATATCTATATTCACATGTTTACCATCCAATGCCCCGATACAATTAGGTAAATCCCACCTACTTTCAAATTTAGCTGAAATAACTTCCCACTCCTCAATGGTTCTTGGTAGTTTTAAACAATCAGCACCGAGTGAAGAGCATAGAGCTTCACAAGTATTTTTCACAATTAATCCTATTGTTGAATGTCCAATTCTAAAGGTAGTCTTCAAACTCCTGAAAGAATTACCTGAATGTGTATTAGTTAGTGATATAAGTTTCAACATAAAAATCATTCTTGATTTTGAATATTAAATTTTTCTTATTTTATTAAACAATTTGGTCTTTTTTATATGGAATATAATTGATTTGATATCCTATTATAAATATAATATGTAATACTTAATAATATACTTATATTATTACTATAAATAGTATTTTATCTTAAAAATGATTAAAATTAAATAATTAATATTATAAATATATATATATATACTATTGGTATTTTTTTGTCATAATCCTATTATAATTGTATAATTTTTAATCAATAAAAATAATATATACAGAAGTTTAAAAATATAATGTATATTGTTCTACACACTTTTTAAATATAAAGGGCTAATAAAATTGTAAACAGCAACTTGACAACTTTATTTATATTTTCTTATTTTATTTAATGTTAGTTTAACCTGTTGCTAGAAATCGAAGAGTTATTGCTAGCCTCGTCTCCACATCTATACATTTTCGCCAATTTGTATTTTTTTTCCTAATTATGGGCTTAATATGATTGACCAAATAATGAAATTGATTAGGAGTCATTCGGACAAAATTTATAAATTCATTTGGTTGTTCCTTTTCTAGTTCTTTTAACAAATTTGAGACTCCTGCATATTTATTTTTTCTATCTAATAGCCACTCGTATGACCATAATCTCCTTTTTCTTCTTCTTAGGCGATTTATATATAATAATTTTAGCAGTGAATTCCTTTTCTTATTTTTTTCTCTCCGACTCATCCTTAACAATTTTAAATAATTATTTACATTTTACTTTCTTTGTAAAAGTTTAAAGGTCAAAACGCCAAATTTTTAAAACGCTAGCGTTTTCAATGTGGACACCTCTAAATCCATTTTTATATTTTACGTTTTTCCGATCGGAAAAACGACGCGTAAAACGACGGGCTTTTTCAGTGTGTCCACCTCTTTAGCCTAATATACGCTATAATAGTAATTTAATATATTAAACTGTAAGTTATTATTCACATAATCAACCGAATATCTAATATCTAGAAATATAACTGTATATCATTTAATCTCTAATCTAAATTAACATATATTATTATATGTCAAGGTATACCTTTTATAATTTTATATAAAGAATTTTACTCTTTATAGTTAATTTAAAATTAATAGAATATTTAACAAATTAACTATTTTGTATACAGTTTTAAATTCACAAGTTAATTTTAATTTAATTTATTATCGTATTATTAATATATTATATTTAATTTAATAATAATATATTATTATATATAATAATATATTATTATTTAATTTATTTATAGGTATGATATTAATTTAATATCATACCTATCAATAAAATTAAAATTAAAATTAACTGTTAAGGATAAAAGTAGTTTATTCACTATAAATTCAATATTTCTATGTATAAGTATTCCATTAACTAAAGTGTCGATCTGTGAGAAGATTAAGTATAGAGTATATACATTTATGTATAAATATATATATATATATATATATATATATATATATATATATATATATATATATATTTATTTATATATATATATATATATATATTGTATTTATAATATATTATATTATATATATAATAATTTGATATATAATGGTAAAATAATAATAATAAATATAATTTTAAGAATCATATCTGTAATAAATATATAATTGTAATAATAGGAGACTTTATAGAAAATTTAATCACGTCTAAATAACTGAAGCTATAATAACATATTTCTATATTTCTATATAAATATAAAAATATAAAAATATAGAAGGAAACAAGAAAACGTAACCTATTAAAAGGTGTAAATTGTTGATAATATCTTAATATAACTAGTCAGTATAAACTATGTCCATCTTCCAAGAAAAGTAAATTACTTATTCACGTAAATAATGTATTCTTAAATGTGTATTAAATATTACAAACATGCTGTGATTAATTCTACCTAGAATCAGAATAAATAATAATACGAAATATAATTTATAAATAATGATTATACATAAAATCGGATTATACGATTTTAGTATTGTAATATATATATATATATATATATATATATATATATATATATATATATACTTTTAGTATATATATATATACTTTATAAATCTTCTAATTGTAAATAAATGTTCAATTTTAAAAGATGTTTATCTACCTAATGTATATAGATACCATAAACATTTTAATTATTAGACTATCATTTGATCCACATTTTTAATTATTATTCATATAATTTAAAACATAGATATTACGTCTATATTATAAGCGCAATTCAATATAGGATTATTATATATATATAAACATACTAGAAAATTATTAATACCATTGATGGTTGCTAGAGAAATTAACTAATTATTGTTCAAATTTACCTGGAAAATTATTGCATTTTCATTAATTAAATTAATTATATCCAAAGTACGGTTTATTTTAATTTAGATTATAATTATTATCAAAAAGATAACGCCTTATATTATAAATAATCAATATTAGTAAGAATTAGTCAAGAAAATAAACAGTAATTGTATTATTAAAAGCACCTACAATGTTATTATTATTAATATTTAATAAATATAAATTCGTATAAATATCTTAGAATTATTCAATTTTAGTACATAATTGAAATCTAAAAAATGTCATAAACTATATAGGTGGACTTTATAAATTATATTTATAAGATGCATGTTATCATTTTAATAAATATTTTTAATTGTATCCAATATAATAAATAATAATAATATATAATATCAATATCATTTTGTTTATGCAATTGCCATAAAGAGGTACACTTATTTATTAAATATAGTAGAATCTGATATTTCAGAATTATTTCTGGATTATAAATATTAGTTTTATTTATACATTAATACATTAATAAATATGAATTGAATAAATCCCTGAATAAATTGTAACTCATTGACTTGCTTGTATTTATTAATATAATTATGAAGAATTAAATATAAATTATTTTTTTATTTTGATACTAATTTATAGATTACAAATACTTGACCTTTACTAATAGTATATTGTATTGATAAATATAGTTTTGATAATTGCGATAATTTAATGAGTCGTGGAATATAATATAATATTCCTTATAATGATGATTCATCTTTTTACACATTTAAAACAATATAAATATATATTATACCCTTACTTGCTGTTAAATCTAAAATATATAATGTTGACTTATCGACTAAAAACTTATTATTTTATTTTGATATTTAATATATTTTAACGTAATTGAATATATATTATTATAAATTAATTATTAATTTATTGTTTATTCGTGTATTATTAAATGTGATATTAATATCAATAAATAAAATATTAATAATAGGAATACATAATAATATATTAACTAACAATTATAGTATGTATATATTCCACTATTAACATAAAGTTATATAATTGAAGACTTTATATAAAATCTAAATGCTATGTTAATAAATTTGCAAACTTGCATACACATCAAATCAATACGAATTGGTAAACTTTGATTCGAATGTTTAGGTGTATTAATAAACTACTAATCTATTTAAATATAACTTTAATTCAATTCAGACATATATAAACTGTGTTTATCATTTGCCAAGTAAAGCAAGTCACTTGATTTTTAAAATTCCCAAACTATCAATTATTTATCGCGTAAGTAACAATACATTTTAATAGTGATTTTGATAAATTGTAAATAATATATAATCACGATTTATGTATAACAATGCGAAATTCCTAAGTTCCACAACAAAATATAGTCAAAATACAGTTTATTTATTCTAGTCATTTACTAATGTTAAAATTGCATTATAGTTTATATTTTAACTATTTATTTTCGATATATTAAAAACGTTCAATGGAGTATATCTAAAGTACTGAGTTAGATTATCTCAAGTACTGAGTTTGAGTGTATGATATATATATATATATATATATATATATATATATATATATATATATATATAGTTATATTAATAGTTTAAAATAATCGTTTTTTGTAAGCTTAAATTATGTTTAGTATTGTTAATTTACAATTATTTATATTGAGTAATTGAGATACATGTATATATATTTATTTGCAGAAAAATAACTATAAATTGTTATTTACAATATAAAAATACATGTGTAAAATAATAATAAATTATTATTTACAATATAAAATGCATGTGTAAAATAATATTTTATTATAAAATAGTAATAAAGTATTTTCATTAAAATAAATATATACACCATTGATGTTTTCATGGGAATGGCATATCGAGGTCAAGATCATCAAACGTGAACCAATCATATTCATTTGTAAAATCGTCTAAAAATACCGTTATATATAATAATTAGAAATGCCATATTTTATTTATTGAGCTCCGATATTATCGAGAAAACTTATAAGGTAACCTATAAGTTTTCTCGAAACTTATAAGGTGAAAATCAGTTAACATATTACAAACAATAAATGATAATGCAATAAATCATTAATATTCTATTAAATAAAGTTATTATAAATAATAATAATAATAATATTTAAACTAACCTTCGGAATATTTTGAGTGTTTAATCATATTCCTTATTTCACTGTGTACGTATAAAAGTGATTTAATGAATAACGGTGAATTCATCACATTAAATAGTATACTATGATACGCCTATTTATTATGTCTTCAATTTTATTGGTTAATATAACACATTTATTTAATTAATTTAATTAAATGCTATTTATAATGGTTTATTAAATATTGGGTTTAAATTGAAATATAATAATATTTCTTTATCTATACATAAATACTTTTATAATTATGTTAACATACAGTATTAGCGTCATTGTAAATAATTAATAAAATTACATATATTGAAATAGATTTTTAATTAATTAATTTCATAATATCCTGGATAATATGAAATAGATAATTATAGTATGTAAATATGCTATATAAACAATTCAATATATGATTTATGAATATGACTCTGTATTACAATTACATTTATAAGAATTACATAAATAACTACATCAGATATTTGAATATTGATCAAAATCTGTAAATGATAATTATAATTATTATTGATAAGTTATATTGATCAAATTATTTGTATATGAGTAAATTTATGTCGAAACATAGTTATTCAATCTAGTTTAATAGTTATTTTAAATTTAATAGACAATATATTCTTTATATATTTTTTATAAATTTATATATAAAATTCCACAACTATCTACAACCTAGTTACAATCATAGTTACACAGTTAACTCGATATGCTATAGTAGTATTTTCTATATTAAATTGTACGTTATAATTCACGTAATCAAAGGAAATTATAATGTCAAGTAATATAACTGTATGTTATTAAATTTAATCTGGCCTGCTTAAAATATAGAATTATAGTATAAGGTATACCTTTATAATTCTATATTAAGTATTTTAATATGTATAGTCAATTTAAAATTAATAAATATTTAACACATACCTTATTTAGTATGCAGATTTAATTTTACAAGTTTACAATACAATGTTGTATTATCATTAAAATGAAAATTATACTTTTTATGGATAACATGATTGTATTTACTATAAATTTAATATCTCTGTGTATAAGTTATCCAAAACACGAGTGTCGAATTTGTGATAATTAAGTATGTATTAGTATATTGTATATACATTTATGTATACTTATATGTATATATATATATATATATATATATATATATATATATATATATATATATACATATATATATATATATATTCATATATATAAATATGTGGTGTAAGAATCATTTTATATATAATGGTGTAAAATTGTTATAAATATCATTTTATTATACGTATCTTTAATAAATATATAATTTTATTAATAAAAAATGTATTTATAATTTTGAAAACTATAAAAGACTGATCCAATATTAACTTTAAGAAAATAGTAATGAAAATTAATACAATCTTTATATATATATATACGATCAATAACATATACTAAAGTGTATATAGATTATTTAAATGTTTAATTTGTATTTACAAAATAATATAAACTAATCAAATATACAATTATATAATTAGAAATACCATATTTTAGACAAACTAAGAATCATATCAGCATTAAATTACATTGTATTGTATATATTTTGCAGAGTTTTTCCAAGAATCACAAGGGAATTTGATTAAGTAAATCTTATAACTATCTAAAGGTAACTCAAAGTATCTTCAAATTTGCATTAATATTTAATATTATTTATATAACTATCTTTAATAACCTCTACGAATATGTATATTTAAATCTAGGATAGTATTTAAGAAATTCTATCATATCTTTAAATGATAACTTATAATCAGTGAATGATAACTTTAAGAAATCTCAATTAAACTACAATGATATTAAGAAAATATAAACTCAGAATCCAAGTCATACATTTTAATTTATTAAATATAAATAGTTTTAATTGTAGTAATCATTTAATTTAGAAATACTTTCTTAAATTGAATGCTTTAAAATTTGTTATATAATACCAGATAAAAAAAATTAACAATTTTATATTTAAAGTCTATATAAGTTATATAAAGATTTATTTTTTTTACTAGTTGAAACCAAAAATAATTTATATACGTGTAATATATATAGTAGGAAAAGGTAGACAGGTAATAAACCCAACTAAAAAGTTAATTATATTAAATTCAGAAAAACATAGTTATAATTAATCATATTGTACAATAAAATTGAAACTATAATAATTTTAAAAACTTTATTTAATTATATTAACAGTTAAATACTGATATATGTTACTATTATATATGTCGTGATTATGCATGTGAAATGTTATTGGGTGCAGTTTTAATAGTATACCAAAAATAAATAATAATTAATATTCCAAATTTTCATTTGCATTATGTTAGCTATATTATCAATAATCATATATTATCAAACTCAATTTATTATCAATAATACCACTCAATGAATATTTTTTATTTAGTAATTAATAACATATAATACAATTTCCTAATAATTAGCTATATTTTCTTATATGTAAATCATTATTTTACATCTCAATATTTATTTTATTTTCTAATACTAAGTAAGAGATACGATATATACAATCAAGAAAAAATAATATCTTCTATATTAAATATTAATTTATAATTTTATAATTATTATTTATGATACAAATTTTGAATAATTTTACTTTTGCAATCATAATCATATCTAAAAATATCAGTTAAAATAAATTATTTGAGATTAAATTATTAATTGAAATAAATGATATGAATTAAAACTTGAAAATATGTATTGAATGGGTAATGATACTAATGAAACAATATAAATGATTGACAATTTACTAAACTTATTGATGAAATATGGTTTACATTATGATTTAGACGTATCAGATAGTTCAAACTAAATTAAGATGTTCTAAACAACTAAAATTATACATAGCTAGTTTTTTTTAAATTGAATGAAATAAAAATATCGATATTTTAAGATATATTTAAGGTATTAGTAGATATATATTTAATAAATTAAATATAATTATTAATAATTATTATATAATCATAGTTAATCTTATGCATCATTAAATAATATATTCTCAACATATAGGTTGGTTATAACCATCATTTTTAATAAAGTAAATTAATAAAGTACATTTCATTTTCTTATCTCTGTAAAATTCTTCTAATGTTGAATTTTATTTGATACGGAGTATTTGCAGAGAATGAATTATTTTTAAAAAATGGTAAATCTCATTTAATTATATATATTATAATATTATATTAATATATTATAATTATTCATGTTTAATATTTAAAGTTCGAAATATATTAATATAAATATTTTAATTTCGAGCTAGGCCTATAACTCGTATTGGCACACCCACATTTTATTTATATAAAATCAGATTTATTAAATATTACAAAAAAAATTAATTATAGAATATCTTGACTATCAGTATTATTACTAGTTGTTAAATAGTAGTTTAGTATTTTTTAATAATTTATTTAGAAATGTGTACACTGAAATGAGATTATGTCACGTGAAACTATCCACTTTGCACAGCAACCCATTTTGCACAGCAACCCATTTTGCACATGCCACCGGTGACGTGTGCCAGAATGGAACCTGTACCAAAATGAATCATCATGTGACATTTTACATAATCTTTGCAAACATAAAAGATTTAGATATTAATATAGCTTACTTACTTAACGATTAGTAATAATAGCAGTAATTATGATATGCTATCATATAGTTTTTCTATAATATTAAAAAATATCATTTTCATATTCTTAAATGTGGGCGTATTAATCATTATCTGCCATATAAATCAGGCCGTGGTTACATAAATTCAAATTTATAAATATATTTCATTATTCGAAATACTATAATTACCAATATGATATTAAAAGATATTAACTATGATATTAAAAGATATTAACTATGATATTAAACGATATCAAATACTTGTTAGAAAATAAAATATTCTCTAATAATATAACCAAACATCACATATTGTATTTATATCGGTTTATAATCTCCGGTTGTCATGAACTCTTTTATTTATTTTTCTTACGCCGAAATTAAAAACGGGCTCGATTAATTTACCATATTAATATGATACACCACCGAGGATATAATATGCATAACATATAGTCATGACTAGACAATTTATATAATTAAAACATAATAGTAATAAGTACTTCCATTATCTACAAATCTACTCTATAGAGTAGTCGCTATAGTCGGCCGAGAACGACATTCCACATCTCAATATAATATCTGAGAATATATTTAAGAATTTAATTGTACTACAAAAAGTAGTTTTTAAATATATATATATATATATATATATAAATTCTAGATAGATTATGATTATCCACTTTAAAATATAAATTTAAATTATATATAAATATATATATATATAATTCAAATTTATTATCTTTCGATATATATTTATAATTTAAAAATGCAATATTTATATTTCTTTGATTGGTATGTTTATTTATCAATTTTTTGACATAATAACTTATAATCCCTATAAGAATTTATTTTAATCGGTGTAAGTGATAATATATGGATTAGTTATATTATTAGTTAAACATTTAATATCTATAAAATAATGTACTCATATGTATTTTAATCATATTAAGTATATTCTTATAGATTTGAAATTAATCAAAATTGATTTATTGTTAAACAAAACTTTAAAATATCTTATTATATGTATAGGTTCCATGCTGCGACATGACACCATGCATTACAAACAAATATAATTAACATACCATTATTTGCATATTTAAAATTTGAGTGCATCTATATATATTTAAAACTCAAATGGATCTATAGATATTTATAAGTATTTAAATAGATATTATACTTTATAATAATTAAAACATCCATAAGTTGACTACTGTAAATTAATTATTAGTTAAAAATGATGAAATGAAAAAAATTCTCTTTTGTAAAATATTGGTAAAGATCTCTTAATTTAAAGTCTATATATTGTTCAAATGCTATTGTTGTTGTGTACATTATATATATAATTGGAAATTTAATAATTTGTTTCCTATTACCAAAACATATGTTTACATTCATTGCTTTACACAGCTGTGAGTTATTCTCGCACATTGCAGATTTCACTATGGTCTATACTAGAGTTAGGACGATCATCCGAGTAGATCAATACCGGTACCCGAATAGATCAACTAGTTACTAAATTAAAGGAGAGAAACTGCAAACTCTTAGCTCCATCTATAGATTCTAGCTGATAATCTAAGGTCTAAGGTTAACCTAGATTCTTAAATCTCATGTTAGAAATTAATCTAATACTATTAAAATAATGTACGTCTGTTGCAAACTTAGATTACTAATTATTAAAATATAACGTCTTATAAAATTAAATTTTTAACTTATATTTGAAAACAATATATTTTTATTACATTAATTTTATTATATTTACATTTATTTAGGATGTGGAGTATATCTCAGGTATTCTTTACCAGATGGTAATTCTTTAACAGTAACTATTTTTTTAAAGAGTTCTTTTGCCTCATTAGTTGACAAACTTGGTACTACGATAACATCATCTTTATCCTGCGATTATCGATGTAATTAGAAAATATACAACAAAATAATTAAACAATATTTCATTTGAAAATAGAATTTCATTGTGAAATATATATTTTAGAATTTAAAAAACATTTAAATTTAATAATAAAATAACCTTCCAGTCTACTGGTGTAGCCACTTTATAATTTGCAGTTAATTGGAGGGAATCAATTACTCTGATTATTTCATCAAAGTTACGTCCAGTAGTTGCAGGATACAGAATAGATAACTTTAGTCTCTTGTCTGGTCCCACCACAAACACCTTTAGATAGGAGACAGGGTTATACAAATTTAATAGGTTATAAAAAAGAACTTTTTTTATTAAGAAAAATATATATAAAATATATATAAAATGTAATTGTTATCCAAATACATGAGAACAATATTTTACATATACATTATTATTATACATTAATGTATAATTCATTATTATATGAATATGAATTGCAAATTTTAAAAGTTTGTAAATAGATTTGTCAAATTATTTTACACATTCCAATAGTTATTAAAGTGAATTAAAAAATGGTTGAATGCATGTAATTTACCAAGTATTTGTAAACAATGGTATGTATAACTAACGGCTCTACAGCTCAAAGGCATGCCCTTCGAGTCCTTCTCATCTGGGTCCAACATGCCGAGTTTGGTGGCCAACTCCCTCTTTTCGTCGGCAATTATTGGAAAAGGAAGATCTTTTCCATTCTCGCCAATGAACGCCATTACATCCTAACAAATAAAAAGTTGTTTACGATTAAAACCATAAGTGATAATTTATTCTTAAAATAAACGCATTGAAAATAAATTACCAATATAAATCAAAGTTATTTTAAATAACAATTATTCTAATTAAAAGACATTATATTTTAATAATTACTAACCTAAGCATGCAACAGACTTTTCATTATTTCAATAGAATTAGATTAATTACAAACATAATGAAAGAGATAAGAATCTAGATTAACCTTAGACCAAGCTAGATGATCAGTTACAGAATCAATAGATAGAGCTAAAAGTTTACAGTTTCTCTCCTTGAACTTGGGAACTAGTTGAGCCACTCTTCCCAACTCTGTAGTACAGACAGGAGTGAAATCTGCAGGGTGAGAGAACAATACTCCCCATCTGTGTAATGCAATGGATAGATATAAACAATTTGTTTAGGCAATAATAGGAAACAAATTATTAAATATTCAAATATATATTATAAAAATATATTAACTATTCAAGAAATCATTTCCAATATTTGATAAAAGAAAATGTTTCTTTTCATCCACTTTTACTCTACACTAATAAGTAGATGTTAATTAGTCCAAAGCTTAGAATATTGTATATTTACAAACTTATAAATATCTAGATACACTTAAGTTTAAAATATGCAATAGTATAATATTTGTATTTGTTTGTAAAGTAAACATTTTATTCAATATCAATATAAAATGTAATCATAATATATAATTTAAAAGAAATTACTAGAACATAATTATGATAACATATAAATATAGTATTTACATTTGTAGTTAAAAACTAAAATAATAAAAGGATTATAATATTTTACATTTAAATATTATAAATATACAGACAATTATGTATATACTTCGACAAATATATATATTCAGTTATTATAGATTACTATTACTGGATATACATTGAACCTATAGTAATGCAATACTACATCGTCATTCAAATGACTATATAGTGATATTCTAGAAAATACGGAAAGAATAAATAATGAAAAAAAGGCGGTCTTCACTACAATATATATATTGTTAAATATAACTATAGGCAGACAACGTATGTCAGACGTTTTCTAAGGATATATACCAACTATACACATGCGTCTAGTAGAGCCTATTAAATGTAATGTATTTAATATATAACGACTCCAATTGGTGGAAAAAAGATTAGATTGCAATTCTATTTATTATATTGCAATATACTCCAGACGAAAGTATTCAATGTGTATAGAGTAATTTGTAAATAATGTAATAGTGTACTACTATTATATATATATATATATTTAATATACACATATAGACAAATATATATATATATAATAGTACACATCAAGTTGCAATTCCTAAATAATAGGCATCCGTATAAACTATAAGATGTATTGCCTATAAGATTAATGTTTACCTTTACAGTTTCAATACAAATAATTAGTATAGGAAATCATCATGATGCCTGGTCATATTCTATATATTTATATCCCTTTAGTTTATAGTTATATACCGGGTTATATCCAGTTGTAGAAATGAAAACTTAATAAAGTAATTATAAAATTTATAACATGAATAAATTCTGCATCTTATAATATAAATAAATATAAAAACAATATAACCAATGTAATCATCTCAATTGTTTACTGGGTGCAGTATGTGAAAGATGTTATGTTTATAATTTGTGTATGCAGTTTCCAGAAAAGTTAATAAATTATGCAATACAACATTATGTTGTAAAAGGACATCAATAATATATTAATATATATATATATATATATATATATATATATATATATATATATATATATCACTATACATTATACACTATATTGAAAATAAAATATATTTATAAATAAATATCCAGATATTAAAATTGTACATTATGTAATATTAAAAATAATGAACGTTAAATATGTATATAATAACAACAATATTTGTATACATTTTATTTAATAATCATATCACTTCATTTAATATTTGGGGGGAAAATGTCTTATATACTATTCCTTATCCATATAAAAGATTCAAGTCCATGGAAGTGTTGCTATTGCCAGTGAAACCAGATGATTCAACTATTGCAACTACATTTTTAATGAAAATACCATTTTTAAATATATTATATAACATAAAAACTTAAATGACCTGGATGGTTTTTTGTGCACTATGATTATTTCTATAATTAAAAAAATTATTAAGATGCATGTATTTTACTCATTAAAATAAAATATTGATATACTGATATGTATATGTATGTTTAAAACAAAACAAATACTATATCATTTCAAAATATCCTTAATTTATAACATTGTTATATAAATAATAGTAACCATATTTCTAGGTATAATTATGAATCTCATTTAAAAATAAGCTATTATGCAAAATAAATGGAATTTTCTATTTTAAAAAAGGCACAAATTATTTTGATAATAAAAATAAGATACACCTATCATGCATTATCTATTATAAAAATGATTATATCTAGAGTATATAAGTATACTCGAAGGCAATTATAAAGAACCTTAAAAAACCTTAATCACCTTTAATCTATAATAGTATTAGTAAATGTCCTTAAAATACAATGACATTTTATATAATAATTCAAATAATAATATATGTATTTTTTTAATATGTGTTTACATAATTAATATGTGTTTACATAATTTCCTATGAAGTTTACATCTGTTGTATGGATTGATTTATATATTGATTATTTTATTTGTATAGCTAGTTGTTTAATGTTGTAAATATAGCTGATTGGTTATAGTTACCAAATAAACAACCTATATTATTATTATTTTTAATTAATTGCAATATGTTAATTATATCATTTATATACCATTTTCTAATGAGACAAATAATTGTCCACCAGCATAACAATTATTGATCAAATCTCATTTTAAATCTAATTTATAGGAATTATTCCTTATTATATCATTTATTATGAATTATATAACAAGGAATTTACTATATTACTATAATGTTTTTTAGTTGGTTTCTAGATTTAGTGATAACAAGTGTATTGTTATTTAATAGTTATATAATATATAACACTTTTCAAATATAGTGTCAAATGATTTAGTATGTCCAAACAGATATTTAAACAATGTCTGCAATAGAAAAATGAATTTACTTGGATGATTTATTTGGGATATGAAATATATAGAGTATAGCAATTAACATATATTAAATAATAGAACCATACATTCTGTATTACTATAATTTAATATATGATATTGCATGGTTTTGGTATTTTAATATAAAACATTATGACAATGACTAATAAACAATATGACTTATTAAAAATGAATGTATGCATCACTATTGACAATAAGAATCGTTAGAATATTATGATTAAAATATCCTTATTATAATTTTATAATTTACAATTAAATAAATAATAATTTACAATATTATAATTTACAATATATATATAGTAAATAATATATTTTACTAACAGTAGTTACTGTTATAGATGTCATTGTAAGGGGTGGTGGGAAATTTCCCCCTACTTAACAGTGGGGGTATATCATATCAATTATTTCCCAATTTTTAGATATATATATTAACATATTAGCCCATATTAGGTAATCTCGAATATCAGTTTCATTAGCAATAATCATTGTGTTAGAACTAACAATATCACCATATTAATATTATTAAAATATTGTTAGATGATCAAATATATATCAAAGAATAATATTATTTTCCAATTAATTAAAAATAAATAAATTATAAATAAGTTAATATTAATATTTAATTAGAATATATTCATTTTGTATGTAATATCAATGATCATTTATAACTGATCAGACCTGAATTGAAAATATAAATTAATATTCAGAAATCTTATACTAAAAATGTATTATCTCATTATTCAAAACTGTCCATATAGTAAACATCCTATCTATAGAACGCTGCATTTAAAAAATATAATGTATATTACTTATTATAATCCTATAATCCATTGTAGTATTACATATGTAATATTAAACCATATATTATTAAAGCATTCACTATATTTATTAATAATACAAACTAATTTAATTGCTAATAAATTGACAAATGATAAAGCCATTATTATTTATAAAACTAAAAATAATAATTATTATATTATGTAAAACCTTTTATTGGCTCATTGCCATAACTATCAGTTATGCAATGTAACCATATATGGTATCTATATATAGATATATCATGTTCTAATACTAACGAATCGCCTACATATTCATTGAAAGAGATCTTTCCCACCGTGGTGTCAGCTGAGAAATTTGGGAACACGTCTCCTAGATTAATACCCATGATTAAAAATGAAGGAATGCAATATAAAGTATATGCAATTTAACTTATATAAAATAATGGGCGTAACTTAGTTAGAGGCGTGGCCAATAAATGGGCGGTGTTGGTCGATATTCAATAGAGCATGGCGAATATAAAAAGTATTTTACATATTAACATATTAACAATTGTTATGTATTAATATACATAATATAAATCAATATAACCCACATGTACTATTCCTATATAATCTTGTACAAATAACCGATAAAGCTTAAAGTGCTTTGTAAATACACGTATTGTATTAGATATAATCTAAATTCAATTTAGTAAATTGTATTTGTTTAAATAATTGTTAAAGGAAATTATAGCTATTTGCCAGAATTACCGGTCCACATATGCCCTATTTGGTAAATAGTATTTACCCATACAAATACAAACAATAAAATACATTTAAATAAATTGGTCTGCTATTTGAAAATTATGTCGGCGCCTTCGATATAATAATTCTATATAGCTTGCAGTTGGTGTAATGTAAGCAATGTACGTAAAATCACATCTAACCAATACATATAAATGTTTTAATTTATCAATAATCAACACGAGTTCAGGAAAGTTTTTCAGTTTTCTTGTATGCTAATCAGTGGGAAGGGGTGATGAAGGGAAGAGAGGGGGGAATAGAAGCCTGAATAAACTCTATATATTGTATACCTAGTAGACCATATAAAAACATTGTGCAGTTTATAGATATGAAATAGAAATAGATATTAATATTTAATTAATATTTAGAAACATTCTACATTTAAATGAAAATATTATAATTTTCAAATTTGATTATATAACAATACAAATTATCTGGATAGATTATTCAGTATGGGATTATTTCTATAATTAAAAAAATGATTTAAGATGCATAAATACTTATTAAAAATACAATATTGATATAATATATATTTTAAATTTTAAAAGTGCCATCTAAATTCAAAATATCCTTAGTTTATTACAGAATGTTGCATTGTTATATAAATAACTGAAATATAAATTTAGAAGTGGAATTTTTTATTTAAATAAATGGAAATAATTATTTCGATAATAAAATAAGATACATCTATTATGCAATATCTATTATAAAACGTGCATTGCAAGCTTGTATATAGAGTATACACTAATTCATATCCAGTATTATTCCTCCCGAGTATAAATACTCGAAGGAAATTATTAATATATATTATTAATGAATACCCTTTCAACCTATATTAATATATAATACTAATTAGTATTAGTAAATATCTATAAAATACAAAGAACTTATAAGTAATGATTCAAATAATTATATATTTTTTAAAATGAAGCATATGTGTTTTCATGATTTCTTATGAAGTAACTTGATATCTATGATATGGGTTGATGTATATATTCATTATTTTATTTGCAGTTAGTTTTTTAATACGATAACTACAGCTTATTGATTATATCTACTAGGCAAACTATGCCAGTAATTACATTTTTAAGTATGTAGTCATAGTTACACATCATCGTGTGTGTGTGTGTGTGTGTGTGTGTGTGTGTGTGTGTGTGTGTGTGTGTGATATGATGTTAGTAGGTAATATAACATAATTATGAATGATATTTTAATTTAAATATTTAATTATAACATATTGAAATATTATTTAAAATACACATACATATTTATAAATGTACAAGGCAATTAAATATATAAAATTTTATGTAATTTATTAAATTGTGATACGATAAAAAATATACATTAAAAATATAAAATATATGCTATTTGAATTATTTTATAAATATATTTACCATGTACATGTGTTATAACATGTCCTTGATTTTAATTAATTTCTAAAATCGGATATTCTAAGATGTGACATAAGAATTAAAAGTTATTACATGGAAATTGACAGGTTCTTTTCATAATTAAATTACTGTTTACTATCAATATTAATTTGTACTAAAATTATTAACAAAAGTTTATATAATGCGTTATTTATAATATATTCATTAAAATTAAAATAAACAGTACTCAGGATGCAATTATTTTAATTAAATAAAATCAATATATTTCCAGGTAAATTTGAACAATTAAATTTATTTAACAACCATAATTGCATTATTATGTGTGTAATATGATTTAATATTATAATATCATTATGTACGTAAAATTATGTTATCCTAATTTATATTACTTATATTAAATGATCAAATTCAATAATATAAAATAGTTAATAATAGAAAGTATAAATTTAAAAAAAGATATGATAAGTTTAAAAAATGACATAAATTTTAAAATGATAATTTAAATTATTTTAATTATAATCTAATTAAAATTAATCTAATATTAAGAAGATATAAATTCTGAATTCTGAATTAATTCAAGATTGTTGAAATATAGTCATCATTTAGTACTGAAAAACAATCCTGCATTGAATTAGATTATTTCTTGCTAAAACAAAAACAATTATATTAATATTATAAGTTTATTATGTTAACATAATTGAAAATTGTACATAAATAAAACACCTAACTAAAAAGTACATTATATTAAATTCATAAAAATATAGTTCTAATTATTCAAACTAGCAGACAATCTAGTAGACAATAAACGAAAAAATATAATAATTTTAAAAACTGTACTTAATAATAAAATAATTAATATAATGTTTGTCATCTACCACCAGGTAAAAAAACTATTTGTATGTAGAGTCTATATAATATATATTAGTAATTCGCTTTTACTAGTTAAAACAAATTGCAATATCCTATATTGAAAAATCTGGCAATTACCGATAGTAATATATCAAATTGTAATTTTTACCTTAAATAACGTTTATTTTTAAATATAAAATTATCATAGAAAATACAGCGTAATGAATATATTTTATTTTATATTTAATAACATATAACGTGAATTCCACATACTTATCTATATTTAATATATATAATTCATTATTTTATATTCCAATGATAATTTTGTATTATAATTGTTAGCATTAACCTTAAATCGTAACAAACTATTTAACTATCTATTTATTTCATAACTGTTTATATTAATTAAAATCTTTAAAATAACCGTTGACTGCATACAATACTTTAGGCATAGTTTATTACAAGTATATATATTATATTTAATTATTTCACATATAATTAAATAATCGATCCAATAATGTTTACATTTTTTGTTTACCTAGGCATTGCCTGAAATATGATACAATTATAATTTGTATTAATGTATCAGTAATTTAAAATATTCATTCATTATACATCTTTTTAGAATACCATCCAACAAATTTTCACCTCATAAAAGTGTATAATAAGTAAAAACTTTAAAATAATTTTTTCTCGTCAGCTTACATTATTTTAAGTATTGTTAATTTACAATTATTTATATTAAGTTATTGATATATATATATATATATATATATATATATATATATATGATATTTATAGAAACATAATAATTAAGAGTTATTTACAATATAAAAATGCGTAATATAAATATATTTTATTATAAAACAATCGTAAAACTATATATTAAAATAAATATATAATTGTATGCATCATTGGTGTGTTCATGGGAATGGCATGTCGAGGTCAAGATCATCAAACGTAAACCAACCATATCCATTTGTAAAGTCGTCTAAAAATGAATATCTGATTTATATAATAAAACAATTATTAAATAAAATAACATAGAAATACATATAGAAAATCTCAATATTATTTATTGACAAATGATCTCAGATATTATCAGGACATATATAACAGGGTATATATAACATGAGAATCAGTTAACATATTATAAACAATAACTGATAATAAAATGAATAATGACTATTCTATTAAATAAGGTAAATATAAATAATATAATAATATTTAAATTAACCTTCGGAATATACATTTTTCAATGGTTTAATCATATTACTTGGTTCAATTTCTACTTATAAATGTGATTTAATAATGACACCATCACATTAAATAGTATAATAAAATACGCCTATTTATTATATCTTCAATTTGATTGGTTACTACAACATATTTATTTAATTAATTAAAGTAAATGCTATTTTCATTAGTTATTGTATTCATATTAAAATGTAATATATACTTAACATACAGTTATATACAATACATCATTTTGTAATTATTTTCAAATATAGCCATGACGTCCTTGTATATAATTAATTAAATCACATATAGTGAAATATCTTTTTAATTCATTCATTTCATAATATTAAATATATAATAATAATATGCAAATATGATATATAAACAATTACATATATAGTTTTTATATATGAATCCGTATTATAATTACATATAATAGGTTTAAATGTTATAAATAAGATCGATATTATACAAGTAAGATAAATATATATGAAAAATCGCAATTATACAGTTAGCCTAATATACGCTATAATAGTAATTTAATATATTAAACTGTAAGTTATTATTCACATAATCAACCGAATATCTAATATCTAGAAATATAACTGTATATCATTTAATCTCTAATCTAAATTAACATATATTATTATATGTCAAGGTATACCTTTTATAATTTTATATAAAGAATTTTACTCTTTATAGTTAATTTAAAATTAATAGAATATTTAACAAATTAACTATTTTGTATACAGTTTTAAATTCACAAGTTAATTTTAATTTAATTTATTATCGTATTATTAATATATTATATTTAATTTAATAATAATATATTATTATATATAATAATATATTATTATTTAATTTATTGATAGGTATGATATTAATTTAATATCATACCTATCAATAAAATTAAAATTAAAATTAACTGTTAAGGATAAAAGTAGTTTATTCACTATAAATTCAATATTTCTATGTATAAGTATTCCATTAACTAAAGTGTCGATCTGTGAGAAGATTAAGTATAGAGTATATACATTTATGTATAAATATATATATATATATATATATAGACCTCCTATTACGGGCAAATACACCCTCAATGTATATTTTTTGTATAACCAGACAAATACACCCTTTTGAATAATGATTGGTTTTAGTCGAAAATTTACATTCGGGCTACTATTAGGTTAATAAATAATGCCTGGAAATTTGAGAAAGAATAAATCATTATTTTCTGATATACATGTTTTGGTGGGTGTTTCCATGTTCGTCATCTCCTATTCACGACAAATACACCCACCTGATTTTCCAATATAAAACCAGACTAATACACCCTTTTAATACATTACACTATTACGGAGTAATACACCCAATAACACATTCATAGATTTAGATGCATTAATAGATAATCATTATTTATATATATATTATATTTTAATATTATATATTTTTAATTGTAGCCTAAATAATTCCAATTTATTTAAATATTAATAATATATTAACTATTACTAATATTTTATTATAAAATATTACTAAACCATATTCAAATACAAAGATATGGTATTATATATTATATTATATAATTTAATAGTATACTATCAAACTACTATCACAATCAGAGATTTAATTTGTAATCTTGTCGATTACTTATGTACATTATTATATTTGGAAATATGGCATATGAAATAATCCTCATAATATAATATACAATATTTCCTTTTAACTTTAGTTGCTGAATATAAATTTAATATATACATATATATATATATATTATATTGCTATATTTTTGATTATAAACAAAATTTATATATTTATAGAATATAATTTCAAAAGTATACTTTATAATATAAATACATTTTTATTTTATGCATAGGTATTTTACTAAAATGTATTTAATGTATAATTGATATCTAATAACAAACTAATATATTAATTATGAATAAATCGATTATAAATATGATGAACATAATAAGCGTATGTTTTTATATGCATATTTTAATTACAATAGTATATATATTTATAATATAGAATTCACTATATTTTACTTTTATACAATATATAATAATACTTTATTAATTATAAATTATTATCATATATTATATAAAATATACGATATATGTTAACAGAATGTATTCTATGTAATATAATTTAAAGTATATTTTTATAATTATGAAAATATAATAATTTGTTTATTTCTACATTATATAATGACAACGAATACATGAAATATCTATAATTGAAGTGATTAGGTTTATCAATGCAACATGTATAATATAATTTCTATTCGTGTATCTAATTCAAAATATTTATTTCAAATTCGTTATATTATAAAATATGTTTATTGCATATGCATATGCATAAGGCATAAGGCATGCCTTATAATTTATAAAAAAACGGTGGTTGTAAATGTATAAATTGAATTATCAGTCTAGATATAGATAGTTATATTTATGCAAAAAATATGTAATAGTTTATATTGAAAATGATAATTACCATTATTTTTTTAGGGGAAATACATATTTTTTTAAATCCCAAAATTTGGAGTAGTCTTCGAGTAGTCGTACATTTTGACAAAATCTTCGATATCGTAGTAGCAGGGATAGTTGCTAGCGCTCCGCGCTTGCTGGGATTTTCTGAAGTCGCATTATATTAGGGGGATACTCGTATGTATAAATAGGAGTAATGTCAGTATATAGGGGCAGCATCTTATATTAAAGCTTTAATATAACTAGCTCGGACACGGGCATTTTATTTTGACTTATTTTAAGTTATACCAATTATTGTTAAGTATTATAAACATTCATAATATTAGTACTTCGTGATACATTTGAATAATTATGGTGTTTATAAAGTATTTTTTTATATAAAATATTATTTACAAAATCTTTATAATAAAATATATAACACGTGTTATGTATAATGTACATTGTTAAATATAACATTATATATGTAATAAATATACTATGAACATTTTATAAACATGTTATTAACATACTATTAAAACAAATGTTTTATTTACACTATTGTATATATATTTATATTACATAGTATACACTATGTATTACTGTATCTTATATTATTTTATTACTATACATTAATGTATCTTATATTATTTTATTACTAGATTGTTTTATAATAGTTTCTCAAAGTGATATTGTAATATTTTATTTTTGTATAGAAATAATAATATATGTAATTAAATTTATATAAAATATATATTTTATAACATTTACAAAAAAGTCTCATTTGTCGTGTAGGTTAATGCGTTGTAAATTTTCGTTATTGCGTTATGTAGAATTACATCTAATTAAATATTTTTAATGATCCTAGGTTCAAATCTCTCTTGTAATGCTTTGAATTTTTATATCAATTAAAAAAATATTTGATATCACTATTAAAAACATATTTAAATGTAAATGACAATACATAACAAGGATAAATTGTTTTACCTATGTTAATTTACATCAAATATTGTTACCTATTATATCCATTTATAATATTAGTACTTATAAGTAGTATAAGTATAATTATAATCATGATATATCTGATTAAGTATGGTTATTGTAAATTTTAAATATTTTTTTATAAAATTGTTACCATAAAATATATAACATATACGATATACATGTAATAAATATACTATGACAATTTTATGAATATGTTATTAACATACTATTAAAACAAATGTTTTATTTACACTATTGTATATATATTTATATTACATAGTATACACTATGTATTACTGTATATTATATTATTTTATTACTATGCATTAATGTATCTTATATTATTTTATTACTAGATAGTTGTATAATAGTTTCTCATAGTGATATTGTAATATTTTATTTTTGTATAGAAATAATAAGATATGTAATTAAATTTATATAAAATATATATTTTATAACATTTACAAAAAAGTCTCATTTGTCGTGTAGGTTAATGCGCTGTAAATTTTCGTTATTGCGTTATGTAGAATTACATCTAATTAAATATTTTTAATGATCCTAGGTTCAAATCTCTCTTGTAATGCTTTGAATTTTTATATCAATTTAAAAAAATATTTGATATTACTATTATAAACATATTTTAATGTAAATGACAATACATAACAAGGATAAATAGTTTTACCTATGTTAATTTACATCAAGTATTGTTACCTATTATAACCATTTATAATATTATTACTTAATCATGATATATCTGAATAATTATGGTCATTGTAAATTTTGAATATTTTTTTATAAAATTGTTACCATAACATATATAACATATACGATATACATGTAATACATATACTATGATAATTTTATGAATATGTTATTAACATACTATTAAAACAAATGTTTTATTTACACTATTGTATATATATTTATATTACATAGTATACACTATGTATTACTATATCTTATATTATTTTATTACTATGTATTAATGTATCTTATATTATTTTATTACTAGATAGTTGTATAATAGTTTCTCATAGTGATATTGTAATATTTTATTTTTGTATAGAAATAATAAGATATGTAATTAAATTTATATAAAATATATATTTTATAACATTTACAAAAAAGTCTCATTTGTCGTGTAGGTTAATGCGATGTAAATTTTCGTTATTGCGTTATGTAGAATTACATCTAATTAAATATTTGTAATGATCCTAGGTTCAAATCTCTCTTGTAATGCTTTGAATTTTTATATCAATTTAAAAAAATATTTGATATCACTATTAAAAACATATTTTAATGTAAATGACAATACATAACAAGGATAAATAGTTTTACCTATGTTAATTTACATCAAGTATTGTTACCTATTATAACCATTTATAATATTATTACGTAATCATGATATATCTGAATAATTATGGTCATTGTAAATTTTAAATATTTTTTTATAAAATTGTTACCATAAAATATATAACATATACGATATACAATGTATATTATACATGTAATAAATATACTATGACAATTTTATGAATATGTTATTAACATACTATTAAAACAAATGTTTTATTTACACTATTGTATATATATTTATATTACATAGTATACACTATGTATTACTGTATCTTATATTATTTTATTACTATGTATTAATGTATCTTATATTATTTTATTACTAGATAGTTGTATAATAGTTTCTCATAGTGATATTTTATTTTTGTATAGAAATAATAATATATGTAATTAAATAAATATAAAATATATATTTTTTTAAATTTACAAAAAGTGTTCGTGTAGCTTAATGCTCCTTACGTTTTCTTTATATATATATATATAAAGGAAATGTACAGCGTATTAACGTATACGTTATGTAGAATTACATCTAATTACATATTTGTAATGATCTAGGTTCAAATATATCTTGTAGCGCATTGAATAGTCGCTATATTTGTAATACAAAAATTATATATTTATTTACTGTTACAATATTAAGTTTCATAGTATTTGTTTTCATTATACATAAATGAGTTCAATTTTTCTATAGATATATTATTAACTAGGTATTAAATAATAAGTGATACATATATCTCAAAAATAGTAGCTTCATAATAATTAAGTTCGATATAATTTTCATGGAAATAATATATTAATCGAAAACGAGTTCATAGTAAAATTAATTATAAATATACTTCAACTTGATCATTTTTATGCTTAAATAATTTTTTTTTAATATTGCAAAAATTTTAATTGATCACGGGTTCAGACCTCAGAAACAGTTATTAATTTTAAGAATCTTACAATATATTATCTAAAATTATAAATAAAATCGAAATATGTTTAAAATATTTTGTGCTCGATAATTCTATATTAATTAAATTAATTATGAGTTGTTAGATATTTATGAGTGGCTAGTATATTTAAATATGTGCATTACATTAAACATATTAAATAAGTAAATTACAATAATTATCAGAAATTAAATTAAATACTGTATTATATTATAACCAAATAAAAAATTATATTGTATATAATGATATTGCTTTATTCTATTAATTTATTTAATGTTCTTATATTAGATTTTAATACATTATTGAATTTCGTTCGGACTTAAATATATTTCTTCCTCGGAAAGTTTTAATAAACATGGTGGAGAATATATTTTTAATATTTCTATTATTTCTTGCTTTCCTGAAAATTTTTAATTAATTATTTGTAATTATCAGTATTAAAATTAAATATGAATTATACATAAATTAAGAATAATTTTTATTTGCATATTAATAACCTGGCATTTTGTTTTTTTTAAATGATATAGAATGTTCCGATAATTTCTGAAATTCTGTTTTATTCCATTTGATATTTACAGCTGTTTGAAATAATGATGTGTTTAATTATATATTTATATACATATATATTATACATAATTAAATATTTTTAAATTGTATTTATATACCTTTTTTGATTTTTTTTGATATCATCATTTTCACAGTAACTATACTCATCATTATTTATTTCATCTTCAACACAAATATTTTTGATAGATGGATTTCGTGAAGTTTCTCCTGGCGTATCATCTGAAATGAAATATAAGTAGATTACATGCATACACACATGTATATATAAGTTTGAGTATATGGGTGTGTGAATTAAATCATGTAAATAGTCGATACTGCTATATAATAATGTAATGTTCCTTATACTAAGCTTTCATATATATGGTCAATATATATAGGCCAATATAAATAATAAATCTGCATTGATTTATTTGTATGAATGAATTTAATTTTTTATAAAAACAATTAACTTGTATTAAAGCAATTACATTTTATTTAATTATATTTTTTTATTGGTATGAAATTTATTACACATGCATGTTACATATGTAAGTTTGAGTATATGGGTTTGTGAATTAAGTCATGTAAGGTATTTAACTCGGTCAAATAGTCGATACTGTTATATAATAATGCAATGTTCCTTATACTAAGCTTTCATATGTATGGTCAATATATATAGGCCAATATAAATAATAAATAATAAATCTGCATTGATTTATTTGTATGAACGAATTTAATATTTTATAAAAACAATTAACTTGTATTAAAGCAATTACATTTTATTTAATTATATTTTGTTATTGGTATGAAATTTATTACACATGTATATGTAAGTTTGAGTATATGGGTGTGTGAATTAAATCATGTAAGGTATTTAACTCGGTCAAATAGTCGATACTGCTATATAATAATGTAATGTTCCTTATACTAAGCTTTCATATGTATGGTCAATATAAATAATAAATCTGCATTGATTTATTTGTATGAATGAATTTAATTTTTTATAAAAACAATTAACTTGTATTAAAGCAATTACATTTTATTTAATTATATTTTTTTATTGGTATGAAATTTATTACACATGTATATGTAAGTTTGAGTATATGCGTGTGTGAATTAAGTTATGTAAGGTATTTAACTCGGTCAAATAATCGATACTGCTATATAATAATGTAATGTTCCTTATACTAAGCTTTCATATGTATGGTCAATATATATAGGCCAATATAAATAATAAATAATAAATCTGCATTGATTTATTTGTATGAATGAATTTAATTTTTTATAAAAACAATTAACTTGTATTAAAGCAATTACATTTTATTTAATTATATTTTTTTATTGGTTTGAAATTTATTACACATGTATATGTAAGTTTGAGTATATGGGTGTGTGAATTAAATCATGTAAGGTATTTAACTCGGTCAAATAGTCGATACTGCTATATAATAATGTAATGTTCCTTATACTAAGCTTTCATATGTATGGTTAATTAGTGTATTTAATATACGCAAAACTATAAATAATATTCAAGTATATAAGAATGATAAATTTCATATCATTAATAAAATTAATAATACAAATAAAAAATATAATTATCTATTACATTATTTTTATAAATGTATTGATTTATCATAAATTAATTGAATTAGTTATTCATTAGCGCTAAATATACGATTTTTAATTAGGTCAGGTTTCATAGGAATATATTAATATATACATATATATTTAAAACTATAAATATACATACTCATCATAATATAAATATTAAATAACGTATATTGTAATAATTACATTGTTATATTTCATTCTCAATTATTAATTCTTTATAATTTTAATAATTGTAATAATATAATTTAATATCAATCAACTATAAAACGGCATGAGGTATTATATATAATATTATCAATACTATTAATTATATTAAATATATCTATATTTTAAAAGATATATATAATACAAAAATATATAATAATATTAGTATTTTACTAACATAATTCATTATAAAAATGTAATTTTAATTAGATAATTTAAATAAATAACAACTCTACAATATATAGTCTTGAATAAAAATGAATGACGGAAGTTTATTTTTATTTACAAATAATAATAATTAATAAAAATTATAATCTTTGTTCCTTTTTAATTTAAAAAAATATATATTCCGGAAATGGAAAAAATAGTCTCTTAATAATACATTTTTCTAAAATTTGTAATAAAATAGATTTTTTTTTGAAAATAAAGATAAAATATGAAATATTAATATAAAAATTCTTCATCAAATAAAATATTAAATATGTATCCATTTTCATATGAAAAAATGACTTTATAATATGGGTGTATTAACCCGTTTTACATATTTTGAGGATATACATCATCAATAATGAACCTTATATATTTCCATAAGTTATCGATAAAATAATATAAATTAAAGGTATACATGAAGTATAGCTCATCTTTTATAACATATCACAAGTTCAATATCTAAAACGAACACTATCATGTTAAACTATGTAGCTGACATGGAAACATCCGGTATATTGGATGTTTCTATATTGAGGGTGTATTAGTCTGGTTTTTTTTCCTGATTTGTCTGTAATTGTCTGTGTTAGTATATATATATATATATATATTTATTTATATATATATATATATATATATATATATATTGTATTTATAATATATTATATTATATATATAATAATTTGATATATAATGGTAAAATAATAATAATAAATATAATTTTAAGAATCATATCTGTAATAAATATATAATTGTAATAATAGGAGACTTTATAGAAAATTTAATCACGTCTAAATAACAGAAGCTATAATAACATATTTGTATATTTCTATATAAATATAAAAATATAAAAATATAGAAGGAAACAAGAAAATGTAACCTATTAAAAGGTGTAAATTGTTGATAATATCTTAATATAACTAGTCAGTATAAACTATGTCCATCTTCCAAGAAAAGTAAATTACTTATTCACGTAAATAATGTATTCTTAAATGTGTATTAAATATTACTAACATGCTGTGATTAATTCTACCTAGAATCAGAATAAATAATAATACGAAATATAATTTATAAATAATGATTATACATAAAATCGGATTATACGATTTTAGTATTATAATATATATATATATATATATATATATATATATATATATATATATATATATATATATACTTTTAGTATATATATATATACTTTATAAATCTTCTAATTGTAAATAAATGTTCAATTTTAAAAGATGTTTATCTACCTAATTTATATAGATACCATAAACATTTTAATTATTAGACTATCATTTGATCCACATTTTTAATTATTATTCATATAATTTAAAACATAGATATTACGTCTATATTATAAGCGCAATTCAATATAGGATTATTATATATATATATATAAACATACTAGAAAATTATTAATACCATTGATGGTTGCTAGAGAAATTAACTAATTATTGTTCAAATTTACCTGGAAAATTATTGCATTTTCATTAATTAAATTAATTATATCCAAAGTACGGTTTATTTTAATTTAGATTATAATTATTATCAAAAAGATAACGCCTTATATTATAAATAATCAATATTAGTAAGAATTAGTCAAAAAAATAAACAGTAATTGTATTATTAAAAGCACCTACAATGTTATTATTATTAATATTTAATAAATATAAATTCGTATAAATATCTTAGAATTATTCAATTTTAGTACATAATTGAAATCTAAAAAATGTCATAAACTATATAGGTGGACTTTATAAATTATATTTATAAGATGCATGTTATCATTTTAATAAATATTTTTAATTGTATCCAATATAATAAATAATAATAATATATAATATCAATATCATTTTGTTTATGCAATTGCCATAAAGAGGTACACTTATTTATTAAATATAGTAGAATCTGATATTTCAGAATTATTTCTGGATTATAAATATTAGTTTTATTTATACATTAATACATTAATAAATATGAATTGAATAAATCCCTGAATGAATTGTAACTCATTGACTTGCTTGTATTTATTAATATAATTATGAAGAATTAAATATAAATTATTTTTTTATTTTGATACTAATTTATAGATTACAAATACTTGACCTTTACTAATAGTATATTGTATTGATAAATATAGTTTTGATAATTGCGATAATTTAATGAGTCGTGGAATATAATATAATATTCCTTATAATGATGATTCATCTTTTTACACATTTAAAACAATATAAATATATATTATACCCTTACTTGCTGTTAAATCTAAAATATATAATGTTGACTTATCGACTAAAAACTTATTATTTTATTTTGATATTTAATATATTTTAACGTAATTGAATATATATTATTATAAATTAATTATTAATTTATTGTTTATTCGTGTATTATTAAATGTGATATTAATATCAATAAATAAAATATTAATAATAGGAATACATAATAATATATTAACTAACAATTATAGTATTTATATATTCCACTATTAACATAAAGTTATATAATTGAAGACTTTATATAAAATCTAAATGCTATGTTAATAAATTTGCAAACTTGCATACACATCAAATCAATACGAATTGGTAAACTTTGATTCGAATGTTTAGGTGTATTAATAAACTACTAATCTATTTAAATATAACTTTAATTCAATTCAGACATATATAAACTGTGTTTATCATTTGCCAAGTAAAGCAAGTCACTTGATTTTTAAAATTCCCAAACTATCAATTATTTATCGCGTAAGTAACAATACATTTTAATAGTGATTTTGATAAATTGTAAATAATATATAATCACGATTTATGTATAACAATGCGAAATTCCTAAGTTCCACAACAAAATATAGTCAAAATACAGTTTATTTATTCTAGTCATTTACTAATGTTAAAATTGCATTATAGTTTATATTTTAACTATTAATTTCGATATATTAAAAACGTTCAATGGAGTATATCTAAAGTACTGAGTTAGATTATCTCAAGTACTGAGTTTGAGTGTATGATATATATATATATATATATATATATATATATATATATATATATATATATATATATATATATACATATATATATATATATATATATATAGTTATATTAATAGTTTAAAATAATCGTTTTTTGTAAGCTTAAATTATGTTTAGTATTGTTAATTTACAATTATTTATATTGAGTAATTGAGATACATGTATATATATTTATTTGCAGAAAAATAACTATAAATTGTTATTTACAATATAAAAATACATGTGTAAAATAATAATAAATTATTATTTACAATATAAAATGCATGTGTAAAATAATATTTTATTATAAAATAGTAATAAAGTATTTTCATTAAAATAAATATATACACCATTGATGTTTTCATGGGAATGGCATATCGAGGTCAAGATCATCAAACATGAACCAATCATATTCATTTGTAAAATCGTCTAAAAATACCGTTATATATAATAATTAGAAATGCCATATTTTATTTATTGAGCTCCGATATTATCGAGAAAACTTATAAGGTAACCTATAAGTTTTCTCGAAACTTATAAGGTGAAAATCAGTTAACATATTACAAACAATAAATGATAATGCAATAAATCATTAATATTCTATTAAATAAAGTTATTATAAATAATAATAATAATAATATTTAAACTAACCTTCGGAATATTTTGAGTGTTTAATCATATTCCTTATTTCACTGTGTACGTATAAAAGTGATTTAATGAATAACGGTGAATTCATCACATTAAATAGTATACTATGATACGCCTATTTATTATGTCTTCAATTTTATTGGTTAATATAACACATTTATTTAATTAATTTAATTAAATGCTATTTATAATGGTTTATTAAATATTGGGTTTAAATTGAAATATAATAATATTTCTTTATCTATACATAAATACTTTTATAATTATGTTAACATACAGTATTAGCGTCATTGTAAATAATTAATAAAATTACATATATTGAAATAGATTTTTAATTAATTAATTTCATAATATCCTGAATATTGTGAAATAGATAATTATAGTATATAAATATGATATATAAACAATTTAATATATGATTTATGAATATGACTCTGTATTACAATTACATTTATAAGAATTACATAAATAACTACATCAGATATTTGAATATTGATCAAAATCTGTAAATGATAATTATAATTATTATTGATAAGTTATGTTGATCAAATTATTTGTATATGAGTAAATTTATGTCGAAACATAGTTATTCAATCTAGTTTAATAGTTATTTTAAATTTAATAGACAATATATTCTTTAAATATTTTTTATAAATTTATATATAAAATTCCACAACTATCTACAACCTAGTTACAATCATAGTTACACAGTTAACTCGATATGCTATAGTAGTATTTTCTATATTAAATTGTACGTTATAATTCACGTAATCAAAGGAAATTATAATGTCAAGTAATATAACTGTATGTTATTAAATTTAATCTGGCCTGCTTAAAATATAGAATTATAGTATAAGGTATACCTTTATAATTCTATATTAAGTATTTTAATATGTATAGTCAATTTAAAATTAATAAATATTTAACACATACCTTATTTAGTATGCAGATTTAATTTTACAAGTTTACAATACAATGTTGTATTATCATTAAAATGAAAATTATACTTTTTATGGATAACATGATTGTATTTACTATAAATTTAATATCTCTGTGTATAAGTTATCCAAAACACGAGTGTCGAATTTGTGATAATTAAGTATGTATTAGTATATTGTATATACATTTATGTATACTTATATGTATATATATATATATATATATATATATATATATATATATATATATACATATATATATATATATATATTCATATATATAAATATGTGGTGTAAGAATCATTTTATATATAATGGTGTAAAATTGTTATAAATATCATTTTATTATACGTATCTTTAATAAATATATAATTTTATTAATAAAAAATGTATTTATAATTTTGAAAACTATAAAAGACTGATCCAATATTAACTTTAAGAAAATAGTAATGAAAATTAATACAATCTTTATATATATATATACGATCAATAACATATACTAAAGTGTATATAGATTATTTAAATGTTTAATTTGTATTTACAAAATAATATAAACTAATCAAATATACAATTATATAATTAGAAATACCATATTTTAGACAAACTAAGAATCATATCAGCATTAAATTACATTGTATTGTATATATTTTGCAGAGTTTTTCCAAGAATCACAAGGGAATTTGATTAAGTAAATCTTATAACTATCTAAAGGTAACTCAAAGTATCTTCAAATTTGCATTAATATTTAATATTATTTATATAACTATCTTTAATAACCTCTACGAATATGTATATTTAAATCTAGGATAGTATTTAAGAAATTCTATCATATCTTTAAATGATAACTTATAATCAGTGAATGATAACTTTAAGAAATCTCAATTAAACTACAATGATATTAAGAAAATATAAACTCAGAATCCAAGTCATACATTTTAATTTATTAAATATAAATAGTTTTAATTGTAGTAATCATTTAATTTAGAAATACTTTCTTAAATTGAATGCTTTAAAATTTGTTATATAATACCAGATAAAAAAAATTAACAATTTTATATTTAAAGTCTATATAAGTTATATAAAGATTTATTTTTTTTACTAGTTGAAACCAAAAATAATTTATATACGTGTAATATATATAGTATGAAAAGGTAGACAGGTAATAAACCCAACTAAAAAGTTAATTATATTAAATTCAGAAAAACATAGTTATAATTAATCATATTGTACAATAAAATTGAAACTATAATAATTTTAAAAACTTTATTTAATTATATTAACAGTTAAATACTGATATATGTTACTATTATATATGTCGTGATTATGCATGTGAAATGTTATTGGGTGCAGTTTTAATAGTATACCAAAAATAAATAATAATTAATATTCCAAATTTTCATTTGCATTATGTTAGCTATATTATCAATAATCATATATTATCAAACTCAATTTATTATCAATAATACCACTCAATGAATATTTTTTATTTAGTAATTAATAACATATAATACAATTTCCTAATAATTAGCTATATTTTCTTATATGTAAATCATTATTTTACATCTCAATATTTATTTTATTTTCTAATACTAAGTAAGAGATACGATATATACAATCAAGAAAAAATAATATCTTCTATATTAAATATTAATTTATAATTTTATAATTATTATTTATGATACAAATTTTGAATAATTTTACTTTTGCAATCATAATCATATCTAAAAATATCAGTTAAAATAAATTATTTGAGATTAAATTATTAATTGAAATAAATGATATGAATTAAAACTTGAAAATATGTATTGAATGGGTAATGATACTAATGAAACAATATAAATGATTGACAATTTACTAAACTTATTGATGAAATATGGTTTACATTATGATTTAGACGTATCAGATAGTTCAAACTAAATTAAGATGTTCTAAACAACTAAAATTATACATAGCTAGTTTTTTTTAAATTGAATGAAATAAAAATATCGATATTTTAAGATATATTTAAGGTATTAGTAGATATATATTTAATAAATTAAATATAATTATTAATAATTATTATATAATCATAGTTAATCTTATGCATCATTAAATAATATATTCTCAACATATAGGTTGGTTATAACCATCATTTTTAATAAAGTAAATTAATAAAGTACATTTCATTTTCTTATCTCTGTAAAATTCTTCTAATGTTGAATTTTATTTGATACGGAGTATTTGCAGAGAATGAATTATTTTTAAAAAATGGTAAATCTCATTTAATTATATATATTATAATATTATATTAATATATTATAATTATTCATGTTTAATATTTAAAGTTCGAAATATATTAATATAAATATTTTAATTTCGAGCTAGGCCTATAACTCGTATTGGCACACCCACATTTTATTTATATAAAATCAGATTTATTAAATATTACAAAAAAAATTAATTATAGAATATCTTGACTATCAGTATTATTACTAGTTGTTAAATAGTAGTTTAGTATTTTTTAATAATTTATTTAGAAATGTGTACACTGAAATGAGATTATGTCACGTGAAACTATCCACTTTGCACAGCAACCCATTTTGCACAGCAACCCATTTTGCACATGCCACCGGTGACGTGTGCCAGAATGGAACCTGTACCAAAATGAATCATCATGTGACATTTTACATAATCTTTGCAAACATAAAAGATTTAGATATTAATATAGCTTACTTACTTAACGATTAGTAATAATAGCAGTAATTATGATATGCTATCATATAGTTTTTCTATAATATTAAAAAATATCATTTTCATATTCTTAAATGTGGGCGTATTAATCATTATCTGCCATATAAATCAGGCCGTGGTTACATAAATTCAAATTTATAAATATATTTCATTATTCGAAATACTATAATTACCAATATGATATTAAAAGATATTAACTATGATATTAAAAGATATTAACTATGATATTAAAAGATATTAACTATGATATTAAACGATATCAAATACTTGTTAGAAAATAAAATATTCTCTAATAATATAACCAAACATCACATATTGTATTTATATCGGTTTATAATCTCCGGTTGTCATGAACTCTTTTATTTATTTTTCTTACGCCGAAATTAAAAACGGGCTCGATTAATTTACCATATTAATATGATACACCACCGAGGATATAATATGCATAACATATAGTCATGACTAGACAATTTATATAATTAAAACATAATAGTAATAAGTACTTCCATTATCTACAAATCTACTCTATAGAGTAGTCGCTATAGTCGGCCGAGAACGACATTCCACATCTCAATATAATATCTGAGAATATATTTAAGAATTTAATTGTACTACAAAAAGTAGTTTTTAAATATATATATATATATATATATATAAATTCTAGATAGATTATGATTATCCACTTTAAAATATAAATTTAAATTATATATAAATATATATATATATAATTCAAATTTATTATCTTTCGATATATATTTATAATTTAAAAATGCAATATTTATATTTCTTTGATTGGTATGTTTATTTATCAATTTTTTGACATAATAACCCGGATAATAACTTATAATCCCTATAAGAATTTATTTTAATCGGTGTAAGTGATAATATATGGATTAGTTATATTATTAGTTAAACATTTAATATCTATAAAATAATGTACTCATATGTATTTTAATCATATTAAGTATATTCTTATAGATTTGAAATTAATCAAAATTGATTTATTGTTAAACAAAACTTTAAAATATCTTATTATATGTATAGGTTCCATGCTGCGACATGACACCATGCATTACAAACAAATATAATTAACATACCATTATTTGCATATTTAAAATTTGAGTGCATCTATATATATTTAAAACTCAAATGGATCTATAGATATTTATAAGTATTTAAATAGATATTATACTTTATAATAATTAAAACATCCATAAGTTGACTACTGTAAATTAATTATTAGTTAAAAATGATGAAATGAAAAAAATTCTCTTTTGTAAAATATTGGTAAAGATCTCTTAATTTAAAGTCTATATATTGTTCAAATGCTATTGTTGTTGTGTACATTATATATATAATTGGAAATTTAATAATTTGTTTCCTATTACCAAAACATATGTTTACATTCATTGCTTTACACAGCTGTGAGTTATTCTCGCACATTGCAGATTTCACTATGGTCTATACTAGAGTTAGGACGATCATCCGAGTAGATCAATACCGGTACCCGAATAGATCAACTAGTTACTAAATTAAAGGAGAGAAACTGCAAACTCTTAGCTCCATCTATAGATTCTAGCTGATAATCTAAGGTCTAAGGTTAACCTAGATTCTTAAATCTCATGTTAGAAATTAATCTAATACTATTAAAATAATGTACGTCTGTTGCAAACTTAGATTACTAATTATTAAAATATAACGTCTTATAAAATTAAATTTTTAACTTATATTTGAAAACAATATATTTTTATTACATTAATTTTATTATATTTACATTTATTTAGGATGTGGAGTATATCTCAGGTATTCTTTACCAGATGGTAATTCTTTAACAGTAACTATTTTTTTAAAGAGTTCTTTTGCCTCATTAGTTGACAAACTTGGTACTACGATAACATCATCTTTATCCTGCGATTATCGATGTAATTAGAAAATATACAACAAAATAATTAAACAATATTTCATTTGAAAATAGAATTTCATTGTGAAATATATATTTTAGAATTTAAAAAACATTTAAATTTAATAATAAAATAACCTTCCAGTCTACTGGTGTAGCCACTTTATAATTTGCAGTTAATTGGAGGGAATCAATTACTCTGATTATTTCATCAAAGTTACGTCCAGTAGTTGCAGGATACAGAATAGATAACTTTAGTCTCTTGTCTGGTCCCACCACAAACACCTTTAGATAGGAGACAGGGTTATACAAATTTAATAGGTTATAAAAAAGAACTTTTTTTATTAAGAAAAATATATATAAAATATATATAAAATGTAATTGTTATCCAAATACATGAGAACAATATTTTACATATACATTATTATTATACATTAATGTATAATTCATTATTATATGAATATGAATTGCAAATTTTAAAAGTTTGTAAATAGATTTGTCAAATTATTTTACACATTCCAATAGTTATTAAAGTGAATTAAAAAATGGTTGAATGCATGTAAATTTACCAAGTATTTGTAAACAATGGTATGTATAACTAACGGCTCTACAGCTCAAAGGCATGCCCTTCGAGTCCTTCTCATCTGGGTCCAACATGCCGAGTTTGGTGGCCAACTCCCTCTTTTCGTCGGCAATTATTGGAAAAGGAAGATCTTTTCCATTCTCGCCAATGAACGCCATTACATCCTAACAAATAAAAAGTTGTTTACGATTAAAACCATGAGTGATAATTTATTCTTAAAATAAACGCATTGAAAATAAATTACCAATATAAATCAAAGTTATTTAAAATAACAATTATTCTAATTAAAAGACATTATATTTTAATAATTACTAACCTAAGCATGCAACAGACTTTTCATTATTTCAATAGAATTAGATTAATTACAAACATAATGAAAGAGATAAGAATCTAGATTAACCTTAGACCAAGCTAGATGATCAGTTACAGAATCAATAGATAGAGCTAAAAGTTTACAGTTTCTCTCCTTGAACTTGGGAACTAGTTGAGCCACTCTTCCCAACTCTGTAGTACAGACAGGAGTGAAATCTGCAGGGTGAGAGAACAATACTCCCCATCTGTGTAATGCAATGGATAGATATAAACAATTTGTTTAGGCAAGAATAGGAAACAAATTATTAAATATTCAAATATATATTATAAAAATATATTAACTATTCAAGAAATCATTTCCAATATTTGATAAAAAGAAAATGTTTCTTTTCATTCACTTTTACTCTACACTAATAGGTAGATGTTAATTAGTCCAAAGCTTAGAATATTGTATATTTACAAACTTATAAATATCTAGATACACTTAAGTTTAAAATATGCAATAGTATAATATTTGTATTTGTTTGTAAAGTAAACATTTTATTCAATATCAATATAAAATGTAATCATAATATATAATTTAAAAGAAATTACTAGAACATAATTATGATAACATATAAATATAGTATTTACATTTGTAGTTAAAAACTAAAATAATAAAAGGATTATAATATTTTACATTTAAATATTATAAATATACAGACAATTAAGTATATACTTCGACAAATATATATATTCAGTTATTATAGGTTACTATTACTGGATATACATTGAACCTATAGTAATGCAATACTACATCGTCATTCAAATGACTATATAGTGATATTCTAGAAAATACGGAAAGAATAAATAATGAAAAAAGGCGGTCTTCACTACAATATATATAATGTAAATATAACTATAGACAACGTATGTCAGACGTTTTCTAGGGATATATACCAACTATACTCGTATAAACATGCGTCTAGTAGAGCCTATTAAATGAATGTATTTAATATATAACGACTCCGATTGGTGGAAAAAAGATTAGATTGCAATTCTATTTATTATATTGCAATATACTCCAGACGAAAGTATTCAATGTGTATAGAGTAATTTGTAAATAATGTAATAGTGTACTACTATTTTATATATATATATATATATATATTTAATATATATACACATATAGACAAATATATATATATATATATAATAGTACACATCAAGTTGCAATGCCTAAATAATAGGCATCCATATAAACTATAAGATGTATTGCCTATAAGATTAATGTTTACCTTTACAGTTCCAATACAAATAATTAGTATAGGAAATCATCATGATGCCTGGTCATATTCTATATATTTATATCCCTTTAGTTTATAGTTATATACCGGGTTATATCCAGTTGTAGAAATGAAAACTTAATAAAGTAATTATAAAATTTATAACATGAATAAATTCTGCATCTTATAATATAAATAAATATAAAAACAATATAACCAATGTAATCATCTCAATTGTTTACTGGGTGCAGTATGTGAAAGATGTTATGTTTATAATTTGTGTATGTAGTTTCCAGAAAAGTTAATAAATTATGCAATACAACATTATGTTGTAAAAGGACATCAATAATATATTAATATATATATATTATATATATATATATATATATATATATATATATCACTATACATTATACACTATATTGAAAATAAAATATATTTATAAATAAATATCCAGATATTAAAATTGTACGTTATGTAATATTAAAAATAATGAACATTAAATATGTATATAATAACAATAATATTTGTATACATTTTATTTAATAATCATATCACTTCATTTAATATTTGGGGGGAAAATGTCTTATATACTATTCCTTATCCATATAAAAGATTCAAGTCCATGGAAGTGTTGCTATTGCCAGTGAAACCAGATGATTCAACTATTGCAACTACATTTTGAAAATATCATTTTTAAATATATTATATAACATAAAAACTTAAATGACCTGGATGGTTTTTTGTGCACTATGATTATTTCTATAATTAAAAAAATTATTAAGATGCATGTATTTTACTCATTAAAATAAAATATTGATATACTGATATGTATATGTTTAAAACAAAACAAATACTATATCATTTCAAAATATCCTTAATTTATAACATTGTTATATAAATAATAGTAACCATATTTCTAGGTATAATTATGAATCTCATTTAAAAATAAGCTATTATGCAAAATAAATTTTAAAATGGAATTTTCTATTTTAAAAAAGCACAAATTATTTTGATAATAAAAATAAGATACACCCATCATGCATTATCTATTATAAAAATGATTATATCTAGAGTATATAAGTATACTCGAAGGCAATTATAAAGAACCTTAAAAAACCTTAATCACCTTTAATCTATAATAGTATTAGTAAATGTCCTTAAAATACAATGAAGTTTTATATAATAATTCAAATAATAATATATGTATTTTTTTAAATGAAGAATATGTGTTTACATAATTTCCTATGAAGTTTACATCTGTTGTATGGATTGATTTATATATTGATTATTTTATTTGCACAGCTAGTTGTTTAATGTTGTAAATATAGCTGATTGGTTATAGTTACCAAATAAATAACACATATTATTATTATTTGTAATTAATTGCAATATTTTAATTATACCATTTTCTAATGAGACAAATACTTGTCCACCAGCATAACAATTATTGATCAAATCTCATTTTAAATCTAATTTATAGGAATTATTCCTTATTATATCATTTATTATGAATTATATAACAAGGAATTTACTATATTACTATAATGTTTTTTAGTTGGTTTCTAGATTTAGCGATAACAAGTGTATTGTTATTTAATAGTTATATAATATATAACACTTTTCAAATATAGTGTCAAATGATTTAGTATGTCCAAACAGATATTTAAACAATGTCTGCAATAGAAAAATGAATTTACTTGGATGATTTATTTGGGATATGAAATATATAGAGTATAGCAATTAACATATATTAAATAATAGAACCATACATTCTGTATTACTATAATTTAATATATGATATTGCATGGTTTTGGTATTTTAATATAAAACATTATGACAATATGACTAATAAACAATATGACTTATTAAAAATGAATGTATGCATCACTATTGACAATAAGAATCGTTAGAATATTATGATTAAAATCTCCTTATTATAATTTTATAATTTACAATTAAATAAATAATAATTTACAATATTATAATTTACAATATATATATAGTAAATAATATATTTTACTAACAATAGTTACTGTTATAGATGTCATTGTAGGGGGTGGTGGGAAATTTCCCCCTACTTAACAGTGGGGGTATATCATATCAATTATTTCCCAATTTTTAGATATATATATTAACATATTAGCCCATATTAGGTAATCTCGAATATCAGTTTCATTAGCAATAATCATTGTGTTAGAACTAACAATATCACCATATTAATATTATTAAAATATTGTTAGATGATCAAATATATATCAAAGAATAATATTATTTTCCAATTAATTAAAAATAAATAAATTATAAATAAGTTAATATTAATATTTAATTAGAATATATTCATTTTGTATGTAATATCAATGATCATTTATAACTGATCAGACCTGAATTGAAAATATAAATTAATATTCAGAAATCTTATACTAAAAATGTATTATCTCATTATTCAAAACTGTTCATAGTAAACATCCTATCTATAGAACGCTGCATTTAAAAAATATAATGTATATTACCTATTATAATCCTATAATCCATTGTAGTATTACAAATGTAATATTAAACCATATATTATTAAAGCATTCACTATATTTATTAATAATACAAACTAATTTAATTGCTAATAAATTGACAAATGATAAAGCCATTATTATTTATAAAACTAAAAATAATAATTATTATATTATGTAAAACCTTTTATTGGCTCATTGCCATAACTATCAGTTATGCAATGTAACCATATATGGTATCTATATATAGATATATCATGTTATAATACTAACGAATCGCCTACATATTCATTGAAAGAGATCTTTCCCACCGTGGTGTCAGCTGAGAAATTTGGGAACACGTCTCCTAGATTAATACCCATGATTAAAAATGAAGGAATGCAATATAAAGTATATGCAATTTAACTTATATAAAATAATGGGCGTAACTTAGTTAGAGGCGTGGCCAATAAATGGGCGGTGTTGGTCGATATTCAATAGAGCATGGCGAATATAAAAAGTATTTTACATATTAACATATTAACAATTGTTATGTATTAATATACATAATATAAATCAATATAACCCACATGTACTATTCCTATATAATCTTGTACAAATAACCGATAAAGCTTAAAGTGCTTTGTAAATACACGTATTGTATTAGATATAATCTAAATTCAATTTAGTAAATTGTATTTGTTTAAATAATTGTTAAAGGAAATTGTAGCTATTTGCCAGAATTACCGGTCCACATATGCCCTATTTGGTAAATAGTATTTACCCATACAAATACAAACAATAAAATACATTTAAATAAATTGGTCTGCTATTTGAAAATTATGTCGGCGCCTTCGATATAATAATTCTATATAGCTTGCAGTTGGTGTAATGTAAGCAATGTACGTACAATCACATCTAACCAATACATATAAATGTTTTAATTTATCAATAATCAAGACGAGTTCAGGAAAGTTTTTCAGTTTTCTTGTATGCTAATCAGTGGGAAGGGGTGATGAAGGGAAGAGAGGGGGGAATAGAAGCCTGAATAAACTCTATATAGTGTATACCTAGTAGACCATATAAAAATATTGTGCAGTTTATAGATATGAAATAGAAATAGATATTAATATTTAATTAATATTTAGAAACATTCTACATTTAAATGAAAATATTATAATTTTCAAATTTGATTATATAACAATACAAATGTAAATTATCTGGATAGATTATTCAGTATGGGATTATTTCTATAATTAAAAAAATGATTTAAGATGCATAAATACTTATTAAAAATACAATATTGATATAATATATATTTTAAATTTTAAAAATGCCATCTAAATTCAAAATATCCTTAGTTTATTACAGAATGTTGCATTGTTATATAAATAACTGAAATATAAATTTAGAAGTGGAATTTTTTATTTAAATAAATGGAAATAATTATTTCGATAATAAAATAAGATACATCTATTATGCAATATCTATTATAAAACGTGCATTGCAAGCTTGTATATAGAGTATACACTAATTCATATCCAGTATTATTCCTACCCGAGTATAAATACTCGAAGGAAATTATTAATATATATTATTAATTAATACCCTTTCAACCTATATAAAATATAATACTAATTAGTATTAGTAAATATCTATAAAATACAAAGAACTTATAAGTAATGATTCAAATAATTATATATTTTTTAAAATGAAGCATATGTGTTTTCATGATTTCTTATGAAGTAACTTGATATCTATGATATGGGTTGATGTATATATTCATTATTTTATTTGCAGTTAGTTTTTTAATACGATAACTACAGCTTATTGATTATATCTACCAGGCAAACTATGCCAGTAATTACATTTTTAAGTATGTAGTCATAGTTACACATCATGAGACAAAATATTGTAAAACAGTAAAACATCTACTGATCTAATCATATCTCGTTTCAAATAAAATGTATATGAAAAATCACTAATATTACATAGAATAGTATAGCTAGTTTTTATTGTTGTATATATATCTGATTGGTTATAGCTGCCAGACAGACAACACATGTTATTACCTTTTTTGCAATACATGGTGTTAATAATATTATGATATTAATACCAATTTTTAATGAGATAAGAGATTAACAATAGCATAACAATGATTGATCAAATCTCGTTTCGAATATAATTTATAGGAATATGAAATAATATAACATAGCATATAGTTATAGCCAAGATAAGCATGTGTGGTGTTATGGATGAGTTTGAGCTAGTTTTATAATCAGTGATCACGAGTGTATTAGTATTGAGTAGTTATATAATTTCTATACATTTCTATCAAATATAGTGTAAAATAAATTAGATATTTAAAGATACTTAAGAATGTTTGCAATGGAAACTTGAATTTACCTGGATTCTATATTTGAGATAGAGAAAATATATAGTATAGCATTTGACATGTATTAAATAATATAGTATGTTAATATAAAAAATCGACAAAAGCACAGAATTAGCTTTTAATATGATTTTAAGTAAAATAAAAGCTACCGATTTGTTATCTAAATAGTAAATCTGTATTACACACATTTTATACAAATTGTCAAATAAAGCTCTTGCTCCTATGGTAAATTCCCAGAGAATTATTATTGACATTTATCAATAGGCTATATTCATAGTGATAATTGTATTGAATTTTTACAATGAATAAATATGAAAATGATAATTAAGAATCCTATCTAATAAAGTGTTTTTAAAAACAGTAGGAAATGCATATAATAAAAGATTTAGTGTTTTCAGATGTAATCCCGATTTTATATTAGGCGGTGAATTAATATTGTGAATAATGAATTCTCTCAAAATTGATTATGATCATTTACGATATTCGTTCAAGAAACCTTTACGATAGCAAAATGTAAACATATCTCACAGTTAACATGGTGGTGACTGGTTTAAAATATAGTAAGTCACTACAATAATGCTTGCAATTAGTTAAACAATTAATAATATCATAGGTAAAATAATACAAGATGAAAATAATCCGATGTATGTATAATAATCATATTGTGAAATCATTTTATAATTGATGATATTGGAGAAAATCTACTACTCCCTGTATGCTTATGATTACAAAACACTATGCGTAATATGTAGAGATATGCAGGTACTTGTAAATAAATAACATTGAAAGTTACTATGCTAAATGATAGATTAAGATGTAGTGGAGAGATTGATTATTTTAATTACGGTTGTTCAATCAGAATATATTATTTGCATAATGTTAAGTAATTTTAATAATTGTGAATAAAATTGGCTATAATTGATATAAATATTTGATATATTTGTAATATTATATTATAATAGTTTTTAGACAGATTATATACTTTTGTCAAATATCAGTATGTTGTTTAATATAATTTTATATATGTAAATATATCAACTTATATATACAATTAGTAGTAATCAAATCGTATCATATAATATAAAGAATGTATACATAATCAGTAATGTATTTGTTTTATTTAATTTGAATAATATTTTTTAATATTAGATCCAAGATTACCATGTAATCTTGTATTATATCTTGAAATTTATATTATATTAATGATCCCGGTAGAGTATTTGGAAGTTGATATATTGTCACTTATTATGAAATTAATAGTTATTAGTACTTATAAGTTATAAAATATATTTATATTTCATTACTAGTATATAGATCTTTTTTATACATATGTGGATAATAAATGTGATAATAATTATTATTGTAATAGAAATTCATAATTATAGATCTGTTGTTTGTGGACGTGGACAATAAATATATTTGAAATTTATTTTTAATGTAAATAATAAATTTTTTGTTAATACTATTGAAGACTAGATTTAAGTATTATACAAAACATAGTGAAATTTAGTAATTTAAAATAAATTATTTTACCTACAAATTATGTTATATTATTCTCATCGGATAAACTTTAAGCAAAATATAATGATTTTGGAATGATATTAAATTAATATTAATGAATTAGTTGATAATAATAATTATTAGTAATATAAATAATATTATATTATTTAATATAATACTAATATAATTTCTTAAATATAAATCCTATTATATCGTTTACTATTTGATGCAATTATATATATATATATAATATTACAAGTTTCTACATAATAGAGTATATTATCTAATAACTTTTTATATTTAATATATTGTCAAAATGCAATCATATTCACTATTATTTAGGTATTTAAAAATGAGATTTTTTAGTGTCAGAAAAGTAGCGGTACTAATTGCATGTATTTGCTTTTTCATATTTATTTTGCCTCGTATAAATCAACATGGAAAAGGAACAAGTTCAAGAATTCACGACAACCGTTACGTAGAGGATAAAGTAAAGAAATCTGTTAAAGTTAGTGAATGTACTTACTTAGTAAAGACGGAGTAAAGGTGTAACATATATTATGTAGGTAATTTGTGAGAGTTCGCATGGTGATCAACTGTATTTAATAAAAGAAAATATAAATACTTTATATGTTAATAATGTATATGTTATACTGCAAAAACATGCATTAATCAGTACAATGCAAACTTACTTACTTATTACCTATAACGTCGAGCCGATTACTTTCTTATGATAAGTATATTAATCAGAGAATATATAGTTGAGTTAACATGAGTATTGTTATCAGATTGAGTATGTATTGTACCCTGGTTGATGTTATTAAGTTGTCCTCGACTATATATATCAATATTGACTTACATGGGTAACAAACTACTTTGATGAGTATCAATCTAGATGTTTATTTAACTTAGATGCATCTAGTACTCATGAGTACTTTAATTGAGAAGAGTATATCAACTTAAAGGATTATATAACCTAGAGGAGTATGTCGACTGAAAACAGTACTTCAATAGTAATTAGACTACTAACACCAAACATAAAACAAATTTTATGATAACATTACTTTCTTTTGTTTAAGGTCTTATATTATCAACAAACATAGATAAAATATTTAATTATTATCATCATATTCAGAAGGATCTAGGCGAAGAATCCTTAATAGATAATCAGGAGGATAAGAAAACATACCTTGACACAAGTAAACTTGGAAATTATGAAACTGTCGTTGAAAAAAAAACCGGACCAGGTAAATAATTTAAAACAGAAATACAAAATTTTAATTTTGTTAATACAAAATTTAATTTTTAATTTTCTACAAAAATATCTTATTGTAGTCAAGAAAACTATCTCATTCTTCTGGTGATAAAGCCATAACCTACTTTTCATATTATTTGATACATTTGCCATCTCCTTAAACATTATCTTATACAAAATTACCCTCCTGCACCTTCCCATCACCAGGGGAGGATGGTGTTCCGGTGGTGCTCGAAGACTCCGAGAGCAATCGAGCTCAGCAGTCGATTCATGATTATGGTTTCAATATGGTAGCCAGTGATAAGATCTCCATGACTCGTACCATTCCAGACACCCGACTCGATGAGTTAGTTCTGATTATAAGGGGCTTATTAGCTGTCTGAAGGAGATAATGGTGTTCTACATGTATTCCTGTATATCTATTTATTAATTACCCAAAGCAATATTTTTTAGGTTATATTAGCTTTCTAGTTCACCAAAGTGTATATTTTCTCACTTTCAATACCTCTTACCATGTAATCTTATGTTCCTGGTTTCCAGCCTCTCCCCCACCCTAAACATCTGCACAGCTTATATCTTTTCAAACTCTCCCCATAATCACTGTCCCTTTAGGTGTCGCTACTGGCAGTACCCTTCCAAACTACCCAAGACCAGTGTCATCCTAGTGTTCCACAACGAAGGTTGGTCTACATTGGTGCGCACTGTACACAGCATTGTGAACATGACGCCAGCCGATATTCTGGAAGAAGTGGTCATGGTTGACGATAAGAGTAATAAAGGTTATCGACGCTATTAACTACCCACGCTGACCTTGTAACCACTTCCACGCCCACCCTCTAGTCACGCCCCCTTTCTATTTATCTTCTCTCATCTCACGCCCATTACTACACACCTTACTTCTACCTAACCTCCCGTTATAGTTCTCCTTAATCCCTACCGTAATCCTTTAACTAACTTATCACCACCTCCTTCCTAAGTCATTCTCTAAACCCTTTGCTAACCTCTCCCCCTTTCCTTGCCCCATCGCTCACTGATCTACTTTCCTCTGCACCTCCTTTAATAAATAATTACTATTTCCCTAAATCCCTTCCATTTCTTAAACTTTTACTATTCGACATTCTAACAATAATCCCCTATGCCCTCTCAAGCCTTCATCTATTCCCATATCCTTATTGCCTCCCCAATCCCCGACCAATCTTCCAACTGTCCCATCCGCTACAGAACATTTGGGCTCCCGTCTCGACGAATACATGCGAAAGGAGTTTGGCTCTTTAGTAAAGATCTTTCGAAATAGCGAACGATTGGGCCTCATCAAAACGAGGACCGCCGGTGCCAAGTTCTCAACCGGCGAGGTCATCGTGTTCTTAGACGCCCACTGCGAGTGCAACCGTAATTGGTTGCCCCCTCTATTGGCGAGAATCGTTGCCGATAAGTAAGTCGGGATAATTATTATTTTATTTTGTTTCTTCTCCGTGATTAAAATCGTGGAATCGCTTCAACCTTTACTCTATCCCTATACCCTCTACTCTCCATACTCCCTTAACGGACCCTACTCCACGCATAAAGAACCACCTATTCCTTAGACCGCTTCCCCGCGCCTAAACCTAGATGGAATTGATTAAGACAAAATAGACAACCACTTCTATATCCTTACCTATATACCCCGCATTCTACCCCTATACCCTCTATTCCCCATACTATGCCAACTACCGCTACTCGGTCTACACCCCCCGTACCCAATTACCCCAGACATGTGATGACGGTGCCCGTAATTGACGGTATCAATTGGGACAACATGGCCTATCGTAGGGTGTACCAGAGCGACAAACACTTTCGAGGCATCTTCGAGTGGGGCTTCCTCTACAAGGAGTCCGAAGTGCCCGAGCGGGAGTTGAAATCACGCAACCACAACAGCGAACCCTACCGGTTACGTCGATGGGTATTCGGGAGGTCTGCGGTGATGGCATTGCAATGGCATTGCCCGGAGAGCATAACGATGTAATCATGCAAAAATTAAATCTACAGCAATTTTAACTTTGGTTACAATGGTTTAGTAATAAACAATGAAAGTAAATTGATTTAGGAATAATTTCCATTTTATATTGAAAATAAGTCAAATTTATTATTATTTTAAATTATTTTTATTTATTTTAAATATATTATTGATGTATTATTACATCATCTGAGGTGTTAATTTAATTCTATTCCCAATAATAACAATATACATTTTTATATAAGTTGTTACTCTATACTTTCACAATCTAACCAGATATAGGTAGATATACATGTACATGTATTTCACTGAATGTTTTTATAATATATTAGTTGGACAATATGGTAATTATATAATAGATAGTTTAATTGTTCTATGGATACACTTAATAAATACTATTTACATTCACCTTGTGCATGTGTTATTATTAATATTTAAGTAGTTTTTTTATTTGAATTCTGAGAATATTTAAATTTATGTTATGTCAATATGCATTGTATTATTCATCACAAAGAGTGTATTGTTAAGGTGTATTGTTAAGGTGTACACTTAAATTGTAAACAAATATATAGAGATTTTGTGAATTTATTCAGTATACAAATTTCAAAAATATTTCTATATGTTTAATTCTTTCACACTTGACACTCTACATACACACACTCTACTTACTCACACTCTACATACACACACTATACTTACTCACACTCTACTTACTCACACTCTACTTACACACACTCTACTTACACACACTCTACTTACACACACTCTACTTACTCACACTCTACTTACACACACTCTACTTACACACACTCTACTTACACACACTCTACTTACACACACTCTACTTACTCACACTCTACTTACACACACTCTACTTACTCACACTCTACTTACACACACTCTACTTACACACACTCTACTAACTCATACTCTACTTACACACACTCTACTTACACACACTCTACTTACACACACACTAGTTACTCACACTCTACTTACACACACTCTACTTACTCACACTCTACTTACACACACTCTACATACTCACACTCTACATACTCACACTCTACTTACACATACTCTACTTACACACACTCTACTTACTCACAACCTACTTACTCACACTCTACTTACACACACTCTACATACTCACACTCTACTCATATCCTATTTACTTATACTCTACATACTCATACTCTACATATTCATATCCTATTTACTTATACCCTACTTACTTATACCCTAGTTACTCAAATTCTACTTAATCACACTCTACTTACTCATACTCTACATACACACACTCTACTTACACATACTCTACTTACACACACTCTACTTACACACACTCTACTTACACACACTCTACTTACTCACACCCTACTTACTCACATTCTACTTACTCACACTCTACTTACTCACAACCTACTTACTCACACTCTACATACACACACTCTACTTACACATACTCTACTTACACACACTCTACTTACACACACTCTACTTACACACACTCTACTTACACACACTCTACTTACTCACACCCTACTTACTCACATTCTACTTACTCACACTCTACTTACTCACACCCTACTTACTCACATTCTACTTACTCACACTCTACTTACTCACAACCTACTTACTCACACTCTACTTACACACAGCCTACTTACTCACACTCTACTTACTCACATTCTACTTACTCACACTCTACTTACTCACATTCTACTTACTCACACTCTACTTACTCACAACCTACTTACTCACACTCTACTTACACACAACCTACTTACTCACACTCTACTTACACACACTCTACTTACACACACTCTACTTACTCACACTCTACTTACACACACTCTACATACTCACACCCTACATACTCATATCCTATTTACTTATACCCTACTTTCTTATACCCTACCTACTCAAACTCTACTTTCTCATACTCTACTTAGGTATATTTTTACTTCTATTAATGAATAGATTTATATATAAACTAAATAAAATAAATATGCCTTAATCTTTACACATATTATTGAAACATTAAAAAACGTAGTGAAATATGGTTAAAACTAACCCTGCTAAACCTAACACTAATTCTATAAATATGATTGGTAAGAATAGTGTACCTAGTATACTGTACTCACTCCACACCCTCCGATGGGTGTTAGTTTCATTTACCATGCATGTAAGGGTTATATCTCTATTACTTAAGGCCCTTAACATCTCATTATTAGGGTCGCTATTATGTGCGCAACATTTGAAAACTTAACAATTAAACAACATTTAAATACATACTCACTAAATTACTCATGACATATGACATCTGACATCCACTCAAACTCTAATTCACAGCTCCCCTACTCATGCTGGTGGATTATTCGCAATCAATCGGGAGTACTTCCTGGAAATGGGAGCCTATGATTCTGGCCTGTTGATTTGGGGTGGTGAGAACTTTGAACTCTCTTTTAAGGTCATATCTCCAATATAGCTTAAATTGGTTTAATGACATACATAACATTTTATTTCAATAGACTGCATATGTATTTTATATTGTTTATTAATAATTAATTTAGAAATATATAATATCAAATCAGGTATATTAGAGGAATTTAATGCAAATGCTTATTTCAAGTTATATATTATGTAATTATTAAAATAATTTGGCATTTTAAAATAATTTAAATTTGTATATTTTACTTTTGTCCAGAAAATATTTTTAAACCTTTGACGAACCCCGTTATAGATTTGGCAGTGCGGGGGCAGCATCGAATGGGTTCCTTGTTCTAAAGTCGGTCACATCTACCGTAACCACATGCCCTACAGCTTCGGAGACATCAAATCAAAAGTGCCAATAATCCAAGTGGTCAGTGATACTGTAATTTAGTGTAAAGCTTCACAGTTTTTAACAAATATTTCTTTTTCTATTAGATAACAATTTCTAACAGGACTCACTTTATATCAGATATTAAATACTTTATTTATTTAGATTGGTAATTATACATTTAGAATGTCTTACATTAATACATGTTTTTGTTATATTAAGATATATATAGAGTAAATATATAAACACTAATCTCCCCTATATAATAATACTAATATTCCCCCATTACACCCATATACAACAATTCCCCCCGCATATCTCTCAATTTCCATCACCACTACTACACCTTTTCAGAACTACATGAGAGTTGTAGAGGTGTGGTTGGAGGATAAGTATAAAGACTACTTTTACACCCGCGAGCCCCAGATTAGAGGTTAAGGGGCAAAGTAGTTATTCTGAACATACGCGTTATCTACGCATATGTTGTGTGTGCGTGAAAGAGTGAAATACAAAATGATATAGCTCGGCTGTACATTTTGTGTGTGAAGCGTGTGCAATAGTGTTTGTTTGCGGGGATGGCGTTATAGTTCATGGGGTTTTGGGGACGTAGGTGTTATGGAGTTTGAATCGCGAATATGTAAACATCGCCTGTACATTTAATACATTCAATGTGCCTTTACACTATGACAACGGCCCACACATCCTATTAATACCCGTGGCATTTCTGCGATCCCCGTAGGGTTCGACTACGGTGACATCAGCACCCAGTTAGCCTACAAGCAAAGTCACAACTGCAAAAGTTTTGATTGGTTCATGAAGAATGTAGCTTATGAAGTTTACGAGAAATTCCCGCCGCCACCCAAGAACCTCTTCTGGGGCGAGGTTTGTCCCTGCCTCCTTCCCTCCACGCCCCTCTTCTACACCCACTCCTCAATCCACTCCCACTGCCACACACACTCCTTCTCCCTCTTCCTATATCACTCCCACTACCTCTTCCTCTCCTTCATACTCCCACTCCCTTTTCTACTCCCACTCCCACTCCCACTGCCACACACACTCCCACTGCCACACCCACTCCCTCTTCCTAAATTACTCCCACTACCTCTTCCTCTCCCTCCTACTCCCAACCCACTCCTAAACCCACTCCCAAACCCAAACCCACTCCTAAACCCACTCCCAAACCCACTCCTTCTCTTCTTTTCCTTCTCACTCTATCAAATTAACGTTATCGTCCTCAGTTAACTGATGTAAATGGCAAGTGCCTGGATACCAGGGGCTCTCAGCCTGGTGCAGGACCTGCAGGTATCAGCGGGTGTCATCATTACGGGGGTAACCAGGTGAGTCTCTATAATGTCTAAAAATTCATTATCTATTTTACAGGTGAAATGTTAAATTATTACTACTTATTCCATGAGTATTAGACAATATATGACAATATATGTTGTTTTATAATATTCTTTGATCTTTTAACTTTGAACTTTTAGTAATTATTAGCAATAACTACTTTTAGTAATTATTAGTAATAATTTTAGTAATTACTATCTTATAAACTGAATCTTTTCGTATACAAAATATTTTAACATAAAATTTATATAATATGATTGTTTGCTTGGTTTATATCTAACAACATTTAATAGTTAATTTAATTAATATTAAATACATTTATTTGTTTATTGAAAAGAAAACGCGTAAAATGTAAACGTTTTTATAATATTCTAGTTTTTATTGTTACAATATTCTTAGATTTAAATTTTAGCAAAGTGATGAATTAGTTAATTAATATAAAATCCTGGTGTTCAAATTTAAAAATAAATTTGCCACTAAAAATCGATTATCATTTTTTACTCTATTTCAACTCCGCGCAGTTCTTGAGACTGGACGCCAGCGGTCAGCTGAACATTGGTGAGAGGTGTTTGGTGACCTCTGGAGAAAAAATCAACGTAGGATACTGTATTATCAATGATAATGGGCCCTGGTCTTATGACAAGGTCAGCGGAATTTCTAATAAAAGTACTCCTTGTTCCTTTAGTTCTTAGTACCCTTTGTCAGTAGATGTCCATGGCAAGTAAATGGGTCCTACTCAAGTTACGTTCAATAGGATTATGTTAGTGCTTTGGTATGTTGGTGGAATTAAGGAGTTAATCCGAATTAAAACTGTAAGTATTATGATCCAACTGTGACAAGTCAAGGATGATTCCAACCTCATTATCTAATTCTACATTAGCTATCGCTACTTCGTAACCCAGTCTATGAGGCAAGACCTCTAGCATCTCCTCCACTTCACGCACCAGGATTCAGGACTCCTCGAGAATAGCATCTTGAGGAAATGTTTGGGTCATGGCGACGAATCCGATTCACTGAAGTTTGTGAAATGCGATCGCCATAGCAACGACCAGAAATGGACATGGAATGAATTGCGCTCATGGAAGTAATCTTTCACCACTCTTACACATTTATATAATATTCGATATTATTACTTTTTGTTAATTAACTATTTATTATGGGCTATTGTGCTATTGGAACTTTAATTGTAAATAATGATTAAGTTATTTTTCTATCATAAATATTTATATATTTACCGAGAATTCAATAAACAACTAACAAATATTTATATACAATAAATTTTTACTTTTTATTTTCAATTATTAATTATGTATTTTTTGACTAATGATGAATAATATATAATGCATATTATATAATATTGATATCATATCTTTAGAATACAATATATATATTTATTAGATAAAATGAATTTTCACAATATATAGAATAATAATTGAATTGAAATCCTTGAATAAGTCGAATATATTTGATATTAAAATAGTGTAATATCAATTTAATAATGTATGGTCAGTTGGTAAAAGAGTGGATCTTTGAACGGCGTCATTCTCATTTGGTTGTTGAACGTGAAACCATAAATGAACACTCGGGGGGGGGGGGGGGGGAAATAGACATCTTTATAATGAATCTATTGGATCGTGAAACAATGAAGATTGAATGTCTGGTATGATTATCGGATAACAAAAGAATCTAATGATCATCATCTGAAGAGGACATGATATGCCTTCGATTACGTTGAGTCTTGCGGAGGATCGCGTCTTCTCTGGCATCTCGTGAACTATTGAGGTCGTCGGAGTTGTTTAAGAATTTCTTTGGCGAGAAAGTGCAGTCACTTTTGCTCGAGTGAATTGTTTCTGTAATAATTTATTGTAAAATAATAATTATAATTAGTTGTAATCAATAAGTTGTATAAATTTTAAATTAAATATAAAATACTATTTGGTTTATTTCTAAATAATGTAAATAAATACAAACCCACAAATTCATCACCGCTGTCAATGCAGAAACTATCTTGTTCGTAGCTATCTTGTGATATTACGGCCTGTTAAAATATCAATAATTTTATTATTTTGTGCATTTTTGAGATAATAATAAATCATTTTAGAGAAATAGGTTCTATTCAATAATTATAATTAATCTAATATTTATCAATGAATATAATATTATATTATAATTATTAATTATATTATACATTATAAAATAACCTGAGAAAATATGTCCTTATGATTCCAGCCCTTCTTATTTTTTTCTTTATTATGAGGTATGTCGTCGAAATGAGCTTTCATCGATTTCATGTAAATGAACTTTGAATCTAAACATTAGAAGAATATGGAAAAATATAAATAATTATTAAGTTCAAAAAATAATTATCTTTATTCTTTTGCTATTTTATTTAATAGTTTCAGAATTATTCATCAATAAAAAGAAAAAATGTTACAAGAATATGTTAATTCAGAAGCATAAACCATTATTCTTTTTTCTCGGCACAATTTGGGTAAATTGTGTGTTATCATTTATGAAACTTCCTTCTAAACAATCCATGTCGCTATCCTGTGTTAAAAATGATTATGTAATTACACTAGACAAAGGCATTGTATTATTTATTATGAATATCAATGTGAGTCATTTTATTTTACGTAATTTAAGTCATTTTAAGCAATGTTTATTATAACAATACTCTGACAATATATTCACAATATAGTCAATAGTCAATAGTCAATATGAGAAAATCAAATTAATAAGGAGCATAATCTAAATGCATTATAATTATATTAAATTACTATGTTTGTTTCTACGAAATATTAGCATAACATATTATTGTTTACATATATTGAGATTACCATTATGGATAATAATAATATTAAGTACTAATGTAGATATTAGTTAGATCAGTAATATGGAACAATTATTACGCAATTCAAAGCGTGAACATAATTTGACTCAATATATTTTTAAGTAATTTTATTTTAACAAGTTTAATTTTCACGCTTTGATTTTTAATTGATAATTATTAGTCTCATTAGTAAATAAGAGTTACCGAGTGAATCCATATTCTTAAAGAACCTAGAGTAAATATTTTACTAGTCTTTATTTATACCAAAATAAAACTTCTTTTCAAAAACATATTAATTCATTGATATTAATTCATTTCATTCAAATGTTCGGGATTAAATAAATACAGGTATTATGATAAACGTAATTATCATCATCCGTAATATATTCATGTGCAATTCCAATAGACGAATTCCACAATCCACATGCACTAATTAACAAAAAGATAATTGAAACCTCCAAATCGTCGAAAGAGTCGCTTCCTGATAACTCAGCTTCACATTCCGCGAAATTGCAAATATTGAGTTCCTTGATTTGCTGGTGAGACGACTTGACGGTCCGTCTGGCGACCGGCTCAGGACATTTCTGTATAGGTCTAGCTCTCGACGGCTTTACTCTGATGTTTTTAGAGTTCCTCTGGATAGAGGTCATAGGCTTAGAGGTTGTAGCCACTGAAGATGGAAATTTGACTTTTTTGTTAGCTATCCGTGTCGAGAATGGTCTTCGATTATTTTGAAATTCTTCATCAGAAGAGGATTCAAATTTGTTTATCTGGAGGTTGATTAAAATTTGATAGTAATCTCACAATTGATTAGTTGAACTTTAAATAAAAAAAATGTACTTGAATATTATTTTTAAATATTTCAAATTGAAAAAAAATATTGACAGCGTAACTTTTGTGATTTATTTATTGAAGTTAAGAGATTTCATGGGAGTTGCGTAATGGAACCTTTTGGTTTTTTTTTATGGGAGAAGGAGAGTTTTCCGATTGGTCAGTGAAATTTAGAAAATTTCGTTTCACCGAAGGTCTTAATTTTCTAGACCGCGGAGAAGAAGGAAGACAAATCGAAACAGGACTTAAGAGAGAAATTGGAGGAGAGTTGTAACGAAGAAGTTGTTTAGGAACACATGTAGACTTTGCACTAAGTTTCAAGCGATCACGAAGGCATGGAATGGATATCTGTAACAAATGGCGGAAGGTATATTAAAAAATTGCTTATATTATTTAGATAGTTGATACATTACTAGAAGGTAGAGCGAATAGACCAAGAAATCTAGATTTATTATAATTTGATTGCCTAAATTTGCTTATGAACGTTCATTCCAATTATAAATCTTAATTATTTAATGTAACTACTTATAATTATATATAAAGTACTACTTAACGGAACTTATATCAAGATATCAATGAAATAATGAATTTTTGAATAATCAATTTGAATAGTAAAACTAAATAATTTCCAATTTTAATAAACTACATATCAAAAGTATACAAGTATATGCCAACCTGAAATGATTCATCTTTGTTTATTGGTGTGTTATAATTCGATAGTTGTGGTTTATTTTTAGATACAGGAGTACTGGTCTTTGGCCCGCATACAGTTTCATCGATAATATCAATTTTTTTTTGTTTTTTCTAAAAGAGGATTTATTAAATAGTACGTTATGTAATGCATTGTATCAAAAGTATGAATTTTAATATAAAGATAACTATACAAATTAAATATAAATATATAGTTATTAAAGAATATGAAAATAAATATTTAATTGATTTTATAAATCTTGGAGATTTATTTTTAGTCAGAACTGTAAAAATAAATTACTTCTTTTATTTAAAATATATGAATATACGAAATGAAAATGAAATAGGAATTAAATAAATATTATAAAATTAACAATCTAGTATTTACATATGTAAGTATATAAAGCATTAAGCATTCTAACAGAAGATATTAGAATGTGATTATTTATAGTACTTTGATTTATATGTAAGAAATTCAAAAATTGTTATTATATATTTAATGCCCTAAAAGAAGGTAATCTCGTCGGATGACAATACCTATTGTTACCAACCCTCAGCGGTGTTGGCAAATCATCGCGGTAACTGCGTTGAGACATTCGCGACGGGAACACCGGAGAGCCGTCTTCTCCGGTTGGCTGATCGTCGCCGCTAGGATTGCGGGTTATCGCGATATCATCAACGTCGTCGCAGCCCCGAGAACTCGAGCGAGCGGCGGTGTTGATATTGTCACGGTTCGGTGATTTCAATTTTCCGTAAACGCAGTCGTCGCGAGCCAGGAAGTTCGCGATGTCGTCGTCGTCGTCGCTTACATAGGGGGCACGGTGTTGCGGGTGGTAGTTCGTTGAATCCCCGACGCGCTGCGACAGCATCGTCTGTCCCGACATTATCTCTTCGGAATCATCAGAGTGTTCCGGAAGTTCTCGAGGAAGTTCTCGAGGAAGTACTCGAGGAAGTACTCGAGGCCGTACGCAGAGTCTCTTCCGAGTCGATCCGCCGATGGCTTGTCGACTACGGCCGCTGCTAGGCGATGAAGGAGTGACTTGGGTCACTTTTTGTCCAACGGTGTCCAGAAGCTTACTCGGCGTATTTGTCTGAGTTCGTGTCGAGGGTTTGGTGCATTAGGTTAGGTAAATACAGTTGGCATTGTGAGTAGTTATTTGTGGTTATAAGACGATAGTGGGGTGTTAGTGGGGTGTTAGTGGGGCGTTAGTAGGGTGTTAGTGGGTTATTAGTGGGGTGTTATTAGATGTTAAATAAAATATATATTTTAGATTTATGTTTCAAGAACTCACAAAATTCACATGTCTTCACCAACTATAAATCTGGAACCAATTACAAATTCACACACAAACAAACACAAGTTATAATCCCAGACACGTTTGTAGATAAGTTGACTAACATTCCATATGGCTTTGTAGGCCTGACTGTATGTCAGAAAGGAGCTCGAGTCATTAGTACATTGAGACTTTAATCTAGAATCCAAATCATACAATAGATTAATTCAGAGTGTTTAAACGACAATGCATTCAATGCGTTTAATTGAGTAGTTTTAATGTAATTATTTTTCAATTATATCAAATAACTAGATAAATGAATACTAGTCAATGAATTACCTATGTTCTTAATTATATAAGATTAATAATATATATTAATATTCTACAGTTATTATGTTAAAGATTTTCAGTGCTAAGTTAGGTTTGCGGACTTAATTCAAGTTTATATGAAAATAAATAAAGAAATAATTTGCTGTCCGATTATATTTAACCTCGGAGATAGAATTGATTCTTGTTTCATTTTGAATTGCAACATTTCCCGTTCAACTTCAGCATCTCCATTTCCTCTTCCCAACCTTTCATTGTAATCTACATTATCATCTATTCTCGATGCTTCATTTTCGCAGCGTTTTTCTTTTTCTTCGTCGTTTGGCTGAAACTCACCATCCTCCTCATCTTCATCTGACCAAGCAGACAGCTCAAAGTTACCCGAGACTTGCTGTTGCGGGGCATTTACCATAATTGAGTCGTTGCAACCTCCTTTACTATCTCCGGCGATAGTGTCGACTCTAGCTACCGCTCCGTCACCTCCTCCAACTTCTTCTAGGGGTGCGGTAGTATCCCCACCAGAAAACAAGTCAAACGATGCGGTGTTTTGTGGGTACCGACTATATGTCGCGCTTGAGTGATTATCGACTGGTTGAGGTGTCAGCACGTCCATCGAGCTAAATGAGTCATCGCTAAACTGCAGATTTATCTCACTATTGTGTACACGTGGTGGAGAACCTAAATATAGATATCAATAATCATGTTTATATCAACACCTTATATATATATATATATATGTATATGTATATATATATATATATATATATAGATATATGTATATATAAAGATATATATGTATATATATATATATATATATATATATATATATATGTATATATATATATATATGTATATATATATAGATATATATAGATATATATGTATATATATATATATATGTATATATATATATATATAGATATATAAATACATATTTAATATAATGAAATCAATATTATTATAAATAACAAATTTGAATAGGGTATTCTATCTAGATTCTATTTATAAAACAAATTATAAAGAATATTTATGCAGTAACATTTCAAATGATTTATATAACAATTGTTTTATGTAATAATTGATGGGACACTAACCTGGAGCTTTAATTTCCTGTGAAAAGTGTTTGCACTTTTCCATGTTGGCAGAGATATCGGAGGATTTCCTTTCAACGATTATTGTTTTTTGAGGTGTCTTATCCATTTCATCTTCTGATTCTTCATCTTCGTCGTCGATTTCAAGTTTAAAGGTCTTGGGGAGTCTAGAGTCGTTGTCAGCTACTGACATACTAATGTCGAAAGCAGATGCACATGACAATTGCAAGGTCGGAATGGTACAATCTTTAGCCATCGTTACAATGCGAGATAAATCACAATCTAGGTCGACGTCAAGTTCAAGTGAAGGTCGTTGTGGTGATTGTACACGATCAACAGTCGACGTCATGATGGGACAAGGTCGGCAATTTAGAGGAGTTATTACGTCATCACTTACAGCTATTGCGTCATCTTTTGCGAGCATCGAAATATCGTTTGAAGGTTTTATTCTTTCGATCGAAGCAGTCGAAACTTTTATCGGAGTTACAATGTCAATTACGGTTATAGGGTCATCGGTTCCAGTAGTTACTGGTTTCAGAGGAACTGCTCGTTTTGGTATCGTTGTATCGTCGCCAAAAGTAATTGCATCATAGCTTTGAACTGTTATGGCATCGGATAACGTATCCTCAGAGGATGGCTTACTTGCGTTTCCATGGCAACTGCGCGATTCAACTTCTTCAAAACCTCTACAAGTGTCGGGTTCTTTGTTTTTTTGCATGCATTTTACGTTATTTCCTCCCACTCCTTGAAGATCTTGTTCATTGTTTCCCCATTCACTTAGAGGTTCGCTTTGTTTCTCATCCGCTTCCCCGGGAAACTCCAGCGACGTCACCCCGAATACGTCAGCAATGCCTTCGTCGAAGCCATTAAAATCAGCTCTAGGCATTGTGTTCTGAGTTCCAGTAATGTAATCATCGAAAGTCGCATCGAATTGCATGTCATTGTATTTGCCTTTCACTAATCCATCTCCCACTTTCTGTAATATCATATCACCTTCATCACCTTCTTTTCTAGCTGCTCTTCCTTCTTCTCCATCTATACTTTCATTTCCACCTGTTGTATATTCCTCATCCTTTTCTCTTCCAACATTCCTTCCTCCGCGTATACGTTCCTTATTCGTGGTTGAATTGTTATTATGATCAGCATCCCATAGAGACATCACATAATCGAAATCGCCAACAGAATTAAGTTCGCTTTCGTAGTCAAAGTTCATCTCCGCGCAATCGCCGCCAGGTGGTGACGGAAAATCAGCAAATCTACTGATTGACTGTTTTAATGGAAAAAAAATGTATTTTAATTAAAACCATAACACATTTCTATATTATATATAGGTTTATTACATCAGTTATATTATATTAGGTGTATTATATATATTATTTAAAATAAACATAAAACATCAGTAAATTCATTTTTTAAATTTTGTATAAAGAGATAAATAATTTTTATAATTATATAAAATGTTTTAATGAATCACACATTAATGGGGCCTGGATTTAATTTGTCGAAACATAGGTGGTGTTTGAAAGGAGTAAATAAAGTTTCTGAAAATATTACAGACTTTTTGATTTTGAAAAGAGGTTTTTAATCAATTTTAGAATGACAAATGTTATCACACGTATATAGATTAACAAAATAACATACCCAGAATTTAGAATATATCAAAATAAATTGTTATATAACAATAGATGTTTAGTAAGTACCAACATAAGAACAAACTCATTAAATAAAATCTCGTATATATTTAAAAAATAAATATTATCATTATAAATAAATCAAATAAATTCAAAACTAAGAGAAAATTGTAATTATATTTAGAAATCACAGAAATTGGAATTTTTATTAACCAGAGCAATGTATTGGGATATTTTTATTTATTATTTTTAAATGAGTATCAAGAATCATTACAGTTCCATTAACATATAATTATAAATATGTTCATGAATAATCTGTAATTAAATAAATTCAAAATAAATTGAATTTTATATTATTTAATAATTACTTTGATTAAAATTTGTTTTACAAAATATTGATTATATAATGTTTAAATTATATTAAAATCCAATAAAACCTCACTTTCATCTTCTGAAGAATTCAATGCTCCAACGCCAATAAAGATATTTCTATAATCGATGGCTGAATTAAAGTCAGTAGGAACTTCTTGTTTATCCTGCGCTAAATCACCTTCATTTGCTTGGGATGCAACAATCCCATGCACGGTGCTTCCATTGGATTCTGAATCGATATCAATTATTTGATCCAAAGCTATTGGCAATTTCTGGATAGACTTCTTCCTTGATTTTTTCTCTGAAATTATAAACCAAACTAATAATATTATATTAATATATATGCGCAAATAAATATAGCATTTACAAGTTATAAAATACTTAATTTTAGTAAGAAGACTGGGACAAATTTATGACGTAAATCATACTTTCAAATATGTGTCATTTTTATTATAATAAAAAATTGAAAAACAAAATAAATTCACTTATTTCCAACTAACCTGCAATTTTGTCCTTTTTCAGGAATACTTGCATCGAAGTTTGCTGGAAAATATCTGACATTTTCAAGTGTTTCAGCAAATTATCTTGGTCTTGTTTAATTTCGCAATTGCTCTTTATGCCTACAGTATACACGAGATGAACAAACAAATTAACATATTGTTGAATTCAAATATATTTATAGATGGTAAATCAAAATATGGTTATTTATTTATAATGAAATCAAAAATATGTATTATAAAACTATGTGTCTTTATCTATAAGTGCATCTAGCCTCTATAAATAGTATTTATCTATATTTGTCTATAAGTGCATCAGCCTCTATAAATAGTATTTATCTATATTTGTCTATAAGTGCATCAGCCTCTATAAATAGTATTTATCTATATTTATCTATAAGTGCATCAGCCTCTATAAATAGTATTTATCTATATTTGTCTATAAGTGCATCAGCCTCTATAAATAGTATTTATCTATATTTGTCTATAAGTGCATCAGCCTCTATAAATAGTATTTATCTATATTTGTCTATAAGTGCATCAGCCTCTATAAATAGTATTTATCTATATTTGTCTATAAGTGCATCAGCCTCTATAAATAGTATTTATCTATATTTGTCTATAAGTGCATCAGCCTCTATAAATAGTATTTATCTATATTTATCTATAAGTGCATCAGCCTCTATAAATAGTATTTATCTATATTTGTCTATAAGTGCATCAGCCTCTATAAATAGTATTTATCTATATTTGTCTATAAGTGCATCAGCCTCTATAAATAGTATTTATCTATATTTGTCTATAAGTGCATCAGCCTCTATAAATAGTATTTATCTATATTTGTCTATAAGTGCATCAGCCTCTATAAATAGTATTTATTTATATTTGTCTATATACAGAGGTATTTATTAAATACCTCTATATATAGACAAAAATAAATGATATTAATTAGCAACCTTTATAATTGAACTACTATTCCTTACAACAAAGCCAAGCCCCACTCTAGTAACTAATGCTGATACCCTCACCTCGACCCTATTCCCAAAGCTCCACCCCATAACCTATCAGTTCAATGTATCTCATATGAGCCACCAGTTGTTCAGTTTGTAGCGAGTGCCCCACAGTAGAGTTCTGAAGACCCGTTTGCCAAATCGTGTTGGCATCGGCGTGAAATGTGGAATAGTCGAAATCCTGTTAAAGTTGGGTTGAAATAGAAAACAAAGGAATACAATTAGTTACAGAAGTAGTTACAGAAGTAATGATGAGTATAAAGGTATTGAGTAGTGGGTATTTAATAATACATTATATACCTACTATATAAGTAAATAACAGACAGTAAGTACGACGTTGTAATATTTCTTAGAATGAAGCACCCGAATTCATCTCTTACACTCTTCCCCCTCCCCGCACTTCCAAACCCTTTGCCCCTCACCACCATTCCTGTAAACCTTATCCAGGCACATCATGCGATATTTTGCCCATAGTACGGTCTGAGCGCCTGGTGCCTGGTCTTTGTAGCCGTAGATATCTACGCATTCTTTATACTCGCTGGCGTCCAGGTAAGGAGACTCATCTTTTCTTGTCATTGCAGACGTTACTACGGGATGGGTTAAGGGTGGTCGATAATAATAAATATAAATAAAATTATCTGAATCTTAAATCTTGAATCTTAATCTTAAATCTTGAATCTTAAATCTTTACTAATGTAAGAATAATATTACATTTTTAGATTTTTGGAATTCAAATTAAGCCACCGCCAAGGTTTTCAAAAAAAAATCCTGTCTTATGCGGATAACAGAAATTATGTTAATGTTTGAAAATGTGAATTTTAAAATTTTACTATATATTTTATAAGCATCGTTATTTTCATTAAACATGGATTTGAGACCCAGATCGCACTTAGATGATTACTTGCCACCCTCAGCGTAGCTCATCATAAATATATGTAAAAGAGTGTAAGGTAAATTCAAAACAATTGTAAAACAGTTTCCGATATTAATAAGAATGAATGCATTTACTGAATTTAACAATAAAAGATGCAACTTACATCTTACATCATCTTACATCATCTTACAACATCTTACATCATCTTACAACATATTACATCATCTTATAACATCTTACATCATCTTACAACATTTTACAACATCTTACAACATCTTACATCATCTTACGACATTTTACGACATCTTACATCATCTTACATCATCTTACGATATCTTACATCATCTTACAACATATTACATCATCTTACAACATCTTACATCATCTTACAACATCTTACTTCATCTTACATCATCTTACATCATCTTACAACATCTTACATCATCTTACATCATCTTACATCATCTTACAACACCTTACAGCATCTTACAACATCTTATAACATCTTACAACATCTTACAACATCTTACATCATCTTACGACATCTTACGACATTTTACAACATCTCACATCATCTTACGACATCTTACATCATCTTACAACATCTTACATCATCTTACATGAGTCCACAAGTCATACTCACTTGTACCCAGCCAAATACAAACAGACCAATCAATCCTAATTGTACGTAATTGATTGCACCAAATTTATATTCAATGATGCCCATTGGTATTCAAATGTACTCAATTGTACCCTGGTGTATCTAGTTGTACTCAGTGGTACTCAGTGGTAACAGGGTGTACCCAAATGTACTCAGTCATACCTTGTTGTACCCTATTATACTCAGTGGTAATAAACTGTACACAAATGTACTCAGTTATACCAGTTATGATCTACTCATTTGTACTTAATGTATCCGGTTATAACTGTACACAGTCCTGTATGGCTCAATTGTACCCAACAAACTCAGTTTACTCTAATCCAGTTGTTAGTTTCCTATATCCTATATATTAGTTACATCTGGTTGCTACCTCATATGTAATCACCCATTACTTGTTGCAAATATAAAGAATACGATTATCCAAACCTGTTTTGCTCGCAGAAGATTTCGGGCTTTTCTTGGGAGGTAACTGTAAAAATTCAGGTGAATAAGATCTGTCAATCAAAATCAAATTACAATATCGCAGACATTGCAGTTCGTCAAGTGTTAGTATTCATTACATAATATAGATTGCATAATGATAAAGTTATTATGAGGAAATACAATAGACCCGCGAGATGAAAATGAAATCAATGAAATCAAAATAATTCACATTTATTTTATTCATTTCTAAATTAAGAATGGATAACAAACTTTAATGAGTTGAGGAATTTCAATGAACTTTGGGCTATATTCGGGTTTCAAGTGTTTTGGGACCAGACGATTGCGTCCATTAAACATGCTCAATTCTTGGCATTGTTTAAAGATCGCCTTGTCCACTCTTTGTTTGTTAGCGAGGCAATCGGCGTAAGTCTGGTGGGAGAATCTGGTACTAAAACAACCAAGTGTCTCATGCATTAAACTCTCCCAACAATCGTCCACATTACTACCGACCAAAGGTTAGCAATACTAAGCCTTACCTACTACCCTTTACCTACAACTCACGCTAACCTCCATGACACAACACTTCTAACTTAACACCTCTGAACACCATCTTACTTAATCTCCTCCTAACTACACTACACTCCCATAACCTTCCATGACTTCTTCATTCACCTAATAGATTATTTAAACCAGGTTAATATCATCTGCAACATTTGTAGTTCATTCCACTGGCAACATTTACCAACCATATCAACCTTTAATAGTTATCCTATTCCGCACTGACCACTCTTATAAACTAATTACACTTCCCACAAACATTAACCCCTCCTCCTTAATCCTCACTGACCACTCTTATAAACTAATTACACTTCCCACAAACATTAACCCCTCCTCCTTAATCCTCACTGACCACTCTTATAAACTAATTACACTTCCCACAAACATTAACCCCTCCTCCTTAATCCTCACTGAACACTCTTATAAACTAATTACACTTCCCACAAACATTAACCCCTCCTCCTTGATCCTCACTGACCACTCTTATAAATTAATTACACTTCCCACAAACATTAACCCCTCCTCCTTGATCCTCACTGACCACTCTTATAAATTAATTACACTTCCCACAAACATTAACCCCTCCTCCTTGATCCTCACTAACCACTCTTATAAACTAATTACACTTCCCACAAACATTAACCCCTCCTCCTTGATCCTCACTGACCACTCTTATAAATTAATTACACTTCCCACAAACATTAACCCCTCCTTAATCCTTACTGACCACTCTTATAAATTAATTACACTTCCCACAAACATTAACCCCTCCTCCTTGGTCCTTACTGACCACTCTTATAAACTAATTACACTTCCCACAAACATTAACCCCTCCTCCTTGGTCCTCACTGACCACTCTTATAAACTAATTACACTTCCCACAAACATTAACCCCTCCTCCTTAATCCTCACTGACCACTCTTATAAACTAATTACACTTCCCACAAACATTAACCCCTCCTCCTTAATCCTCACTGAACACTCTTATAAACTAATTACACTTCCCACAAACATTAACCCCTCCTCCTTGATCCTCACTAACCACTCTTATAAACTAATTACACTTCCCACAAACATTAACCCCTCCTCCTTGATCCTCACTGACCACTCTTATAAATTAATTACACTTCCCACAAACATTAACCCCTCCTCCTTGGTCCTCACTGACCACTCTTATAAACTAATTACACTTCCCACAAACATTAACCCCTCCTCCTTGATCCTCACTAACCACTCTTATAAACTAATTACACTTCCCACAAACATTAACCCCTCCTCCTTAATCCTCACTGACCACTCTTATAAACTAATTACACTTCCCACAAACATTAACCCCTCCTCCTTGATCCTTACTGACCTTCTCTTATAAACTAATTACACTTCCCACAAACATTAACCCCTCCACCTTAATCCTCACTGACCACTCTTATAAACTAATTACACTTCCCACAAACATTAACCCCTCCTCCTTGGTCCTCACTGACCACTCTTATAAACTAATTACACTTCCCACAAACATTAACCCATCCTCCTTGATCCTTACTGACCTTCTCTTATAAACTAATTACACTTTCCACAAACATTAACCCCTCCTCCTTGATCCTTACTGACCTTCTCTTATAAACTAATTACACTTCCCACAAACATTAACTCCTCCTCCTTAATCCTCACTGACCACTCTTATAAACTAATTACACTTCCCACAAACATTAACCCCTCCTCCTTGGTCCTCACTGACCACTCTTATAAACTAATTACACTTCCCACAAACATTAACCCTTCCTTGGTCCTCACTGACCACTCTTATAAACTAATTACACTTCCCACAAACATTAACCCCTCCTCCTTGGTCCTCACTGACCACTCTTATAAACTAATTACACTTCCCACAAACATTAACTCCTCCTCCTTGGTTCTCACTGACCTTCTCTTATAAACTAATTACACTTCCCACAAACATTAACCCCTCCTCCTTGATCCTCACTGACCACTCTTATAAACTAATTACACTTCCCACAAACATTAACCCCTCCTTAATCCTCACTGACCACTCTTATAAACTAATTACACTTCCCACAAACATTAACCCCTCCTCCTTGATCCTCACTGACCTTCTCTTATAAACTAATTACACTTCCCACAAACATTAACCCCTCCTCCTTGATCCTCACTGACCACTCTTATAAACTAATTACACTTCCCACAAACATTAACCCCTCCTCCTTGGTCCTCACTGACCACTCTTATAAACTAATTACACTTCCCACAAACATTAACTCCTCCTCCTTGGTCCTCACTGACCTTCTCTTATAAACTAATTACACTTCCCACAAACATTAACCCCTCCTCCTTGGTCCTCACTGACCACTATTATAAACTAATTACACTTCCAACAAACATTAACCCCTCCTCCTTGGTCCTCACTGACCTTCTCTTATAAACTAATTACACTTCCCACAAACATTAACTCCTCCTTAATCCTCACTGACCACTCTTATAAACTAATTACACTTCCCACAAACATTAACTCCTCCTCCTTAATCCTTACTGACCACTCTTATAAACTAATTACACTTCCCACAAACATTAACCCCTCCTCCTTGGTCCTCACTGACCTTCTCTTATAAACTAATTACACTTCCCACAAACATTAACTCCTCCTTAATCCTCACTGACCACTCTTATAAACTAATTACACTTCCCACAAACATTAACTCCTCCTCCTTAATCCTTACTGACCACTCTTATAAACTAATTACACTTCCCACAAACATTAACCCCTCCTCCTTGATCCTTACTGACCTTCTCTTATAAACTAATTACACTTCCCACAAACATTAACCCCTCCTCCTTGGTCCTTACTGACCTTCTCTTATAAACTAATTACACTTCCCACAAACATTAACCCCTCCTCCTTGGTCCTCACTGACCACTCTTATAAACTAATTACACTTCCCACAAACATTAACCCCTCCTCCTTGGTCCTCACTGACCTTCTCTTATAAACTAATTACACTTCCCACAAACATTAACTCCTCCTTAATCCTCACTGACCACTCTTATAAACTAATTACACTTCCCACAAACATTAACTCCTCCTCCTTAATCCTTACTGACCACTCTTATAAACTAATTACACTTCCCACAAACATTAACCCCTCCTCCTTGGTCCTCACTGACCTTCTCTTATAAACTAATTACACTTCCCACAAACATTAACTCCTCCTTAATCCTCACTGACCACTCTTATAAACTAATTACACTTCCCACAAACATTAACCCCTCCTCCTTGGTCCTCACTGACCACTCTTATAAACTAATTACACTTCCCACAAACATTAACTCCTCCTCCTTGGTCCTCACTGACCACTCTTATAAACTAATTACACTTCCCACAAACATTAACCCCTCCTCCTTGGTCCTCACTGACCTTCTCTTATAAACTAATTACACTTCCCACAAACATTAACTCCTCCTTAATCCTCACTGACCACTCTTATAAACTAATTACACTTCCCACAAACATTAACCCCTCCTCCTTGGTCCTCACTGACCACTTTTATAAACTAATTACACTTCCCACAAACATTAACTCCTCCTCCTTGATCCTCACTGACCTTCTCTTATAAACTAATTACACTTCCCACAAACATTAACTCCTCCTCCTTGATCCTCACTGACCACTCTTATAAACTAATTACACTTCCCACAAACATTAACCCCTCCTCCTTGGTCCTCACTGACCTTCTCTTATAAACTAATTACACTTCCCACAAACATTAACTCCTCCTTAATCCTCACTGACCACTCTTATAAACTAATTACACTTCCCACAAACATTAACTCCTCCTCCTTAATCCTTACTGACCACTCTTATAAACTAATTACACTTCCCACAAACATTAACCCCTCCTCCTTGATCCTCACTGACCTTCTCTTATAAACTAATTACACTTCCCACAAACATTAACCCCTCCTCCTTGGTCCTCACTGACCACTATTATAAACTAATTACACTTCCCACAAACATTAACCCCTCCTCCTTGGTCCTCACTGACCTTCTCTTATAAACTAATTACACTTCCCACAAACATTAACTCCTCCTTGGTCCTCACTGACCACTATTATAAACTAATTACACTTCCCACAAACATTAACCCCTCCTCCTTGGTCCTCACTGACCTTCTCTTATAAACTAATTACACTTCCCACAAACATTAACTCCTCCTTAATCCTCACTGACCACTCTTATAAACTAATTACACTTCCCACAAACATTAACTCCTCCTCCTTAATCCTTACTGACCACTCTTATAAACTAATTACACTTCCCACAAACATTAACCCCTCCTCCTTGGTCCTCACTGACCTTCTCTTATAAACTAATTACACTTCCCACAAACATTAACTCCTCCTTAATCCTCACTGACCACTCTTATAAACTAATTACACTTCCCACAAACATTAACTCCTCCTCCTTAATCCTTACTGACCACTCTTATAAACTAATTACACTTCCCACAAACATTAACCCCTCCTCCTTGATCCTCACTGACCACTCTTCTAAACTAATTACACTTCCCACAAACATTAACTCCTCCTCCTTGGTCCTCACTGACCACTATTATAAACTAATTACACTTCCCACAAACATTAACCCCTCCTCCTTGGTCCTCACTGACCTTCTCTTATAAATTAATTACACTTCCCACAAACATTAACTCCTCCTCCTTAATCCTCACTGACCACTCTTATAAACTAATTACACTTCCCACAAACATTAACTCCTCCTCCTTAATCCTCACTGACCACTCTTATAAACTAATTACACTTCCCACAAACATTAACCCCTCCTCCTTGGTCCTCACTGACCTTCTCTTATAAACTAATTACACTTCCCACAAACATTAACCCCTCCTCCTTGGTCCTCACTGACCACTCTTATAAACTAATTACACTTCCCACAAACATTAACTCCACCTTGATCCTCACTGACCTTCTCTTATAAACTAATTACACTTCCCACAAACATTAACCCCTCCTCCTTAATCCTTACTGACCACTCTTATAAACTAATTACACTTCCCACAAACATTAACCCCTCCTCCTTGGTCCTCACTGACCTTCTCTTATAAACTAATTACACTTCCCACAAACATTAACTCCTCCTCCTTGGTCCTCACTGACCACTCTTATAAACTAATTACACTTCCCACAAACATTAACCCCTCCTCCTTGGTCCTCACTGACCACTCTTATAAACTAATTACACTTCCCACAAACATTAACCCCTCCTCCTTGGTCCTCACTGACCTTCTCTTATAAACTAATTACACTTCCCACAAACATTAACTCCTCCTCCTTGGTCCTCACTGACCTTCTCTTATAAACTAATTACACTTCCCACAAACATTAACTCCTCCTCCTTGGTCCTCACTGACCACTCTTATAAACTAATTACACTTCCCACAAACATTAACCCCTCCTCCTTGGTTCTCACTGACCACTCTTATAAACTAATTACACTTCCCACAAACATTAACCCCTCCTCCTTGATCCTTACTGACCTTCTCTTATAAACTAATTACACTTCCCACAAACATTAACCCCTCCTCCTTAATCCTCACTGACCTTCTCTTATAAACTAATTACACTTCCCACAAACATTAACCCCTCCTCCTTGATCCTCACTGACCACTCTTATAAACTAATTACACTTCCCACAAACATTAACCCCTCCTCCTTGATCCTCACTGACCTTCTCTTATAAACTAATTACACTTCCCACAAACATTAACTCCTCCTCCTTGGTCCTCACTGACCACTCTTATAAACTAATTACACTTCCCACAAACATTAACTCCTCCTCCTTGGTCCTCACTGACCACTCTTATAAACTAATTACACTTCCCACAAACATTAACCCCTCCTCCTTGATCCTCACTGACCTTCTCTTATAAACTAATTACACTTCCCACAAACATTAACTCCTCCTCCTTGGTCCTCACTGACCACTCTTATAAACTAATTACACTTCCCACAAACATTAACCCCTCCTCCTTGGTTCTCACTGACCACTCTTATAAACAAATTACACTTCCCACAAACATTAACCCCTCCTCCTTGATCCTCACTGACCACTCTTATAAACTAATTACACTTCCCACAAACATTAACTCCTCCTCCTTGATCCTCACTGACCACTCTTGTAAACTAATTACACTTCCCACAAACATTAACCCCTCCTCCTTGATCCTCACTGACCACTCTTATAAACTAATTACACTTCCCACAAACATTAACCCCTCCTCCTTGGTTCTCACTGACCACTCTTATAAACTAATTACACTTCCCACAAACATTAACTCCTCCTCCTTGGTCCTCACTGACCACTCTTATAAACTAATTACACTTCCCACAAACATTAACTCCTCCTCCTTAATCCGCACTGACCTTCTCTTATAAACTAATTACACTTCCCACAAACATTAACCCCTCCTCCTTAATCCTCACTGACCACTCTTATAAACTAATTACACTTCCCACAAACATTAACTCCTCCTCCTTGATCCTTACTGACCACTCTTATAAACTAATTACACTTCCCACAAACATTAACTCCTCCTCCTTGATCCTCACTGACCACTCTTATAAACTAATTACACTTCCCACAAACATTAACCCCTCCTCCTTGATCCTCACTGACCTTCTCTTATAAACTAATTACACTTCCCACAAACATTAACCCCTCCTCCTTAATCCTCACTGACCTTCTCTTATAAACTAATTACACTTCCCACAAACATTAACCCCTCCTCCTTGATCCTCACTGACCACTCTTATAAACTAATTACACTTCCCACAAACATTAACCCCTCCTCCTTGATCCTCACTGACCACTCTTATAAACTAATTACACTTCCCACAAACATTAACTCCTCCTCCTTGATCCTCACTGACCACTCTTATAAACTAATTACACTTCCCACAAACATTAACTCCTCCTCCTTGATCCTCACTGACCACTCTTATAAACTAATTACACTTCCCACAAACATTAACCCCTCCTCCTTGGTCCTCACTGACCACTCTTATAAACTAATTACACTTCCCACAAACATTAACTCCTCCTCCTTGGTCCTCACTAACCTTCTCTTATAAACTAATTACACTTCCCACAAACATTAACCCCTCCTCCTTGGTTCTCACTGACCACTCTTATAAACTAATTACACTTCCCACAAACATTAACTCCTCCTCCTTGGTCCTTACTGACCTTCTCTTATAAACTAATTACACTTCCCACAAACATTAACCCCTCCTCCTTGGTTCTCACTGACCACTCTTATAAACTAATTACACTTCCCACAAACATTAACTCCTCCTCCTTAATCCGCACTGACCACTCTTATAAACTAATTACACTTCCCACAAACATTAACTCCACCTTGGTCCTCACTGACCACTCTTATAAACTAATTACACTTCCCACAAACATTAACTCCTCCTCCTTGGTCCTCACTGACCACTCTTATAAACTAATTACACTTCCCACAAACATTAACTCCTCCTCCTTAATCCGCACTGACCACTCTTATAAACTAATTACACTTCCCACAAACATTAACCCCTCCTCCTTGATCCTCACTGACCACTCTTATAAACTAATTACACTTCCCACAAACATTAACTCCTCCTCCTTGGTCCTTACTGACCTTCTCTTATAAACTAATTACACTTCCCACAAACATTAACTCCTCCTCCTTGGTCCGCACTGAACACTCTTATAAACTAATTACACTTCCCACAAACATTAACTCCTCCTCCTTGGTCCTTACTGACCTTCTCTTATAAACTAATTACACTTCCCACAAACATTAACCCCTCCTCCTTGGTTCTCACTGACCACTCTTATAAACTAATTACACTTCCCACAAACATTAACTCCTCCTCCTTGGTCCTTACTGACCTTCTCTTATAAACTAATTACACTTCCCACAAACATTAACCCCTCCTTCTTGATCCTCACTGACCACTCTTATAAACTAATTACACTTCCCACAAACATTAACCCCTCCTCCTTGATCCTCACTGACCACTCTTCTAAACTAATTACACTTCCCACAAACATTAACCCCTCCTCCTTGATCCTCACTGACCACTTTTATAAACTAATTACACTTCCCACAAACATTAACTCCACCTTGATCCTTACTGACCTTCTCTTATAAACTAATTACACTTCCCACAAACATTAACCCCTCCTCCTTGATCCTCACTGACCACTCTTATAAACTAATTACACTTCCCACAAACATTAACTCCACCTTGATCCTTACTGACCTTCTCTTATAAACTAATTACACTTCCCACAAACATTAACCCCTCCTCCTTGATCCTCACTGACCACTCTTATAAACTAATTACACTTCCCACAAACATTAACCCCTCCACCTTGATCCTTACTGACCTTCTCTTATAAACTAATTACACTTCCCACAAACATTAACTCCTCCTCCTTGATCCTCACTGACCACTCTTATAAACTAATTACACTTCCCACAAACATTAACCCCTCCACCTTGATCCTTACTGACCTTCTCTTATAAACTAATTACACTTCCCACAAACATTAACCCCTCCTCCTTGGTCCTCACTGACCTTCTCTTATAAACTAATTACACTTCCCACAAACATTAACCCCTCCTCCTTGGTCCTTACTGACCACTCTTATAAACTAATTACACTTCCCACAAACATTAACCCCTCCTCCTTGATCCTCACTGACCACTCTTATAAACTAATAACACTTCCCACAAACATTAACCCTTCCTTCTTGATCCTCACTGACCACTCTTATAAACTAATTACACTTCCCACAAACATTAACCCCTCCTCCTTGATCCTCACTGACCACTCTTCTAAACTAATTACACTTCCCACAAACATTAACTCCTCCTCCTTGGTTCTCACTGACCACTCTTATAAACTAATTACACTTCCCACAAACATTAACCCCTCCTCCTTGGTCCTCACTGACCACTCTTATAAACTAATTACACTTCCCACAAACATTAACCCCTCCTTAATCCTCACTGACCACTCTTATAAACTAATTACACTTCCCACAAACATTAACTCCTCCTTAATCCTCACTGACCACTCTTATAAACTAATTACACTTCCCACAAACATTAACTCCTCCTTAATCCTCACTGACCACTCTTATAAACTAATTACACTTCCCACAAACATTAACCCCTCCTCCTTGATCAGCACTGACCACTCTTATAAACTAATTACACTTCCCACAAACATTAACCCCTCCTCCTTGATCAGCACTGACCACTCTTATAAACTAATTACACTTCCCACAAACATTAACTCCTCCTTAATCCTCACTGACCACTCTTATAAACTAATTACACTTCCCACAAACATTAACCCCTCCTCCTTGATCAGCACTGACCACTCTTATAAACTAATTACACTTCCCACAAACATTAACCCCTCCTTAATCCTCACTGACCACTCTTATAAACTAATTACACTTCCCACAAACATTAACCCCTCCTCCTTGATCCTCACTGACCACTATTATAAACTAATTACACTTCCCACAAACATTAACTCCTCCTTAATCCTCACTGACCACTCTTATAAACTAATTACACTTCCCACAAACATTAACTCCTCCTTAATCCTCACTGACCACTCTTATAAAATAATTACACTTCCCACAAACATTAACTCCTCCTCCTTGATCCTCACTGACCACTCTTATAAACTAATTACACTTCCCACAAACATTAACCCCTCCTCCTTGATCCTCACTGACCTTCTCTTATAAACTAATTACACTTCCCACAAACATTAACCCCTCCACCTTGATCCTTACTGACCTTCTCTTATAAACTAATTACACTTCCCACAAACATTAACCCCTCCTCCTTGATCCTCACTGACCTTCTCTTATAAACTAATTACACTTCCCACAAACATTAACCCCTCCTTCTTGGTCCTCACTGACCACTCTTATAAACTAATTACACTTCCCACAAACATTAACTCCTCCTCCTTGATCCTCACTGACCACTCTTATAAACTAATTACACTTCCCACAAACATTAACCCCTCCTCCTTGGTCCTCACTGACCTTCTCTTATAAACTAATTACACTTCCCACAAACATTAACCCCTCCTCCTTGATCCTCACTGACCACTTTTATAAACTAATTACACTTCCCACAAACATTAACCCCTCCTCCTTGATCCTCACTGACCACTTTTATAAACTAATTACACTTCCCACAAACATTAACCCCTCCTCCTTGGTCCTTACTGACCTTCTCTTATAAACTAATTACACTTCCCACAAACAATAACCCCTCCTCCTTGATCCTTACTGACCTTCTCTTATAAACTAATTACACTTCCCACAAACATTAACCCCTCCTCCTTGATCCTTACTGACCTTCTATTATAAACTAATTACACTTCCCACAAACATTAACCCCTCCTCCTTGGTCCTTACTGACCTTCTCTTATAAACTAATTACATTACCCACAAACATTAACCCCTCCTCCTTGGTCCTCACTGACCTTCTCTTATAAACTAATTACACTTCCCACAAACATTAACCCCTCCTCCTTAATCCTCACTGACCACTCTTATAAACTAATTACACTTCCCACAAACATTAACCCCTCCTCCTTGATCCTCACTGACCACTTTTATAAACTAATTACACTTCCCACAAACATTAACCCCTCCTCCTTGATCCTCACTGACCACTTTTATAAACTAATTACACTTCCCACAAACATTAACTCCTCCTCCTTAATCATCACTGACCACTTTTATAAACTAATTACACTTCCCACAAACATTAACCCCTCCTCCTTGATCCTCACTGACCACTATTATAAACTAATTACACTTCCCACAAACATTAACCCCTCCTCCTTAATCCTCACTGACCTTCTCTTATAAACTAATTACACTTCCCACAAACATTAACCCCTCCTCCTTGATCCTCACTGACCACTTTTATAAACTAATTACACTTCCCACAAACATTAACCCCTCCTCCTTGGTCCTTACTGACCTTCTCTTATAAACTAATTACACTTCCCACAAACATTAACCCCTCCTCCTTAATCCTCACTGACCACTCTTATAAACTAATTACACTTCCCACAAACATTAACCCCTCCTCCTTGGTCCTTACTGACCTTCTCTTATAAACTAATTACACTTCCCACAAACATTAACCCCTCCTCCTTAATCCTCACTGACCACTCTTATAAACTAATTACACTTCCCACAAACATTAACCCCTCCTCCTTAATCCTCACTGACCACTCTTATAAACTAATTACACTTCCCACAAACATTAACCCCTCCTCCTTAATCATCACTGACCTTCTCTTCCTTGCCCTTGCAGAGAAGCATCACTATCCTCCCTTCTTTCTTACGTCCCGCCCGACCTATTCTCTGGACCATGCGAATCGGTGAGGCGTGGGCGTCGAAACAGATAATCAGGTCAACCTAGAGGACACCGAATGGTCAAAAGCATTTCTTATCGGTTTCTAAAGTTAAATATATCGTGGAGTTTAGTGATATTAGAGTATAATTGATTTTCAATTAGATTTCCGAAATTCAATACCGACATCATATTGGATTAATGAAACAAGTCAATGAAATTTAAAATCGAATTCATATACATATAACAAACTAGCCTCCCCTATATCCAGACCTTCTTCCCCGACACACGTTGATACCAAAGTATTACATATCCCCTGTCGAAACATTGACATCACCTAAAATGCATATTATCAGTAAATAAATTTATAAATTAATTTTTTTAAATAATGACTAGAATTCATATATATATATATCTATATATATATATATATATATATATATATATATATATATATATATATATATATATATATATATATATAGGAATAGAGTTTATAATATGTATATTATATTATAATAATAATACTCTATGTATCATATTTTACGTTATTCAAAATTCTTAGTATTTTAATGTAAATGAATATTTTTGTTTGGAAAATCCTGTCAAATTAAAAAATTAAATCAGTCACATCTAAAATAGATTACAATTTTTCCTAATCGAGACCAAAACATGCTTTTATCAAAGTGTAAATAATTGTATAATAAACGTCTAAATATGGATAATACTTATATAAAATAAAATTTAAAAAACTAATATATATATTTATATATATATAAATGTATATATATATTTTTTTATTTTATATTAGTGATGAATTAGAATTAATACAATCATAGATATCTTATACTCAATTGGTACCATTTACTTTATATAGTAATTAGAAAAAATTACTAATAAAAAGAACCAATAGAAAATAATATATCGATATTTTTATAAATTTTAATTCTATGTAATCGTTTTTATGAATTTTATTTAACTAAACATTCAAATGTAAACATAATTTTATTAGAATTAAATACAATTAAAATCTATAATATTTTTTCCAACTGTCAATTCTTCTTTTTTCTATCCAATATCATATTATCATAATTGTGTCTAATAAATTTATTGATTTTAATTTAATTAAAGATATTAATCAAAACTTGTAAATTATAAAACCTCAATTTGTTTTTTCTGTGTGAAAACTTTCACTCCAGGTTTTTTATTTAAAGCACTTTGGCCTACAAAACTTTTAACTTTGATCTGTAATGATTTATCATGAAATATTTAAGAAATATATAAACAATATATCGACCAACTAATCAATATAAACATAATATTATTAGGAACATGGAAGTATCCGTCAAGTATCAAGATGTAAGGATAAGTAAAGAAAATTGATAATCCTCATTTTAAAAAGATATATTTTCTATAATTAAAAATAAGCATTCAAAAAAATTAAAATATTACAAAGAAAAAATAAAATAACATGTACAAGCGAGACAGATGTAAGTAATCCAAAGATAATGAAATACTCACCAGCGGTTGAAAGGCTGATAAGATCTCCACAATCTCGCTGACGCTATCCCTGTAATCCACAAATATTATGACCCTACTGACTTCCAGTTGTTCTTTAGTTTCTATATTTGGTCGTGTTTAGGAAATTGAATTCTCTGACAAAATAATGTTAAAATAATATCTAGAAGTTGTGCAACAATATACATACAATGTGTATAACGTGGAAACTATACACGTGTATAAACAATATTAATAACAATAAACAATAAACAATATATTATTTGTGTTAAAATCTAAGCAAATAATCCAATAGCAGTTCCGATAGATTTTAGGCTCTCTACAAATAATTATGAATTTTAATTACATTCAACATATTTCCTATTATGTGACGAAATAACTTCAGCAAATGTATACGACATAATGTAATGCAATATAATACGCGAAGTAGGTTCATTATTTAATAGGTATACAAATTGAAGGCAGTAATAAGGAATACTATAGATATTAAGAGATCAGTTATAAGTAGTCTGATATATAAATATAAGTATTACTTATATATTAAATTTCATATTAAAATAATTTGTATAAAGTTTATTAAATACATATTAATAATAAATAGATATAAGGAAACTTCTATAACAAATAATACAAATACATTTCATAAGATTAAATAACAAATAAACAAAAAACAGTAATTGAACTAACTTTTGGCTTTGAAATGACTCAAGACAATTTCTCTCAATTTCTCAAGTTTTGGATGTCCACATTGATTAGTCTGATGAAAAAATGTAAATCAATTTATAGTTTGAATGCAAATAACACTTTCTAAAATAAAATATGATATTTTACTAATGTTTAATTAACTAGTTAGATATACTTATCTAATTAAATAATTAATATTATTACATATATCTATATTTTATATAGAATAAGAACATGAGAAAATTCAGCAATTTGACTACTGGCCAGCACTCCACGCAATGGAGTGAATTTTTCATTCAACTCGCTTAAAATATTCATCATATGTTCACTTTGTTTCAGAATCATCCGAGTCATGCTATTGCCCTTATCGCCTAGGAAATAAAAAGTATATTGCGAGACAAGTTATAACATTTAAAGGTATCAATAATTCATATATTTATATTAAAAATATCAAATTAATTTATTTACAGTATTTTATCAAATATTTAAAATTGTATACAAAATATATATGAAAAAAATTTATTTTATTTAAAAATTGGTAATTTTATATAAATTAAAAAAATATACATTGCAATATAAATTTAATCTATATAATAATGCACTAAGGTTCATTTAGTACCACATTTATATTTCATTTATATATATCTTAATATAATTTATTTTAAAATTTATCATCCGAAATATAACATTTTTCTGTTATAATTTATAACTTTGAAACAATAATATATAAGAAATATAAAATGTAATACTTTATTAAAGTCATTTTCATTATCAAAACTTTATAATTAAAGTCAGTTTTTGCTATTTAATTTATCATTCGTGTAAAAGTCATATAATGAGAATTTCACATTTTATAGTCAGGTTAAATCATTTTATAATAATCATAAATCATCATTATTTCATAACAAAAATACGTCTATAAATTTGCTATGTCCGTGCTTTTGGCATGGCAAAATAGTTTTGGTTTTGTTTAAACACATTATTTAAAGATAATCAATGTACAAATTACATGTATTCTCTATTGTAACCAGTAATTTAATCACATATCTAAAACGATTATCTACAATAACATAATTGTTCATTTTGATTTTGTCACTTAAATAAAATATAAGTATCGATAGAAAACTGCAATTGGCATTGCAGGCGATAAACTACGTTTACTTTTACTTACCGTCTATAATCGAGGAGATGTAAGAGTGAAAGATACGCAGGCCGTGAAGTTGAAGCAGGTCGAGGCCGTGTTGCAGGGAAATACTGATCATGAAATCACCTTCGATGTAGGCTTTGATACCAGACTGCGTGGTGGTAGCAAGTGGTAGCAGAGTTAAGAGAGGGAGAGAGAGATGGAGGCAGGGACACTCGCCAACTCACCAATCCCAACTGCTCAGCATTACACCGGAAGTTTTCGCGAAGTCTCAGTAATTTGAACTTTGAGAGATTCGTGGAATTCTCCGATTCCTTCAAGAGTCGTCGTTTGCGTAATCGCTCCAGAATCACTTCGTACACCTGGCGGCAGTAACTGTTCTTAGAAGGCAATCCAATGCCTCAATGTTATTTAATATCGACAATATTTATGATAATCGGATAATCTAATTTGTAACATAAAATTATATTATTTTAGAATAGTAATAGAAAAAAGTAATAGTGTCTTATATTTGTAAAGTAAATTTATTATAAAAATAATATTGTGTTGGCATAGGTTTATAAATATATAATGCCCTCCTGTATAATTATTATAAATTTACTATATACATCTTAAACCACCCTACGTTTACACAACTATAATATCTATAATAACAATAAACTTAAACTTACTTTACCTTTACATAAACTTAAACTTACTTTACCTTTACATAAATTAACTTTACACTTAAATAAACTTAAACTTAGCTTATCTTTACATAGACTTAAACTTACTTTACCTTAATATAAAATTATTTTACCTTAATATAAACCTAAACTTACTTTATCTTTACATAAACTAAAATTTAGCTTATCTTTACATAGACTTAAATTTAGCTTATCTTTACATAGACTTAAACTTACCTTATCTTTACATAAACTTAAACTTACCTTACCTTAATATAAACTTACCTTAAGTTAACTTTATATAAACTTACCATACCTTACATAAATTAAACTTACCTTACCTTAATATAAACTTACCTTAAGTTACCTTTATATAAACTTACCATACCTTACATAAATTAAACTTATCTTACCTTAATATAAACTTACCTTAAGTTAACTTTATATAAACTTACCTACCCTTTACATACACTAAAACATAGCCTACCTTTACATACACTAAACACAGCCTACCTTTATATACACTTACACAGCCTACCTTTACATACACTTACACACAGCCTACCTTTACATACACTAAAACACAGCCTACCTTTACGTACACTTACACAGCCTACCTTTACATACACTTACACACAGCCTACCTTTACATACACTTACACACAGCCTACCTTTACATACACTTACACACAGCCTACCTTTACATACACTTACACAGCCTACCTTTACATACACTAAAACACAGCCTACCTTTACATACACTTACACACAGCCTACCTTTACATACACTAAACACAGCCTACCTTTACATACACTTACACAGCCTACCTTTACATACACTAAAACACAGCCTACCTTTACATACACTAAAACATAGCCTACCTTTACATACACTTACACACAGCCTACCTTTACATACACTTACACACAGCCTACCTTTACATACACTAAACACAGCCTACATTTACATACACTTACACACAGCCTACCTTTACATACACTAAACACAGCCTACCTTTACATACACTTACACACAGCCTACCTTTACATACACTAAAACACAGCCTACCTTTACGTACACTTACACAGCCTACCTTTACATACACTTACACACAGCCTACCTTTACATACACTAAACACAGCCTACCTTTACGTACACTTACACAGCCTACCTTTACATACACTTACACACAGCCTACCTTTACATACACTTACACACAGCCTACCTTTACATACACTTACACACAGCCTACCTTTACATACACTAAACACAGCCTACCTTTACATACACTTACACAGCCTACCTTTACATACACTAAAACACAGCCTACCTTTACATACACTAAAACATAGCCTACCTTTACATACACTAAACACAGCCTACCTTTACATACACTAAACACAGCCTACCTTTACATACACTAAACACAGCCTACCTTTACATACACTAAACACAGCCTACCTTTACATACACTAAACACAGCCTACCTTTACATACACTAAACACAGCCTACATTTACATACACTTACACACAGCCTACCTTTACATACACTAAACACAGCCTACCTTTACATACACTAAACACAGCCTACCTTTACATACACTAAACACAGCCTACCTTTACATACACTTACACACAGCCTACCTTTACATACACTTACACACAGCCTACCTTTATATACACTTACACAGCCTACCTTTACATACACTAAACACAGCCTACCTTTACATACACTTACACACAGCCTACCTTTACATACACTAAAACACAGCCTACCTCTACATACACTAAACACAGCCTACCTTTACATACACTTACACACAGCCTACCTTTACATACACTAAAACACAGCCTACCTTTACATACACTAAACACAGCCTACCTTTACATACACTAAACACAGCCTACCTTTACATACACTTACACACAGCCTACCTTTACATACACTTACACACAGCCTACCTTTACATACACTTACACACAGCCTACCTTTACATACACTAAAACACAGCCTACCTTTACATACACTAAACACAGCCTACCTTTACATACACTTACACACAGCCTACCTTTACATACACTAAAACACAGCCTACCTTTACATACACTAAACACAGCCTACCTTTACATACACTTACACACAGCCTACCTTTACATACACTTACACACAGCCTACCTTTACATACACTTACACACAGCCTACCTTTACATACACTTACACACAGCCTACCTTTATATACACTTACACAGCCTACCTTTACATACACTAAACACAGCCTACCTTTACATACACTTACACACAGCCTACCTTTACATACACTTACACAGCCTACCTTTACATACACTAAACACAGCCTACCTTTACATACACTAAACACAGCCTACCTTTACATACACTTACACACAGCCTACCTTTACATACACTAAACACAGCCTACCTTTACATACACTTACACACAGCCTACCTTTACATACACTAAAACACAGCCTACCTTTACATACACTTACACACAGCCTACCTTTACATACACTTACACACAGCCTACCTTTATATACACTTACACAGCCTACCTTTACATACACTAAACACAGCCTACCTTTACATACACTTACACACAGCCTACCTTTACATACACTTACACAGCCTACCTTTACATACACTAAACACAGCCTACCTTTACATACACTTACACACAGCCTACCTTTACATACACTAAAACACAGCCTACCTTTACATACACTAAACACAGCCTACCTTTACATACACTAAACACAGCCTACCTTTACATACACTTACACACAGCCTACCTTTACATACACTTACACACAGCCTACCTTTACATACACTAAACACAGCCTACCTTTACATACACTAAACACAGCCTACCTTTACATACACTTACACACAGCCTACCTTTACATACACTTACACACAGCCTACCTTTACATACACTTACACACAGCCTACCTTTACATACACTAAACACAGCCTATCTTTACATACACTAAACACAGCCTACCTTTACATACACTTACACAGCCTACCTTTACATACACTAAACACAGCCTACCTTTACATACACTAAACACAGCCTACCTTTACATACACTAAACACAGCCTACCTTTACATACACTAAAACACAGCCTACCTTTACATACACTTACACACAGCCTACCTTTACATACACTAAACACAGCCTATCTTTACATACACTAAACACAGCCTACCTTTACATACACTTACACAGCCTACCTTTACATACACTAAACACAGCCTACCTTTACATACACTAAACACAGCCTACCTTTACATACACTAAACACAGCCTACCTTTACATACACTAAACACAGCCTACCTTTACATACATCGTCTTCACTCTAAGCATAGATTCACTTGGTGATACGACCACAGTTTCAATGTGTTTACAATGTGTGTAGGCAACGACATCGGGACTTTCATCTGTGCGCAGTTGAATACGTGAAATCAACAGATTCGCCATGACCTCCTTGACAGTCTGTAGAGGTCGTAGCGAGTAAGTCTATCTCACTAGCGTTGCAAGTAAAGATCAAATATGTTTTCTATTCATCATATATCCAATCTCCGATATGTTTTTTTGAACGTTTACATTGTATAGAAAATTAATAAAATAGTTAGATATAAATAGAATTGATTTTTAAACAATTACAATTATTAATCTTGTTAGTAAATAGAAATTGGAATATCCTTGTCTTAGACAATCTTTGACATCACTACGAGTGCCGTATAAACATGAACTATGACATTAACATACACATAAACATAATATAAACATAGCATAATATAAATGCAAACTATTTTTGAGTTAATTTACGTTCAACAAAACTAAAATATTATACAATCTTAATTCATTTCAAATATACAATTAATATCTATAAATAGATCTATAAATAAATCTATAAATAGATCTAAAAATAAACCTGTATGTTTTTACCCGGTGTAGCACTCAATGCCAACACTCTGAAATTGTTAGATAAATCCGCCATTTCTCTTATAATCTAGATTAATAAAAAGATAAAATTAAATTTAGTAAAAGATCGAAAATAAAATGTAACAAATTATAAATAATGGATGAATTATATCTCAATATAAAATGGAGTTATATCCACAAACTACAGTTATATAATCAATATCATATTATTTAATATAATGTTTCATTCCAATAAAATGGACTCCAATTTAAACAAGAAAATACATCAATTATACTTAAAAAAACACTAAAACTTTATTCCTTGATACAGACATATATATAAAGCTACACATAAAATGTATACTTAAACCTATAACAGCACATATACCTAAACCTATACCTACACCAAAACTTAAATATATATTTAAACCTACACCTAGGCATAAAGCTACACCTAGAGTTTAGGTCCTACACCCTTTCATACATTACACTATCTAAACCCATACCTATATTGATACCCATATCTATATTTACACCTCAATTACATCAAACACTACATCTAGACCTAAATACCTTCACCTACACCTATAGTTATACCTCAATTACATTAACCACTATACCTAGACCTATACACCTTCACCTATATCTCTTACCCTTAAATCTACGATAATGACTAAACTAAAATCTACATAATATCCAATCCATCTTATTTCCATCTCACTCTTATCTCACTTTAAGTGGGTGTAACAATAAATAATATTAACACTGATTTATATTTCGAGTGTAAATCGAATTCAAATTATTTTAATCTAATTTGGAGAATTTCAATATTGAAAATGTTGTTAAAATTACTTCTAGCAAAGAGACAGTTTAGTTAGATACCATCTCTACCTACACCACGCTGCCTACACCACGCTGCCTACACCACGCTGCCTACACCACGCTGCCTACACCACGCTGCCTACACCACGCTGCCTACACCACGCTGCCTACAGCTCATCTAATTGAACTAGTGCTACCTACACCTACAACTACACACAACGACACGCCACACCGCATACAACGCCTACGTCTACTACTCCACTACTACCTACTACTACGACAGCGCCACCTACCTCGCAGTAGGCGTAGTTGCCGACGGCACGATGCGCTTCATCGAACACAATACATTTGACACGTTGCCGTGGTAACCGGCCATTCTCAAGGTCGTTGGCGAATGTCTGCGGAGTCATGTAGAATACGCGGCAATGGTCGTAGAGCTGTTGTCGTTTAGAAGCTACCACGGTGCCTAGTGGGGTAGTGGGGGGAAGTAATGGGGGGAAGTAGCGGGGGTAGGTAGTGGGGGGGAGTTACCAATGGGGTGTGATGGGAGGAGTAATAGGGGGATTAATAGGGAGAAGTAATTAGTGGGGTAAAGTTGTTGTCGTTTAGAAGCTACCACGGTGCCTAGTGGGATAGCGGGGGAAGTAATGGGGGGAAGTAGTGGGGGGAAGTAGCGAGGGTAGGTAGTGGGGGAAGTTACCAATGGGGTGTGATTAGAGGAGGAGTAATAGGGGGATTAATAGGGAGAAGTAATTAGTGGGGTAGCGAAGGTAAGTAGTGGGGGGAGTTACCAATGGGGTGTGATGGGAGGAGTAATAGGGGGATTAATAGGGAGAAGTAATTAGTGGGGTAAAGTTGTTGTAGTTTAGAAGCTATCACGGTGCCTAGTGGGGTAGCGAAGGTAGGTAGTGGGGGAAGTTACCAATGGGGTGTGATTAGAGGAGGAGTAATAGGGGATTAATAGGGAGAAGTAATTAGTGGGGTAAAGTTGTTGTAGTTTAGAAGCTATCACGGTGCCTAGTGGGGTAGCGAAGGTAGGTAGTGGGGGAAGTTACCAATGGGGTGTGATTAGAGGAGGAGTAATAGGGGGATTAATAGGGAGAAGTAATTAGTGGGGTAAAGCTGTTGTAGTTTAGAAGCTATCACGGTGCCTAGTGGGTGGAAATAATATAGAGTAATGGGGATAGTAGTGGGCGTGTAATGAGGCGGAATAGCGGGGGGAATAGTGGGGGGAATAGCGGGGGGAATAGCGGGCTAAATCTGTTGGTACTCAGAATATGTTGCTCTGCTATATGTGTAGCATATGTAGTGGTATGTAGTATAGTACTAGTAATTAGTAGTAGTAGTAGAGTAGTAGTAGAGTAATAGTCATTAGTAGTAGTAGTAATATTAGTATGTAGTAGTGTGTAGTTGTATGTAGTAGTGTGTAGTTGTGTGTAGTAGTGTGTAGTTGTGTGTAGTAGTGTGTAGTTGTGTGTAGTAGTGTGTAGTTGTGTGTAGTAGTGTGTAGTTGTGTATAGTTGTGTGTAGTTGTGTGTAGTTGTGTGTAGTTGTGTGTAGTTGTGTGTAGTTGTGTGTAGTTGTGTGTAGTTGTGTGTAGTAGTGTGTAGTTGTGTGTAGTAGTGTGTAGTTGTGTGCAGTTGTGTGTAGTAGTGTGTAGTTGTGTGTAGTAGTGTGTAGTTGTGTGTAGTAGTGTATAGTTGTGTGTAGTAGTGCGTAGTTGTGTGTAGTAGTGTGTAGTTGTGTGTAGTAGTGTGTAGTTGTGTGTAGTTGTGTGTAGTTGTGTGTAGTTGTGTGTAGTAGTGTGTAGTTGTGTGTAGTTGTGTGTAGTTGTGTGTAGTTGTGTGTAGTAGTGTGTAGTTGTGTGTAGTAGTGTGTAGTTGTGTGTAGTTGTGTGTATTAGTGTGTAGTTGTGTGTAGTAATGTGTAGTTGTGTGTAGTAGTGTGTAGTTGTGTGTAGTTGTATGTAGTAGTGTGTAGTTGTGTGTAGTTGTGTGTAGTTGTGTGTAGTTGTGTGTAGTAGTGTGTAGTTGTGTGTAGTAGTGTGTAGTTGTGTGTAGTTGTGTGTATTAGTGTGTAGTTGTGTGTAGTAATGTGTAGTTGTGTGTAGTAGTGTGTAGTTGTGAGTAGTTGTGTGTAGTAGTGTGTAGTAGTGTGTAGTAGTGTGTAGTAGTGTGTAGTAGTGTGTAGTTGTGTGTAGTAGTGTGTAGTAGTATGTAGTTGTGTGTAGTAGTATGTAGTTGTGTGTAGTAGTGTGTAGTTGTGTGTAGTTGTGTGTAGTTGTGTGTAGTAGTGTGTAGTTGTGTGTAGTAGTGTGTAGTTGTGTGTAGTAGTGTGTAGTTGTGTGTAGTTGTGTGTAGTTGTGTGTAGTAGTGTGTAGTTGTGTGTAGTAGTGTGTAGTTGTGTGTAGTAGTGTGTAGTAGTGTGTAGTAGTGTGTAGTTGTGTGTAGTAGTGTGTAGTTGTGTGTAGTAGTGTGTAGTTGTGTGTAGTAGTGTGTAGTTGTGTGTAGTTGTGTGTAGTTGTGTGTAGTAGTGTGTAGTTGTGTGTAGTAGTGTGTAGTTGTGTGTAGTTGTGTGTAGTAGTGTGTAGTTGTGTGTAGTAGTGTGTAGTTGTGTGTAGTAGTGTGTAGTTGTGTGTAGTAGTGTGTAGTTGTGTGTAGTTGTGTGTAGTAGTGTGTAGTAGTGTGTAGTAGTGTGTAGTAGTGTGTAGTTGTGTGTAGTTGTGTGTAGTAGTGTATAGTAATGTGTAGTTGTGTGTAGTAGTGTGTAGTAGTGTATAGTAATGTGTAGTTGTGTGTAGTAGTGTGTAGTTGTGTGTAGTAGTGTGTAGTAGTGTGTAGTTGTGTGTAGTAGTGTGTAGTTGTGTGTAGTTGTGTGTAGTTGTGTGTAGTAGTGTATAGTAATGTGTAGTTGTGTGTAGTAGTGTGTAGTAGTGTGTAGTTGTGTGTAGTAGTGTGTAGTAGTGTGTAGTTGTGTGTAGTAGTGTATAGTAATGTGTAGTTGTGTGTAGTAGTGTGTAGTTGTGTGTAGTAGTGTATAGTAATGTGTAGTTGTGTGTAGTAGTGTGTAGTTGTGTGTAGTAGTGTGTAGTTGTGTGTAGTTGTGTGTAGTTGTGTGTAGTAGTGTGTAGTAGTGTGTAGTAGTGTGTAGTAGTGTGTAGTAGTGTGTAGTTGTGTGTAGTAGTGTGTAGTAATGTGTAGTTGTGTGTAGTAGTGTGTAGTTGTGTGTAGTAGTGTATAGTAATGTGTAGTTGTGTGTAGTAGTGTGTAGTTGTGTGTAGTAGTGTGTAGTTGTGTGTAGTTGTGTGTAGTTGTGTGTAGTAGTGTGTAGTAGTGTGTAGTAGTGTGTAGTAGTGTGTAGTAGTGTGTAGTAGTGTGTAGTTGTGTGTAGTAGTGTGTAGTAGTGTGTAGTAGTGTGTAGTAGTGTGTAGTTGTGTGTAGTAGTGTGTAGTAATGTGTAGTTGTGTGTAGTAGTGTGTAGTTGTGTGTAGTAGTGTATAGTAATGTGTAGTTGTGTGTAGTAGTGTATAGTTGTGTGTAGTAGTGTGTAGTTGTGTGTAGTTGTGTGTAGTAGTGTGTAGTAGTGTGTAGTAGTGTGTAGTAGTGTGTAGTAGTGTGTAGTAGTGTGTAGTTGTGTGTAGTAGTGTGTAGTAGTGTGTAGTTGTGTGTAGTAGTGTGTAGTAGTATGTAGTAGTGTGTAGTAGTGTGTAGTTGTGTGTAGTTGTGTGTAGTTGTGTGTAGTAGTGTGTAGTAGTGTGTAGTTGTGTGTAGTTGTGTGTAGTAGTGTGTAGTTGTGTGTAGTAGTGTGTAGTTGTGTGTAGTTGTGTGTAGTAGTGTGTAGTAGTGTGTAGTAGTGTGTAGTTGTGTGTAGTAGTGTGTAGTTGTGTGTAGTAGTGTGTAGTTGTGTGTAGTAGTGTGTAGTTGTGTGTAGTTGTGTGTAGTAGTGTGTAGTTGTGTGTAGTAGTGTGTAGTTGTGTGTAGTAGTGTGTAGTAGTGTGTAGTAGTGTGTAGTTGTGTGTAGTAGTGTGTAGTTGTGTCTAGTAGTGTGTAGTTGTGTGTAGTAGTGTGTAGTTGTGTGTAGTAGTGTGTAGTAGTGTGTAGTAGTGTGTAGTAGTGTGTAGTAGTGTGTAGTAGTGTGTAGTTGTGTGTAGTAGTGTGTAGTTGTGTCTAGTAGTGTGTAGTTGTGTGTAGTAGTGTGTAGTAGTGTGTAGTAGTGTGTAGTTGTGTGTAGTAGTATGTAGTAGTGTGTAGTAGTGTGTAGTAGTGTGTAGTAGTGTGTAGTAGTGTGTAGTAGTGTGTAGTTGTGTGCAGTAGTGTGTAGTAGTGTGTAGTTGTGTGTAGTAGTGTGTAGTAGTGTGTAGTAGTGTGTAGTTGTGTGTAGTAGTGTGTAGTTGTGTGTAGTAGTGTGTAGTAGTGTGTAGTAGTGTGTAGTTGTGTGTAGTAGTGTGTAGTAGTGTGTAGTAGTGTGTAGTAGTGTGTAGTAGTGTGTAGTAGTGTGTAGTTGTGTGTAGTAGTGTGTAGTTGTGTGTAGTTGTGTGTAGTAGTGTGTAGTTGTGTGTAGTAGTGTGTAGTTGTGTGTAGTAGTGTGTAGTTGTGTGTAGTAGTGTGTAGTAGTGTGTAGTTGTGTGTAGTAGTGTGTAGTTGTGTGTAGTAGTGTGTAGTAGTGTGTAGTAGTGTGTAGTAGTGTGTAGTAGTGTGTAGTTGTGTGTAGTAGTGTGTAGTAGTGTGTAGTTGTGTGTAGTAGTGTGTAGTAGTGTGTAGTTGTGTGTAGTAGTATGTAGTAGTGTGTAGTAGTGTGTAGTAGTGTGTAGTAGTGTGTAGTTGTGTGTAGTAGTGTGTAGTTGTGTGTAGTTGTGTGTAGTAGTGTGTAGTTGTGTGTAGTTGTGTGTAGTTGTGTGTAGTTGTGTGTAGTTGTGTGTAGTAGTGTGTAGTAGTGTGTAGTAGTGTGTAGTTGTGTGTAGTAGTGTGTAGTAGTGTGTAGTTGTGTGTAGTAGTATGTAGTAGTGTGTAGTAGTGTGTAGTAGTGTGTAGTAGTGTGTAGTTGTGTGTAGTAGTGTGTAGTTGTGTGTAGTTGTGTGTAGTAGTGTGTAGTTGTGTGTAGTAGTGTGTAGTTGTGTGTAGTAGTATGTAGTAGTGTGTAGTTGTGTGTAGTAGTGTGTAGTTGTGTGTAGTAGTATGTAGTAGTGTGTAGTAGTGTGTAGTAGTGTGTAGTTGTGTGTAGTAGTATGTAGTAGTGTGTAGTAGTGTGTAGTAGTGTGTAGTAGTGTGTAGTTGTGTGTAGTAGTGTGTAGTTGTGTGTAGTAGTGTGTAGTAGTGTGTAGTTGTGTGTAGTAGTGTGTAGTAGTGTGTAGTTGTGTGTAGTAGTATGTAGTAGTGTGTAGTAGTGTGTAGTAGTGTGTAGTAGTGTGTAGTTGTGTGTAGTAGTGTGTAGTTGTGTGTAGTTGTGTGTAGTAGTGTGTAGTTGTGTGTAGTTGTGTGTAGTTGTGTGTAGTAGTGTGTAGTTGTGTGTAGTAGTGTGTAGTAGTGTGTAGTTGTGTGTAGTAGTGTGTAGTTGTGTGTAGTTGTGTGTAGTTGTGTGTAGTTGTGTGTAGTTGTGTGTAGTAGTGTGTAGTTGTGTGTAGTTGTGTGTAGATATGACTACCCTGGTTAAATCTTATGTAACAAACTCAAATAAAATGTAACGAATTCAATTATAATGAATTCCATACAAATTGGAAGTATATGAAGCAACTGAATACAATGATACAATTGTGTAATTAAATAGATCTAAAAAAATAGTATTAAATAGGAAAGATTAGAGAGTTAATGAGAGAATAAATAGTTATAAATTAAATATTATATATTCAATTATATATTTATTTAATATTTAAAAAATTTACGTTTAACTTCATTGACATTATTTTTGACAACTCAAATATAGAAATAATTATTTTATGATATTTAAAATGACATTAATTTATAACATTTTTTAAATTACTACACAAACAGTTATATTTAATAATAGGTTGATTGTAATGGCATAAGATCTTAACCCATGATTAGAGCCGTATCTTCCTGAGGTAGTCCCATGATCGAGAAGCAAGCATTCACCTGTTGAATCACCAGGGGTCGTGTTGGAGCCAAAAATACCACGATGCCCTGGGAAGTCGGAGAAAAATTGAAATCGGAGGAGAGTCGAAGAAATTAATTAGTCGTAGATGGTTAATATTTAAAAAAGATAGTGTTTAGTTTAAATGTAATCGCAACATTATTCAAAAATATAATAAAATAAACAATTATCAATTAATTTTAATTATGTAGAAACTATTGTTCTGTAAATGTGGTTTTAATAATCTTTTGAAGAAAATGTCAAGTAGTTAAATTTATAACCATATCTTATTAAGGCAACCAATATATAACTCAAACTCTCTTACCCCTACTCACCTTACCCCCACTATCACCACCCTTTATACAACCAACTTGATCCCCTCTTTTAATCCTCTCTCGCCCCACATCCTCTAACCCCAACCTCATCTCTTCACCCACAATATAGCCCCACCAACTCCAAACTAAACATGTGGGTATCGTACCTGTGGGTACCAGCGGTAGATATTGTACATGAGGACCGCAGCAATGAAAGTTTTGCCCAGCCCCGTGGGAAGAGCCACAAGTGTGTTCTGGTAGAGAGCGGCCTCAGTTATATGTTTCTGATAAGCGCGGATCTATGGGGGTGGGTTGTGGGGTTATTGATAATGGTATGTACGGTAGCAAGAATAGGTGTAATGAGAAGGAGTATATTTAGGAATGTTAGAAATAGAGTTAGTCATAGTGATAGTAATGGGGCAGTCATTTTGTAGTATCATATATAGAGGTAGTGGTAGGGAGGAATAGGCGTTGGGTTAGGTATACGAGTAGGGAGAGAAGTAGAGTAGAAGATAAATGTTGGTATATAGATAGGCGTAAAGTAGATAGAGTTGGGGGGGGGGGGGGGGGGTTGTGTGAACAGTTGTTGAGGCAGTAGCAATACGGTGTAAGTTAGAAATTGCATGAGAGAAATTGCATATGTAATTTATTTAACTACGGTTAATAACATGATAAAGATGTGACCTAGAAATCGTTTCATTAGGTACCAGGTATCGAATCTACTTATAATACTTACTTACTAACTAACTTACTCATATTATTACAAACTAGTGTGATTGTATGTTACAAATAAAATATGATTTCCATAATATTTCTTACTCTAGCAGATAACAGATACCAGAGAATCTTGTGAGGGTTATAGGATTATGTAAAGGTTATAAGTGTAAGGAAATATTATAAGATTAAGAGAGAGATAATCACATCTCACTAAATATAACGGATATAAAGTGATCAGTATATTTTACATCTGTCCAGAAGTTAACGCGATTACGAATGACAATTGTTTGAAAACAAATACCACGGAACCAACCGGATAGTTTGTAGGGTAGATCCACAACCTGCCGGCTTCATTATCAAAGCCTGGCAAATTCTCTGTCATCGGTGTAATAATAGATAAACAAAAGACAATAATAAATAGATAATATTATTTAGTCAATTGCATTAATAGAGAGATAATCTCAATTAATTAGAAATAAACAATAATATATAAAGTAATTATGTATCCAATTATATATATTTATAAGTATATATATATATATATATATTACCAATTTGGACCGTATCCGAAGATTTTTCTTCAGCCAACAAGAGTTCATCATCGGAATCAATAATTTCCAAGAAATTATCTCCAACCATTCTTGTTTTAACTTTAGAACTATGATTTGTCGCATTTTATTGCGTGAACGAGTGAATTCAAAGTAAGAGTTCTCAAATTAGGTTTATTTCAATAATTATAATGAATTACGTATTTGATAGGATGAATAGAAGCTAAATCCCGGTAATCGTATATATTTATAATAAAATATAATAAATAGATAATAACTGACCTACTCACAATAAAATAATAGTAAATATATATATATTACGATATCACATATAAGGGAAAATTAGATTTATTAAAGAATATGCAGATTCTGATTAAGAATGGTTTAGTTTCAAAGACTATTTGCATGAGGTACATTGACAAAAGATATTAAGAATAATATCTATGGAATGATAAGACAAAGCATTTATTATGGATATAATATTCTATATTTAGAGTAAGTATTCTAACTTAAAATAATAATACATTATAAAATCACTCAAATATTTTTTTAAATGTAATTGTCATTTTTACTAACTTTGCATTGATTTCATTATTTTTCCAAGATTGGAAAAGTGTAGTTTGCTTTTGCATTGCTTAGCATCAATATCTTGTAAAATAGTAAATTTCAGAAAATATCTATAAATATATGAATTTGTCAATTATTTTGTCTACTGTTTAATTATCGCTACAGAAGGAATTAATTAAATGGTTTCAAAAATGTGTATTATAAAATTGTACAGATATAGTCCATGTAAAATTTAACTCTTTGTTATTTTATGAATTTTTATGGTAAATAAGATTTTAATAAAAATTAAACTGTTTGTTTAAATATTATGAATTTTATTAATTTAATTTTTCACACTTATACTTAAATTTATAATCAAATTAATTAAATAAAAAATTGATTGCAGTCATTAGCATTATTGGACTTTTTTTGAATAAATACAACATGTTTTAATAATTATGTAAATTATAATGAAAAAAGTAAAGATAGTATATGGAAATATGATTATCATAATATATATATGCTATAAGTATTTATATAAGTATACATATTATATTATTATTAATATGTATTCTTGTATGATGGTATAAGTTATAATTAAATAAAACAAATCATTAAATGAAACACTTTCACATATTTCTTTCTAATAATATACCATATTCTTATTATTACAGTTGGCATTAATTTATTATAATTATTATATATTTATTGAGTTTAAACAAGAAGGATATAGAGAAAAATTATAGCAGTTGATGAAGTTTTAGTAGTGAATGTGAGTATGTTCTATAAATGCAGTCAAATGTAAATCGGTGCCTGGATAGGTCGTAATCTATTGGTTACAAATAATACGATAATTTAAATATATAATATATTAATTGGTCACATAAGGGTGTATAGCTTTTATAGACCTTAACGTTATATCTTAACATTTCTTTACATGTTACTGGTGCAGTAATGATTTATCTCATTATTTAATATCATTTAATCTCATCAAGTTAACCACCAATTGATAAATTACGAATATTTAAAACCTAAGTCACAATAGTTCAAATTCTAGCATAATGATATATGACTTTTAATATAACTCACATTGGTTACTTTATAGGTACTCTCTATTATTTCTATAAACAATTGTATAAATATAAATACAAAAAATCCTAATAAAGCAGATACTAGGCCGTTACATAATTTATTTAGTAACTAAAAGTTACTTAATAACCTATTAAATATAAATAATTATAATTATTATATTAGTTCTTAGGAGTTTCGTAATAATATTTCGTAATTAATTAATTTTATATTAGAACAAGATATTCATACTATAAATTGTTATTCATATATAATACATAGATGTAAATCAAAATATTACACATAGAAACCTTTAATAATAACTATAGAATTATAGAAAAAAATAACTATAGAATTATTTGAATTTGATACTATTTAAATCAAAGATTTTACTTCAATACTATAATTTGTAATCATAGATATATGATATCATTTCTTTCACTAATATGAAAATCTATTGAAAATAGATAAATATCAGTTAGCTCGATATAATTTTATATTAAACGATTCATGGCAATCGAGTAATTGTTTTAACTGTATACTAAATCATAGTATATATATACCATAAAGTAAAATATAAATGACACAACAAATTATAATTAAATTTATATATAATTATTTTAGGAGTTTTAAAAATATTCTAAAACGTAAATATTAATATAGATATATTCGTTATACTATAATTTATAACAATTTAATAAATGATTAACATCAGTAAATTAATAAAATAATTGTTTGCAAGATTCAATATTGTATATTATAAAAATTATTTATTTTTACAAATATACACCAAAAATAAAATAACACTATAAATTATAATTAAATTTATATATATTTAATGATTTTAATAGTTATAAAAATATTCTTAAAAGTAAATATATTCATTGTACTAGAATTTACAATTTAATACATTATTAATATCTGTAAATTATATACAGTAAATTAATGTAAATTGATAAAATAATTGTTGTTAAGATTGAATATCGCATATTTAGAAATTAATTTATTTTTACAAATAATTCTTTCACCGAAAAATAAATTTCAAATTTTGACAAATATAACTATTATAAGATATGACATTTAATAAGTACAGCATTAAGAAACATAACTACAGATAAGCAATATAAATATTCTTAAATAAAATTAGATTATTATAACTCTAGCTAAAATATAAGACTGATCTTCATTAATAGATTCTATTAAAACCTAAGATCGATCTTAAGCCAAAGATATAATTAAAATCTAAAACAAATCAAGAATTAGCAATTGACAGATTTGACAATCGATCTTAAAATTAGAAGATCTAGTTACAATCTAAGTTGTATCCATCTTAATATCTGTATTATCATCCAATTCAAATTTGTCATGTTGCCATTTAGTTTCAGCTTGTTTGCTTCTGTTCACATTGTATGCTGGGAAGGGTTTGTTTATATTAGCGAGGAAGCCCATATCTAGTGATAAGCAGTTGTAAATATTCGTAGATGTTTACCATTGAAAAAGAATAATATAGTCTAAAATGTTATTTATATATATATATACCAAAGTAAATGTTTCATGAAATAGATGGTATTTAAATATATTATGTTCCTTGACTAACATCTATCAAATCTATTACCACGTCTGGAATAATTAGCGTCGCGATTGTCATGCTGTACGAAGGAAAGTGGTGGTTAAATAATCATTTAAAATTCATTTAAAAAAGATCAAATAAAAACTGAACGTATAATTTTTAACATAAATGATATATAAATAAAGATTTGTCATGACCTCGTAATATCTGTTGCCTTTAGGAATGATTGTAGGATCCAATGGTTCAGCATTCTCAAAACGATCTAAATTGTATATTAAATCATTAGGCATTTTACTAACAAATGAAATGCTATGATATTATTTATTTTATTTGTTATAGTTTAAACAATAAAGTTAACAAAGATAATAGAAAATTATAAATTATAAATTTTAAACTATGCATATTTTACAACAAAAAAAAATAATTTCAAAAATAAGAAACTACATTTAAAAGCTAGATTGATGAGATGAATAATATAATTATAACTTTCTACTACTTATTAATTTAATAAACATATAGATTAAGTATATTATAAAGGATATTTAGTAATTTACTATAATTTATATATTTGAAATGTAAAAGTACCAATAATAACATTTAAAGTGTACTTAATCACTTAACATAAAATACAGAATTAACAATAACAACACAATAGTGATTTAAAACAAACTTTCACGTCTAGAAAAATCTGGTAGTTCAGTATCTCTGTTTGCAGGCTTAGCACCGAGTCTGTAAGTGAGGTATTTGAAGTTGTGTATGTATTAATATGTGAAGTATTTATTTTAAATATTTTAATTATTATAAAAATATTCCATATTGTTTTTAAAAGAATACAAGAGAATACAATGAGAACAATTGTCATATAGATACAATAAAATAACCAATCATTTTTTATAAGATTTTGCACGAGGAATAAAATATTTTATTGAAAAAAATAAAATAACTTATTGAAGCAGGAAGTTTTTGAATATATTTGAATAGTTGGGGTAACTAATTTATATTTGTAACTGAATCTTTTCATGAAGTATTTGTTGAAGCAAGTTGGAACAGGTTGGGTGCAAGTAAATATGATATAAGATTCGCAGTGGACTATTGCTGGACTTGTTATTCAGAAACTGGGTACAATTATTTGGTTGATTATATTTGATAGTTTATAATAGCGTTTGTAGATGAGAGTTAGTGGCAGTCATTCAGTTTATTTGAGATCTTAGTAGAATAAATCATAAACCATAATGATTTACTTTGAATTTGGTTTCTGAAGTTAATATTACATTGTAATTGAGATATTATTGGTTTCGAATAATTGGGCAATTGTAGTTTATCTGATTTATTAGTATGCGAGGTGTGTATGTTAGATGTGTGTGTGTGTATGTGTGTTGTATGTTAGGCGTATATGTGTCAGTTAGTATATAAGAATTAATGTGTGCATGTAATTTTTGTATTTCTCAAGGTATGTATTACTATTATGCTTGCTAGTTGATATGTTAGTTTATGTATCAGAATGTCGGTGAGAAGGTGTACAAGTATGTGAGAAGACAATTATAATATTCTTAATATATTAAAGTAGAATTGTATTTATATTTTTCGATTATATATTTAACATTATTGTAAGTTTTCCATAAGTTTTCCATATTAGTTGTTCACCTATTTATATGCTTGAATGGGATCTGTATATTTTTATATGACTTTTATATATTATTTGTGTATATCTTCCTATAATTATAAAATTCTATCTGGAATAAGAATCAATACTATCTAAATGAAATTTGCTACTGTATTACCCCGCGCGAGAAGGACACGTACAATGAGTGAGACTTGCCAGTAGTAAGACGTGACTACCCTCGCATAAGAAAGGCAGATTAACCTCTCGTGTATAGATTTGTTTACGATGGCGCTGAGGACGGCTTCACGCTTGGCCAAGATGTCGCTATCCCTGCGGTGTCTGCCGGCGTCGAGCCTTCTCGAGTCCGTGGAACGCAGGTCCAAGCGATCCCTCAGGTCTCTGTGTACCCGGCGTTCATCTCCTTGATCTCTACGCTCGTCGATATGACCTCTGCGGTCATCGCGACGTTTGTCTTCAAGACTATGGCCACCACGCCTAACCACCCTCTTGTCCCCGGTGTCCTTTGCGGAACGGCGGCCATCTCTGACTATAACTGTGAAATCGATCAATCTCCCATCTGAATCTTTGTAGTCATCGATGCTAAGAATATCTTGACCATTGCGGTCAACCTTGACGCGGACACGGCGACGACTGCTCTCGCGTTGCATGAACTCCTGTGAGTATGAAAGGTATTGGTTGTATGATATGTCTAGCTAAAGTAACAGTGAAATGTGGGGCATGGCAGAAATGATCTGAAATGGGAATGATTATGAGGAAAAGGTGGTATATGTGCGATGTATTACTATGCTATGACAAGATATATATTCAATTTCATTCATTCACTTAAATTTAATTTTTATAAAAATAAATATAAAAAATATAAAAAATAAATATTATATCAAATCTAAAGGAGATTTTGAATCCCACAAAATATAATAATGATAAAAAAAATTCAGAGAATTAGAGTTATAAAAATATATAAGATATTTATTATTATTGAATTATATAAAATATATTATCACACATAGAATTATATTTGGAAATATATACTCAAAAAATATACATAATATATTTTTAATGATAACCTATCAGTTTAAAATATATGTATAAAATACATAAATACAATTATTCTACAAAATCTCGAAAAAAAGAGAGAATATATTTCAGAAAATGAGTATATAAACTTATTTATCATTATCTTTTTACAGACAACTTACAAAATAATATTATTAATAGATATGGGATTTATCTAATATCATGAAAAAAATTTATTATTATATTATAAATCTAAAAAGTTATCTTCACTCTAGTAGACATGTTTTCCATATCTACATATAAATACTGTGAAAGTTATACCCTTGTGCCCATATATGTCCTTGATAGTAATCTCTACTTTGGTTTTTGAATAGCAAGGATTAATTTTATGAATAAATATTAAAATCTTTAATTTATATAAAATTATTATATAAGATAATACAAATATTATGTTTAGATTTTGTAAATGAGAATTATTTATTATTTACATATTTGTATACAATATGAATAAGCATTTATCTATGTGTATCTCAAATGATTATTTGCGATTTTTATTGTTTACTTATAGAAAATTATTTTTCAACAATAGAAGTCGGTATTTGAGACAATTTTTGATTCAGTATATTTATGTAATGTAATAAATAATTATATAAGAAATATAATGTATTCAAATTAAATCACAAAAAAGTGAAACTTTTCAATTTCATAGAAATTGTAAGTTTCAGGTCAAATATACAATTCATATTTTTATAGTTTTGATATAATAATTGTTCTAACATATGCATAATAAGATGTTATATAATACACTTTAAAAATTATCATTAGTATAGTATAGTGTTAGTAGCCATTATCACTTAAATAGACCAACACACAATCTAACATAAGAAGTGTTCTATTTACTATATATGGAACCTTTTAAACTATGATTTAGTATTTCAACAAATATGCATTAGATCAGAGTTTAATTGAATTTCTATGTAAATATGTACAATATCTGTATAATATATCTCAGTGGTTTAATGTAGTCCATTTACTCGTAGATTGTGTAAGAAGATTAATGTTTACTTATTAATAGCTGTCACACAGTACTCTTAGTATGAATGTAACATGGGCATTATCACAAGTTTCATTACTACACTCACAATTATGATTTCAGTAAAGATAACTTATCATTATGCATTATGGATAACTGTTATCTATAATTATCATCGATATTTTGCATTTCAAATATTTAGTGCAATATATATAAAGTACACGTATGCAGTTTTTTCAACAGTTTGTAATAAGATAGTTAACAAACCATTATTGTTGCATATGTTTCTATAAGATAATAAAGTTATCTAACTGCCAATATATCTCTTTATGTGTACTATAATACTCGCTATATTAAAGAGTATAACACGATGTCCGAGACTTGATTAAAACAAAGACTCTACCTTGCGTTCGCAGATTGGTTTCGTAGTTTTGCTGGACCTCGGGATCACGACGTCTTCGCTGCGATACGATTTGCGGTAGACGTGGGGTTCGCGACCCTTGATCTGCCGCTCGAGGCCAATCATGATCACTTCCGGGGAGTTGAAGATCACTCGTTGACGACGAGGCAGAAACGACGTGAAACGCTCATGCAGAGTCATCGGTTTAGCGACGAAATTTGAACTGTGGCCTAGTTAGATATGTAGACGTTTATTTCCCGACCCTTCCCGTCGGAAGTGGAACTGGTGGTTTATAAATTTAAATCATTGGAAGATATGAAAAATTGTATTTTCAGGTAAAAAAAATGTATATTAAAATGATTCGATGGTAATTCAAATTATGTGTAATCAATTATATTTTAGATTTACTTAACTAATTAATAAAATAAATACAAACGTATAAAAATCATCGGATTCATTTATAAATATATTTTTACGAAACTTAACAATCGTTGATGATAAATAATCTACCAGTATTGAAAAATCGTACTAATGTAAAAAATGTCCTTTCTAGGTAGCTCTCATCTATAATTAATAACTTCCCTGAAACATAACGGCACATTACGCCCATGTACGACATCGTGAACATTAGATTAGAACACGTTTGCAGTCTAGACCAACACGGGGAACTGGCTCGTCCTCGGATCATATTTCTCAAGTCGTTGACGGGTTCATCGTCGTCGTCTTCGGCAGCTTGAAACTTTGTGGTGCGGGAACGTTGTCTATAGACAGGAGACCGACTGCGTGTATAAATAGACGTGTTGAATTGGCGACATAAATACAACTAAATATATTGATTATAAATATGATAAATGATATGTTCAACGCTATCAGTAATGAGAAATCAATTCGATATGATAAATCAATATAACTAATACTTGCTGATATTAGTGTACGATTTTTACGAATTTAATTTCTATATCACCACCATATAAGATATTTAATCTTTATCGGATTACTATATCATAACACTAACGTGCGAAACATGGACAACACACTAAATATAACTTTCTTATCTAATTGAAATATATCGGAATGATTGAATTTAGAACATATTTATTAAAATATCTTTTAATAAAATGACAATGTTTTGTACTTAATCATTTAAATTATCACAATTTATCTTCCCAATATATATGTGCATTGCCATCGGCAATAACTTACACTTTATTCGCCATTTATTAATTTGTATTATTTATTTGATTACAATTTTAATTATAATTTTAATATAATGAGTAATCCTTTAAATTATCTCAATTTATTAAACGATATATATATAAATATATGTATGCGCAAGTGCTATATATATTAAATAATAAGTAATTACTTGCCCTATTATATTTTACAAATATATTACTATAATTATATTATATATTTCTCATGTCATATATGGAAGAAAGTATAATATATAACCTTCTTTCTCGATGGTCATGTTCATCAAATTTATTATCATTATCATCTTCTTCGTCTTCCACCGGTTTAAAATTTAGCATAGCGATATTGGCAGGACCACGGTCTTCCCGTTCGTGTCTTCTATATGCACCATTGGAATTTCCTCTTGATCCTCGAGCATTTCTATATCTAATTAAAAATAAAGATAAATAATTAATATATACATGTATTTTAATTAATATGAATTAAATAATAATATAATTATAATTATAATCCATGCATTTTCTAATAAAATAAATTTAAGTTATAAAATGTTTAATTAAATAATTACAATGTATAAATACATTAAACCTTGGTCCTCTTCGTGAATACATTTAGTTTGTTTATTTGATAACTATTTTTTACCAGTTATAATGGTAATTAATTTATATTAGAGTAAAAATAAATTAATGTTATAATTCTTCTAAATTGAGAAAAAATAACACAAAAGGATAACAAAGAATTTTTGTTTATTATCTTTGATAATACAGTATATATATATATAGATTTATAGATTTTAAATGTTTTCTTTAAAATGAAAATGAGAATTAGTAGTAGTAATAATAATAATAATAGTTGTAGCAGTATCAGTATCGGTATCGGTATCGGTATCGGTAGCAGTAGCAGTAGCAGTAGCAGTAGTAATAGTAATAGTAGTAGTAGTAGTAGTAGTAGTAGTAGTAGTAGTAGTAGTAGTAGTAGTAGTAGTAGTAGAAGTAGTAGTAGTAGTAGTAGTAGTAGTAGTAGTAGTAGTAGTAGTAGTAGTAGTAGTAGTAGTAGTAGTAGTAGTAGTAGTAGTAGTAGTAGTAGTAGTAGTAGTAGTAGTAGTAGTAGTAGTAGTAGTAGTAGTAGTAGTAGTAGTAGTAGTAGTAGTAGTAGTAGTAGTAGTAGTAGTAGTAGTAGTAGTAGTAGTAGTAGTAGGAGGAGTTCCCCAATGATCAGTATTAGGCCCCTTACTTTTTATAATATATATTATTCCAATATATCATAAATAAATATCCAACTATTAAATACCACTTATATGCTGATGATATTATACTATTTCATGAAGTCCCTCCACTACTTTCTCAGCATATAGATGTAATATCTACATGTGCTAATGAATTAAATCACTGGTTAATTATGAATAAACTATATCTCAATAAGAAAAAATCTGAACTACTTATTGTACCTGCTCATACACCCATTTATTTTTTATCCAGTAGATAAAATAGATAATCAAATAATTACACCTAGTGATCAAATAAAATATCTAGGAATAGTTATTAATAATTCTTTTAACCTTAAATCACATATTACTAATATTTAGAAAAAATCAAATTACCAATTAGTGAATATACGTAAAATCAGAAAATTTACCACCATTAAACTATGTACACAACTCATAAATTCATTAATTTTTTCACAAATAGATTATTGTAGTTCTCTACTCTTCAATTTACCTTCATCACATATAAAACCACTCAATAGAATAATTAAATCAGGTATAATAACTATTTTATGTCAACCCTTAATAGATCATTCTAGTATTTCAATGAGCGCAATAAAACTTAAGATCCTTACCTTCCCTAATCGTCCAGCCTATAGACTACTTTGTATCATTCATAAAACATTATATATCAATTTCCCTAAATACCTATTAGAATCTCTAAGTCGCCCTGAAATAACTAGTATTAAACTTCGATCATCAATTGACTATTTTATATTACAAGCTCATTTATCACATTCATGCAATCAATCACGTTCCTTTACCTGCTCTGCTCCTACTATATGGAATAAGCTTCCTCTCCATATTAGATCCACATCAAATCATAATTCATTTAAAAATCTACTTAAATCTTATCTTTTAAATAACACATCATTCCTGTACTAAATTACCAAATCTTCTCAAAAAACTATGACGTGTTAATCTTTTTTTTCTTCATCTCTTACTTCTTTTTTATTTTATTTTATTTTATTTGTATATATTTTTTTTCTAGTCGAATAATCCGTATCTTTATACTTTTATAATTATCCATACGTACCCTTATCATCTATAATAGTATGCGTATCGCTGGTGTTTTTTTCCCGAGTTTGTAATTACTGATGGGCCTTGTGCCATGATGTAGGCTTTTTCTTTGTCTTGTTTTTTCACCATACATATTTATATTTCGCCTTGTCCATCTATTGTTATAATATACACTTATCAGAGCATAATAATGCTATATATTAAGTGTTTAAATAAACCGTTTTTATTGATTGATTGATTGATAGTAGTAGTAGTAGTAGTAGTAGTAGTAGTAGTAGTAGTAGTAGTAGTAGTAGTAGTAGTAGTAGTAGTAGTAGTAGTAGTAGTAGTAGTAGTAGTAGTAGTAGTAGTAGTAGTAGTAGTAGTAGTAGTAGTAGTAGTAGTAGTAGTAGTAGTAGTAGTAGTAGTAGTAGTAGTAGTAGTAGTAGTATGACACAATAATTAAGATAATTAAAACCATAAATATCCTTGAATTATTATAGATAAATCGTAGTATCCAATCAGAAGACATCTACTAGAAAGTTAATTTCGCACTATATTGAATTCGTAATATTCGTAGTGTTATTAGCCATAACACAACTTCTATGCTCCCCAAATATTTCAGTTATCGAATTTTGATCATTGTAGCTCTGTATATAACGGACAAATAAATAAGTCGACATGTTATATATTTAGAACTCTAAGAAGGAACGTATAAATTAGTTACGAGTATATACGGTAACATAGTAACTCCCAATCATTTACTGCAGTATCGTAATCTTCGTTGTGTAACCAAAATGATGCAAAAATAGGATATCGTGGATCACCTGCAAAATCTCATCTAGTATTTAGTATTCATAATATAAAGTTAATGTTATTTAGAACTATCTATTAATTGTAATATAGTGAGTCAATAGTAGCGCCAGTAAGTGTACTGTTTTGTATATTATAAAACTTTTTACTTCTATATAATACATTCTTTCCCTCGGAAGTTGTAATATAAAATATAATAAATTTGAACTTGAAAAAGTTCTCATGGATCAAAGTAAATTCTTTGTGAGTTAATTGATTTAGTAAATCCATTGTGAGTTAATGATCCATAGTTTAGGAACTCCTGGTATAGACTATATTATATATATATATATATATATATATATATACTTATGACGTACGTAATACATTTTATTAAATTAACATTTTAATTATGTTAAATGTAGTTAAATTCCTTACGGTTGAATATCATATTTAAATAATCTGAAAACAATATCGATAGAATAACAATTAATTATTAGATGTTGTGTATAATGTAAATAAAGAACTTCAGTTATAAATAATGATTTATAATACGGAAACCTTGTCATTTGACGAGTCACAGTAGTGTAACGTTCATAAAGTAAAATATGCTGTGCACTTAATTATTCCCTCATTAATTAGAAATATTTTATAATCGATTATAAGTCTAATATAAACATTGTTAGTAATGTGAAGAGTATTGTATTTAGTAAATCAGTTTTACTATCACAAACAATTAGTTAACTAGAAAGTAATTCTACTCAATTTCTGTGGAGTAAGAAGTATAAAATTGTGTAATAGCTTTGAAACGTTTATTTGCATGGCTATATACGAGTATCACACAGCTATAGGTATAAATATGTTGCCATTTTATTTTAATTTTAAATACAATATATATACAATATATATAGAAGACAATTGAAATCACATTTGTTTCAAAGCAATTACATAAACTCTATAGTATTGTAATAAAAAACACATAATTAAAATTAGGAACAACATCTCAATCTAGAAAAATTTGATCATTC
>OZ038314.1:20701653-20725520 GCA_964035775.1 Osedax frankpressi | reverse complement strand
CTTCACATCTGAAATCTACATATGTTCTAGTGTATTTCAGTATCTATTAATAATTATTAATTTAAAATTTTCACTAATTAATCCTTAATGAATCCATATATTATATACTGTACACTTTAAAGTGTAAATTATATAATACATTGTTCGTCTTCCGCTTCTATCCATGGAAACAAGCAACTTTATAACCCTGATTTCCCGTGTAATTTCCCTATGAATTTAAACCGTTATTTTCTGTAATATTTTCTGCTGGATGACCCCCCCTTAAATAGCCCAACTCTATGTGTATCTACTCTCGAGAGAGTTTACATAATAATGAGTATGACACTAAGTTTATATTGAGAAACAAACTAACTATCATTGGTCAAACATGAGTTCCCTACCACTACAAACCCTCCTCAACGAAGTTGTAAATAATACAATGCCTTCCACTGCTAACACATACCTCTTAAATGTAACAAAAGATGGATCTAAATCTACTATCCCTACCTTTCGTGGGATTAATATAGTGTACTTGCCAATACTTATCCATACTTACCCAAACATTATAGGTATCAAGAGGGAGTACACACAGTCGTTATTCGATACCGCCAATTACACATTCGAGGAGAAACGAGGAGACGTTCTTGTAAGGCAGGTTGGCAGAATTTGGTATTAATGCGACAGGGAACTTCCGTGCAACCATATTTCCGAGGAGTGGAGTTAACCGTTTGTACTAGAATCACCTTCAGTCGCATTAGCCTCATTAGCTTCCTCGAATTATTCGAGGAATTACTTCCTCGAATGTAGTGGTCGATAATATCTATCGACTAACCTTTGCGACATAACGTACAGAAACAAATCGCCAAGTAATCCTGAGACAAATGCCACGCGATGACTTCCCTGGTCTCCATAGCAACCGCGCGACCCCGCAGGTTCAGAAGAACCTGAAGAAGTATTTCAGCGCTAAACGCCAGGCGATGACTTCCGTGGTCTCCATAGCAACCCCGCGACCCCGCAGGTTCAGAAGAACCTGAAGAAGTATTTCAGCGCTAAACGCCAGGCGATGACTTCCGTGGTCTCCATAGCAACCCCGCGACCCCGCAGGTTCAGAAGAACCTGAAGAAGTATTTCAGCGCTAAACGCCAGGCGATGACTTCCGTGGTCTCCATAGCAACCCCGCGACCCCGCAGGTTCAGAAGAACCTGAAGAAGTATTTCAGCGCTAAACGCCACGCGATGACTTCCGTGGTCTCCATAGCAACCGCGCGACCCCGCAGGTTCAGAAGAACCTGAAGAAGTATTTCAGCGCTAAACGCCACGCGATGACTTCCGTAGTCTCCATAGCAACCCCGTGACCCCGCAGGTTCAGAAGAACCTGAAGAAGTACTTCAGCGCTAAACGTCACGCGTGTGACTTCCGTGGTCTCCATAGCAACCCCGCGACCCCGCAGGTTCAGAAGAACCTGAAGAAGTATTTCAGCGCTAAACGCCACGCGGTCACTTCCCTGGTCTCCATAGCAACCGCGCGACCCCGCAGGTTCAGAAGAACCTGAAGAAGTATTTCAGCGCTAAACGCCAGGCGGTCACTTCCTTGGTCTCCATAGCAACCGCGCGACCCCGCAGGTTCAGAAGAACCTGAAGAAGTATTTCAGCGCTAAACGCCAGGCGGTCACTTCCTTGGTCTCCATAGCAACCGCGCGACCCCGCAGGTTCAGAAGAACCTGAAGAAGTATTTCAGCGCTAAACGCCAGGCGGTCACTTCCTTGGTCTCCATAGCAACCGCGCGACCCCGCAGGTTCAGAAGAACCTGAAGAAGTACTTCAGCGCTAAACGCCACGCGATGACTTCCGTGGTCTCCATAGCAACCGCGCGACCCCGCAGGTTCAGAAGAACCTGAAGAAGTACTTCAGCGCTAAACGCCAGGCGGCCATGCGGATAGTCGAAGAGACCGTCTCCGCTTACAACGAGATGTTGAAAACGACCAACCGAACTGTTTACCCGACGAAGTTGAACCAAATAGACAGCGAACGTTACCGCGACACGGATATCCCATCGCGTCTTCCCTACGATCTCGGTTTCAGCCCCTATTTCAAACAGGTGGGCGTGACAGGGGCGTGGCGCGCTATGTGCTTTAGGAGTTCCGGTTTAAATTAGATCTGGGACATTATGCTAACGGGTATAGATATCGTCGATTTTTCAAACTAAGCTAAACTGAAGCGACCACGACTCGCGAGTACTTTATACCTCGACATTCGCCCTTCCTTATCAATATACCAATCTTATCGCATAGCCCGTTAGCATGACGTCATCTGCTGTTAAGATTTCGGACGAAGTACCTAGAGATGATCGGAACACCATTAAAACCGTTAGATGATATATTATCCTTAGTTACCTAGTTACCTAGCTAACATAGTTACGTATCATTTGTAATTCTATACCATTAACATCTCTTTATTTATATCATGTTTTAGTTTGAATCTCCTATAATTCAAATGTTACTATTATATTAATAAGATAAGTAAGTATTTCAGTTATATATGTAGAATTTGTAATATTTTGCGAACTTTAAAATAATTTCATTAGTTGTGTATCACTATCTAATATAATACTATAATATTATGTATTGTTATAACTCTATTATTAATTGGTATGGGACGATTATTACCTAGTTATTTAAGTGAACATTAATCTAATGACACATATCATTCAGGTGTCATGGACAAGTAAATTGGATAAGACATTTAAATTTAACTCGATAAAAGATACCTTGATACGATGGCAATATTTTGGTAATTACTGAATTTAACAAAATATTAGATATCTATTATATTATTTTAGCTTTAATTATAATATATATATATATATATATATATATATATATAAAATATAATATATTATACATCATATATAGCTCAGTGTACATTTTCACATATAGATTTCCTTAGAATAAGAACATGTCTGTTTACTATATTAAATGATAAAATATTTGCACTAACAAATTATCATTTATGTCCATAACTACATATTATATACAGTCCTACTACTACACCCATACTGAACTCCTATTATATCCCTAATTCACCTCTTTATTTCAGCTTCCTAGACCACTAAAACACCTCACTAATATGCATCCACGACGGGGTCCCCCCAGATAAACCAGTCACCATAACGATGACCACTACGGCTTGATTGACAGGTTCGAATGCGGGCCTAACGCGCATGTACCCCGGACGCGAGTGGGAAACTAATTTTGCCGGCTTCTACAACGACTACGATCCAAGAACTAGGCCGTGGTACATCGCCGCCACCGGGGGACCCAAAGACATCGTAATCATCCTTGACTGTTCGTTGAGCATGCAGGGAGAAAAGTTCACCATCGCACAGGTAGGCGTGTCGCAAAGGTCATAAGTAAAACACCATCGCGAAGGTAGGCGTGGTAGCAGGGGTCATAGGGAAGGTCACCATCGCGCAGGTAGACGAGGTCATAGGGAGTCACAAGTAAGGGGGTTAGATGAGGTCGCGATATCGCTAATATTAAAGGTTACGAAGGGTTTTAAGGGAATCATCATCGAAAGAGCAGTAGTATAAGTAAATGTTACATATGGGGATTAAGCCGGAAGTTATTGTGTACTCATAGTGATTACTCTATACTTATTCTAATACTATATTCAATTAAGGTACATTCGCATACACCCAAAAATCATTCATCGGTCACATTAAACCTTTACCTCAGATTATTTAAGCCCATACCTACCCCACACCTTCCCACACTACCCTTGTTATACCCTCCCTACCCAACAACCGACCTACCCTATGACCTCCTCGCCCTATAATCTCCTCAACCTAAACCCTCCCCTCCCTACGTAGTGCCCAACCTATATCCTCTCCACCCTATAACCTCCTCACACTCTAACCTCTCTACCCTACATCATCCCTACCATATACCTTATCTAACAAACACTCTATTCAGCCTATATACACCCACCCTATACTCTCCCCATCCTACACCCTCCACGCTCTACAACATTCTCACACTACAATATCCTCACCCTACATCCTCTACCATATACTCTCCCCATACTACACTCTCCCCTCTCTACAACCTCCTCTCCCTATAACTTCCCCACTCTACGCCCTCCATACTATACCCTCTCACTCTACACCCTCATCACTCTACAACCTCCTTACTCTACACCCTCATCACTCTACAACCTCCTCACCCTAAACCCTCTCCACTCTACAACCTCCACCCTATACCCTCTCACTTTACAACCTCCTTACCCTATAACCTCTCCATACCACACCCTCACAACCTTACAGGCTCCACACCCTATATCCTAATAATACTTGAAATCTGTATTTACGAACTATCACTTCTTCTATTATCATTTAACAACCTATCCCAAACAATCTTCACTCCTTACTATACTCACCCAACCTCTCTCCACATACTAATAACCCTTCCATCCCGACACTCCTTCCGCAGCCTCCCCTTCATATGCTCATATCTCTTGCCATACTCCCTGACCACTCATATTAACACCCTTCCCTTCCTATTCCTCACAACTTCCCCCCCCCCCCGCATCTCCCTTCCTCGTACCTATGACGTCACCCCATTGCATCACTAATCAAAGTCCTACTCCTCAGGCTGTGGCTAAAACCATTATCAACACACTGACCAAGCAGGACTACGTGAATGTAATTTGTGCTAGAGCTAGTCATTGGGACGAGGTAGGCAAGTGGAACTACTTCTCCACAGAAGTTAGCGATATCAAAATACTGGGTCAAAGTTCACTCGCCTCTAACATCGTAAAGCTGTATTCTAATTATTAAATATAATGTTTATATTAAATTTTACATATTTCCAAATAATAAAAATAATATTTAAATTATTACAAAAAAAGTAAGATGAAACAATTTGAAATATCTCTATATATATAATTTTTGTTCAGAAGTATGTTATTGTTGATCAATTAAATTAGTATGTTAAAAGATGCCTGACCTCATTATCATAGTCTTTAAAAGATAAAAACTAGTAAAAAGATTAGTATAAATTATAAATTTCCTAAAATATTGATAGAATAGCTCCAAATCCTTCGATGTATTCTTTTATAAAGGCTTTTTTTATTTCTTTCCGAATTCTTTTGGCTATCCCTAACTCTTCTTTTAGAATCTAATTCTCACTTATTCAATATACAATAGAACCATAGGTTATATTGTTTATGATATAGGGAATGACAAATCCGAAATCAGAATTGAATATATACTTTTCATTTTCAATAACTATATCAGGTGGAAATACAGAAATTGAATAAAGAGATTAAATAATGAATATTTAATTGCAATATTATATTCGTGGCTATAGTTTGAATTTGATTGTCTTTCTCTCAACTTTATGAACAACTATGAAATGTATTTAATATATGGATAGTACTTTCATTATCAATGAAAAATTAACTGCATAACTCATCTGGCTTTTATTGGGAATACCTGTAGATGAGCCTTATGCCATAGAATCCATGCTTGAAAAGATAGATTTGATCGCTGAAATGACTGTCTAGTAATGCTTTTGATTGGATCAAACTCAAATGTTCGGGCTACAACTCAGTGTAAAGGATATTCTAGAAATCTGGTTGTCCATCTTTTTATTAGATTAGATATATGTATTTAGATAGTATTTGATGTAAATTCTTACTTTACCCAAATTATAGGATCCAATATATCAATTTCTATAGGGGCATGACGTGCGATACACATTTTTCTTTTACAGGTCCTCAGTTGCCAACAAAACCGCCTAGTTGCGGCTAGCATTTCCCACCGTAAAGACCTCATAGAGAAAACATATCTCTTAAAGCCTGGAGGTACTAGGTAATAATAATACAGTCCTAGTATACATTGACAAACTCATTAGCTAGGCTTTCTCACCTCTCATTCTCACCTCTCATTCTTACATCTCATTCTCACCTCTAATTCTTACCTCTCATTATCACCTCTCATTCTCACCTCTCATTCTCACCTCTCATTCTCACCTCTCATTCTTACGTCTCATTCTCACCTCTAATTCTTACCTCTCATTATCACCTCTCGTTCTCACCTCTCATTCTCACCTCTCATCACTTATGTCTTATTCTCACCTCTCATTCTTACCTCTCATTCTCACCTCTCATTCTCACCCCTCATTCTCACCTCTCATTCTCACCTCTCAGTCTCATCTCTCATTCTTACCTCTCATTCTCACCTCTCATTCTTACGTCTCATTCTCACCTCTCATTCTCATCTTTCATTTTCACCTCTCATTCTCACCTCTCATTCTCATCTCTCATTATCACCTCTCATTCTCACCTCTCATTCTCACCTCTCATTCTAATCTCTCATTCTCACCTCTCATTCTCACCTCTCATTCTCACCTCTCATTCTCACCTCTCATTCTCACCTCTCATTCTCACCTCTCATTCTCACCTCTCATTCTCATCTCTCATTATCACCTCTCATTCTCACCTCTCATTCTCACCTCTCATTCTAATCTCTCATTCTCACCTCTCATTCTAATCTCTCATTCTCACCTCTCATTCTCACCTCTCATTCTCACCTCTCATTCTCACCTCTTATTCTTACATCTCATTCTCATGTCTCATTCTCACCTCTCATTCTCATCTCTCATTCTCACCTCTCATTCTCACCTCTCATTATTACTTCTCATTCTCACCTCTCATTCTCACCTCTCATTCTCACCTCTCATTCTCACCTCTCATTCTCACCTCTCATTCTCACCTCTCATTCTCACCTCTCATTCTCACCTCTCATTCTCACCTCTCATTCTCACCTCTCATTCTCATCTCTCATTATCACCTCTCATTCTCACCTCTCATTCTCACCTCTCATTCTAATCTCTCATTCTCATCTCTCATTCTCACCTCTCATTCTCACCTCTCATTATTACTTCTCATTCTCACCTCTCATTCTCACCTCTCATTCTCACCTCTCATTCTCACCTCTCATTCTCACCTCTCATTCTCACCTCTCATTCTCACCTCTCATTCTTACCTCTCATTTTCACCTCTCATTCCTACGTCTCATTCTTACCTCATCTTCATCCTTATCTCCGCACCACAATCTTCTATTCAATTAATACTACACCTAGGCCCTTACACCCACTTTACACCTATATCTCACCCCATCCTACAACATCCTCACAGTGAGCTGGAAGATGCTCTGGACAAAGCGTTCGCACTGTTGGGCGGAGGTGGTGAAACATCTAAAACCGGATGTCAGTCTATCGTGGTATTCGTCACCGACGGTAAAGATACAGATGGAGAACAAGTTCGCTGTGGACCTGGTAGGTACTCGGCAAATATGTTTACTCTGTTTATAGCAGAGATGATCTACATTATAATGTAGGTCAACTCCAGCAGATATATTATCAGAACTAGAAATAACTAATATTAAATTTTATTATATATTTTTTATGCAATAATATATATTATTACGTAGCAAAATAATGACTGCTTTGTTTGCAAAATTCACTTTATCATTTTTTAGAGAATAATTCAATTCTTATTAGTTTTATAGAGATTTAAACATACTAGTAGTCTAATTCAACATGTATATGGAGATTTCAGAACCTCTATTTCTTATTAACTCTAATGGATCACAATTTACCGATACTAATTGATATCACAATGAGTAAATGTATCTATATAGCAAGTTAGCTATTTACAGGTACTTTTGTATTCTTAGAATAAGAATCAAACTTATTAATAAATAATATTATTTTAATAATTACTCATTATATAACTATTACTAAATTAAATAATTTCACTGTCTATAATTTAAATAATCAAGGGAAGAAATTCCAAGTAATTGAATTCCTTTATAAAAAACTGCATAAATCAAAAGTAAAATGAATGATTACATTCGGGATTTTTTCCTATACAAATTTAAGCATTACTTCAAAGTTAGGATAATTGTCCATCGAAAAGAACTATAATTTAACAGTTTGACCTTTGCCCCCAGGTTACTACACCAGAAGCGGCTATGTGCCCGGCCCGATTTGCAAGTATAATTGGACAAAAGCGTGGGACAGGGCAGATCAGAAGAATCGTAAACTATCTCCTCATGCCAGATTCTTTAGGTGTTAGGCTTTAATCTCCGATTTGCTCGCTAACAGAGTATTTATATAGTAGATCCAAACTATAATTAGCCCAACACAGTCAAAACTCCCCATACGTCGAATATTTTATAATGGCTCAGCAAATGTTATTAATACTATGTCCCACCGTCAGTTACCTAACTATAGACGACGGGGAAGAGTTTCCTGGTAAACTATCCTGCGATCACGGGGGTTTCATGAAAAAACTGTCGAGCGGAGAAAATTTAATTTCGGAAATGTCGGATTACTTTGAGTTTTTATCGGGTTGGTTTCTTTAATAAGTTCTCTAGTTTACATAATCGCATACACTTTAGTATTTCATTGTTTTTTATGTATACATCAATTTTCTATATATATAATGTTGTCTAGTATGTTTCAGTAGGACAAACCTATAGAAAGTGAATCTATTAACATCGAAATATAATAATTGCAAATTTTTATTGAGCAGAAAAATCAAAATTAAATCTAAATATAACAGCGAATTGTAAACATTGCAGGAAATGTGGCAAATTCTGAAGGTCTTTGGACATCTCCGTATTTGGACGAATGGGGTTTAGGTCTAATGGTAACCTACGTTGTGCCAGCAATAAGTCAGGTTAAAACCTAGACTCATCCCTAAAACTCCACCTTAACATTCTTTACTAAACACCTATGATATCGTAGGTGGAGTTAGGCCAATCCTAGGTAATTGACAGGCATATCCATTTAAGCTCTTTTCTGTAATCAACTCTTTCGCTCTATCCTTAGATTACTTTTCTATAGTTTTACATGCCTCTAATTACTCATCTGAACCCTTATGCTCATCTCATAACTCTCTATTATGCCCCTAGCCTTAACACACTTCATCCCCTAAACCTTACCCCAACTACTTTACTACATTCTCATTGGGCACTCTCCAAGTAAGCCTATATACATAGCTACCTTCAAATATTTCATTTAATCCCCTCGTCTTTAACCCCGCCTCAGATTGACGGCCGTACAGTGGGTGTGGTCGGAATAGACGCCACCCTTGATGAGATCGAGAACTTCCTATCTCATCACCAATGGGGCACCGTTTACTCGTTCCTCATTGATACACAAGGAGAGACTATCTTCCATCCCCGATTGAAACCCAGCACAAAGGTCGTACTGATTAGTAGTAACAAGGTCGTGTTGGTAAACCTTACAATAAAAATTATAATTAAATACGTCGTAATTACAATATTAGTGTTAAGGTCAAGTTTAACTAAGGTCAGAAAATTATAGTATCACTCCTATTTACATTATCCAAACTAGAAACTAATCTCATATTGTTTATTTAATTAATGAAAACTAAAGGATTTAAATTCATTTTCACATATAACCTGTATACTGATTTGCCGTTTTAGTTGCCTATATTAACTACATTATTTCATTTTTGTATTTTCTATCTCCCACAGTTGGTCGACGATCCGATCTTCATTCCTATTGAACAGCTTGAGCTGAAGAACGGAGAGCCGGCAGAGTTCTTTCAAGTGATGAAGGATATGATGGCACGGAAATCTGGTCACCTTCGCATCGAGAAAGGGAGGAAAGGACTTACAAAGGTTAGGGAAACGAAGGAAAGGACTTGTAAATATTAGAGGAGAGTTGGAAAAGACTTGTAAATTTAGGCTAGTATTGAAAAGTATTTGAAAATAATAGTTAGGACAATAAGAGATAATATATGGACTTGTAAAAGTTAAGGGAGAAAAGGAAATTACGTACTATTGAAATTAAATTATTTATATGAAATCTCATAGCGAAAGAAATGGTTTACTTGAATAAAGAAAGAATATTAAATTTTTTAATTTGTTAAAATATATGTATTTTTAAAACTGGATTTATTTGGTAGGTGTAAATAAGCAATTACTATTGAGATTAATGGATAACTGAGTACCTAGTTATGGATTAAATGAACTCACAAAGATAAGAAATAAATTGAATAAGTCATTTTAATAATTGAGAAGATTTGGAAGAATTGATAAAACTACTAAAGTAGTTAATTTTCATATTTTTTAATTTTCTAAATATCATTTAATTTAATAAATACTTTAATTAATTATTATTCGATTTAAAATTGTATCTTATTTACTTTATACATATTACTAAATTATAAAACATACATTACATATGTTCCTCGATGAGTGTTGTTAAAAGAACCAAGTTTACCAACTGTTTACTTAGGATGAATATATAGCGGCTACCTTCTACTATGCCTCAATAGATAATAGCGAATATTCGTTTGCCTTCAGCTTCTCGGATACCGATAAGATATTCAGACGGGCTCAGGTAAATATGTAAACAAATGGGTTCATTAATTGGCATAGACTTTAATTAGCAAATGATAAATAACTAATGAATCACTTATTTTGATGTTGTACCACAGAAAATTATATTATATTTTTATTTTATCTTCATTTGTTATTTATATAGTTTAATAATGATAATTTATATCTTCTATTATTTCCACAAAGTATATTCATCAGTTGAATGGTGTATTAACGTTTAGGTACCCCTGGATCTAACTGGATATGACAAGAGTTACTTTAACTTGTTGATAGAATACAATTCAACTCTGGCACGACAAAAACACAAGGGAACATTCCAATATCTTCAAGTATGTCTGATATGTTATAAGATATGTTATAAGACAATAACTTCGATTAATTTGATTTATTATTAATATTTAGTTACATCTGACTGTCAAGTATAAGAATTATTAATAAACTAATACTACATTTTATCCAATATATTATGTTATAAAAATTATAAATCAATTCAATTTTCAAACGACTATTGATTGTAACAATATTTATGGAAATAAAAATAAATTAACTTTCAATAAAAAAATCCTTTCTTGTAGTGGTCCTTTAAGTTTATTTAAGTGCATAATATATATTAAAATTCATACTTCTTATTTATTTAGATATATATATAAATATATATATATAAATATATAATCCTACACTTTCAGATCTATAAATAAATATAATGGCCTAATAATAAATTGCAACAATCAAAGGAAACTAGATTGTGTCTTTATGTCATATTGTGTGCTAATTCTCTAAATATTTGCAATTCTCTGCCATCGTTACAACTCCAGTTGTCGCACCTCAGGTGAAGAGCAAGGAAAAGAAATACCCGAACCTACGTGTCTCCTACTTGCACTCGTCGATATTCCTGGCGCCTAAGTGTCATTGCGATCCCAACGCTTATTTCTACGACGACGATTTGGCCCAGAAAACCATCGACGCCCACGACTACATCAACGGACTCAGGGACGACATCGGCTGCGAGAAGAACGGAAAATATCAGAAAGGTCAGTCGAAGGTAAGGGAATACGTCACGTGACACAGCACCGATACAGAAACCAGATGTTTAGAAGGTACTTGGTCACTCGATACAGTCATCAAAGAATGCAGATGTTATTTTTAATTTCCAATATAATATATTCAATTGAATATCTATAGTCGGTGTATGTAAAGCATTAAAGAATAACGACAATAATTGTTCTGCACTCTCCCTCACTGATTCACTCTCTCTATCTCCCTCCCTCACCGATTCACTCGCTCTATATCACCCCTCTCCCTGCCCCACCCCACTCCCTGCCCCACCCCACTCCCTGCCTCACCCCACTGCCATATCACCCGTCAGGTATCAGAGCCGATGTGTTAATAACGCAGGCGGTAGAGAAACTATGGAAAGAAAGAGATTTTGAAGGCGTTGATGATGTGAAATGGACTTACGTGGGTATGAGGAGTGGTTTATTCCGCACATATCCCGCCCATAGGTTCCATTATACTAGCCCCATACTTTACATGTTCAGAATGTTACGTTTTCGCTTTTATTATTATACTAAAATATCATGTATAAACAATCGATAACAATAATTAATAACTATAATAATCCCATCGTTTGCGGCAGATCTACGAGGACCTATGACCCTTCGAAGAGGTCGTGGTATAAAAGAGCTTCATCTAATCCTTCCAAAACCACAATCTCCACTGCATACATGGATGCTGCAGGAGTTGGTAAAATCATCACAGTGTCTCAGGTTTGTGCCGATTTAACAGAAATTGATGTAATGGACCAAAGTACATACTAGGCTAATCATTAATTACTCATTCATGCGTGACATTTTGGAAAAATCTTCATTTGTACTAACTTTGAAATAAATGTAGGATTTTCCTTTAATTTCAATGATTAGTTTCTGATGTGTTGTAATATTGGATAGGAGATATTTCATAACAATAAGTAACCTATGACCCCAATCCTCAAAATAGCCACTCTTCGAAGGTATGATGTCTCGTTCAACTAAAGAGTGTATGAACATCTCAAAGACTGGACCTTGGCCCGGAGGCTGCATGTGCAACGAAGACAGCGATTGCATCATCGGTCACTGTTATGTCAGCAAGGTCATTAGTCACTTTATACATCACATACCATCGTAACAATAACAACAAAACCCTATTTGGATGAATAATAGGATCACAGAGCCTAAATGTTGCCAAATTACTCCCAGCCACTTTCCTTTAGTACAGGAGCGATCCCTTCCCATCTCCGCGCAGTTCTTTCCTCACAAGTTTCCCTTTACACTTACTGGTTGTCGCCGTCCTTTAAATATCTGCACAGATAACCTCGTCTCCATCCATCCCATATCTACTAGAAGTTGACCCGCGAGATCGAGCCCAATACCCTTACGCAGGCTCCGGGGCATAACCACGAGTATCCGCGGTGTGCAACGGAGCGTGTCGAAGCGGTTACCTCCCTGGATATCCTGTACAGCCGATTCCATGAGATCACTACGGCCCAGATGCAAGCGTCAGACCTACGACACAGTTGCTCTCAGAACTATATCTGCCCCAACGGTCATATGGGCTGCCAGACAAGGTACCGGCTACGCCCCCACCAACCACCCTTCATTAATCATAACCTAGTCTGTTCAACCCAGCCCCACTCTAGACAAGCCCCATCACCAGCCTCATTTCGAGGAGATGCGAGAAGTTAATCTCAAACTTATCCATATTTATTTTCAATCTATTTAACCACACCTCTCACATTACCTTAACCACGCCCCCTTCTTATCTAAGTACATTTCTCTCTAATTGCTATTCAATAATTTATTATTATTTTCTAACTATCGTCTCGACATTAACTAACTCGAAGCCACGCCTTTTTTCTCTCAAGCCACGCCCTTTTTCTCTCAAGCCACGCCCCTCACGGTCAGGTGCTACTTATTCGACGACAGCGCTAAACTGATCACCGACCCAGATTTTCTGACGGCCGACTCTCTAGACGAATCAAAATACAAGTCGTTGAGCGTTGGTCAGAAAGAAGGCGAAGTGATGAAGGATCTTATTTACAAGCACAAGTTCTTCAGACGAACAGAGGCCATAGACTTTCAGGGAGTCTGTCACATCTCGCCGTACGCTCCCAAGGTCAATGTCCGAGGGGAGATAGCGGGTAGAGGAGTCCGCGACAGATTGGTGGAGTGACATTTGTATTATTGTGGGGGGAGAGTCAGCTGCGAAGTAAAGGTCAGGGAGAGTCATATAGTCATACAATGTCGCAGAGTATCTAGGGACATAAGTAGTACATAGTAGTGATATTATATTGTAGTGTATTGAAAAGTCAGCGGAAATACACAAGGTAAGTAAATGTTAAGGTAATATATTGTAAATGATATTATTTATATTAAATACATATAAAATATATATATATATTACATTTTATATTATATAATTAATTAATCATAAAGAATTATTTTAATGTATAGAATGAATGAATGAATTAAATATATAATAATATATATAAATAATAACTATGTAAATAAATTTAAATAAATCTTCCTTCAATATTTAAATGAATTGATTTCTTAAACTTAACATTATATCAACTTTAACTCTAGGTGACCTTGGAGGGTATTCCAGGTACACCGGAAGCACTGGACAATTACTACAAGAATAAAGGACCCATTCCTAAGTTCAACAATGACTTCGGCTGCATAACTGACGTAGTGGGGTATAGAGCTAATGCCTCGGCACTGGGGAACTCTCGTATGATAACAGGTAAGGAGGAGTGGGGTTAGGAATGGGGTTGGGAGTGTAGTGAGGATTGTGGGTGGGGAGTGTAGTGTGAATAGGAGTAGTGAGACGGTTTTATGTGTTGGAATTAGATAGTGGGGCGGGTGGGGAGAATTATTGATAACTAGGCAAATTATAACTCTGTCTGCATATAAATTTATTTACAATAGAACAACTCCCTATCGCCCATCACTCATCCCTTTCACCCTCTCCCCCAACTCTCTAATCCACTGCTCTCATGTAATTACAAGCGGGGAAACGCGTAGCCGTCAAACATAACCCCCATCCACTATCCCTTCGCCTCCAACTCCCCCCGTCCCCCTACTCAGGAAACGTGAGCGGACCCTGCATGTCGGGTTTCTACTACGTCACCGAACTGCCGCGTACCAATCTCTTCCTGATGGTCATCGAGAATCGCCAGTCGTATCGGCCGTTCTTCAACTTCAACTGCCGAATCGCGCAATCGCTGGTCAACTCCGGAGCCTATCGGATCATCAACGGAACTTGCGCCCACACCGCCGCCGCCGGCAAGACTCTGAGGGCTGAAGGCAAATGCCCGCGGCTTCGAGAGATCTCGATAGCGTGCGTCTACCAAACGGCGGGCAGACTAGCCAACGAGTGGAGCGCGACGACCACTGTAATGGTGGCGGTGGTGGCGGTGACGGCGGCGGCTACTTGGCTACAGCAGGCGCGAGGTTAACGCGAGGATCACGCGAATGTCAATTTAATAATTTACTTTATTTGAAAGGAAAAGTATTGTGGTAAAACTATAATTGACAGTTACAATCCTGATAATTTTGTGAAAATATTTGATAACAATTAAAGTTTTTTTAATAAAAACTAAATGCAATAAGTTTGTCAACAATGTGAATTTCCAATAAAATATTTCAACTTTATCAAAAATTGTGTAATCAAATCCATGTTTTATTGAAATATGAAATACACGTTTATAAACTTATAGTGGTAAGTAAGCAAAATGGTTTTATTTTCAATTAATATTGTCATTACACATTTCGTTTGTATTTTTATAAGTATGTAATAGATTATTATTAAAACTCTACAAATTATATATTATAAAATGTTCGTAATGGTACCAAGAATGTTATATTGCATAACATATTCTAATGAATATGATTCAATTTGATATTTATATGAGTAATATTTTTATGTTAATTTTTATATAATATCATCTCGATGTTAAATAACGATTTTTGTTAATAGTATTAGAATATAATTGTTCAATATTTATTAAGAATAAATAATTTGAAATAAACACATTTGAAAACACTTAAAATTAAATATATCTAATGAATTATTTAATATGTAGATTAAAAAATATATTAATATTTGTAATTTTTATTTAAATATTCATAATAAAAAACAATAATAGTATATGAAAATATATAATTCAAATTAATACGTTGTTAGTATTGGTATTTCCAATGACAATCAAGGGTTATTTTTGTAATGAGATAGGTAGAATAAACAGATAAGCGATAACAAGCTATTCAGAACATTTTTCAGTGAAAATATAAACCAACGATAATAGAATACTTAAACATAAATAAATGTTAGCCCATTATATCTACAAAAGATTATTCAAGAATTAATGTATAAGCCGAATGCCAGTAAATAATTACTCATTATTCAGTTATATCTTTTAAAGGTAGTGATAGTTAAAGTAGAATTTGTGAATTTAAAATTAACAAGACACCATAAATTTATAATTTATCTTGTCATAAGATTTGTATAAATATCGGAATTGCTTTGTACAAAATCTATGGTAACTATAGTAACTATAGTATCTATAGTAACGGGGTGAAATCAACTGTAGAATGTTAGAGATTATAAAGCTTCGATATCCTGCCCCTATACTAGATGTCATAGTTTCGGCGGCGGATAGACTGGGAGAATCGCTTGCGCTCCCTGGTGGCGGACAACAGGAAGTCCTCTTGTTCGTGCATTCCGTGCAGACGACGCACACAAAACGCAGCGGAAAATATCCAGCAAAGCAGGCAGGTCCAAGTGCAGAACTACGGGGTTGGGGACGGGGTAAACGGTGAGGGATTCGGGGTAAGGTGTGGGAAAACAAATAAAACACGTAATATATGATGTGTTATTGCGTAGGAAATAATAAGTCGTGCAATATAATTACAATCCGATTGTTAAATAAACGCATACATAAATAATGAATTGTTTATTATTATAATAAATAAACTTGATAAACAAATAATGCATTTCTTCAGAAGAAAGTGATAAAAACCTTGAATATGTATTTATAATTATTAATCATTAAATATATGCTAGCTAGTAGTAGCTCTTGGAGTAGCTTCAGCTATATAGCTGTATTTATAATTATTAATCATTAAATATATGCTATATAGTAGTAGCTCTTGGAGTAGCTTCAGCTATATAGCTGTATTTATAATTATTAATCATTAAATATATGCTATATAGTAGTAGCTCTTGGAGTAGCTTCAGCTATATAGCTGGATCAGCCTAAACTATTAAATAAATATATAATATATATTATAAAATTCAAATACAATATTCAAACCTTGGCCATTCCCATCTCAATATAGTATCCTTCTTTGGAAATATCATTCTCTAACTTAAAATCGATGAACTCAGCAAATTCACAGCTAAATTGCATAATTCATTAATAAAATTAAAATTAATAAAATTAATCAATTGAGTAAAGAATAAATATTATGAGACAGTAAAAATTGATTTCTAAAATTATAAATTTATTATAATTAATAACACTTATATTATTAATATTTAATAAAATTTAAAATATGAATACATCTGAAAAGTGAATATTAGAATAATTAATATCTTATTTACAATTATTACAATTAATTATTCTATGATTACATATTACAATCTTAAGTCATATCAAAATGTGTCACTAAAAAATATAAAGCCTAAACTAACTCATATCCATTTTCTGAAAGTAGAGAACACCACCTATTGAATCCAAGTGTTATAATGGACCCGGAAATAACAAACAAAAGTATCAGACAGCATGATACAAATAATGAAATTATTGTTGACAACCATGATCTGAAATTGATAAAAATTAACTATAGATATTTTAATATCAGAATTATATTGCAGATAATAAATGATTCCTATTTAAAAAATATAGAAATTTACATAAATGGAGTTATTAAACATAATTTGTAATGTAGAACATTAAGATTTGAGAATCAATTTAATAAAAAAAGTAAAACTCATATAATAAATAAATATTAGTTTGAATCTAAGATAAATAGACTTTAAAAATAAATATCTAAAATATTCAGTAAGTAAAATAAATTAACTTACGCGAGTATCAACAGATCAAAGTATATATATAAGTCAATATATTGATATATAGACGTATGACCGAATTAGACAACAATGTATATTTTATTAAAATATATTATTTAACATTAAAAGGAGAAATATCAAGGTATATATCAACAAATATCAATTGATTTGGTTTATCTTATTCTGATCTAGTATTGTATGAAATGTAAATATTGAGGATAGTATATACTTTGTAAACTATTAGTATATAAGTATTATACATTTTCATTAAATAATTGCTATATTATTAAAATATATATCACACAATTATCATTTAATATCTTAATGTATATAATCCCCTCATTAACATTAACATATATTTGCAAAGTATGTTAAATTCAATATAATATAGGAATGGCAAATATTGCTAATTTATAAACATCAGATTCCTGGCATGTAAATGTTAATGGTTATATTATCGGTTCTGTATATCTATTTATAGCAAATAATATTATAAATCCAGTGTATACTGTTTTTGATTGAGATCTTAAGAAACTATATATATATATTAATATTAATAATATAGTTATATATATATATAATGACTAATTAATTTTGTAATTTAAATTAGTTATATAACTTTATCATATATAACATGTAATTTGACTAAATAATATTAAAGAAATTCAATTACAAACTAACACAACGTAGTCTTTGAATAGATGTATAGATAACCAGAAAATATAGAATAATGCAAATAACATAGACATGATAGATATAGTCAATGGGAAATCGCAGTAACTATTGCTTCCCCAATCGACATCTAAATACGTTGAATTTTGTGTCCATTTTCCAGATGAAAATAATAAACAGTGTCCATTAAACTGTGCATTGTTTATTATGATAGGAATAAAACTGAGAACACTAAATATAAATATTATAACATATAATGTTACATTAAAAAGTATTAATATATTTGATAATCCCATTATTAAGAATATTATAATTTAATGAACTTCCTTAAAATTCAACATGAAATAATATGTATATATGTTTATTTTGAATACATTTTCTATATCTTTGTAATTTCCGGTACATGTTTCAAATCCACATTTAATAATAAATCTATCTGGACATAAACAAAAATAAGGTATATATTTCGATATTATATCATTTCTAGACGTTCATATTAATTGTTAATTTATATTTTTCTTCTTTATAATTAAAAATCATTTCCAATATATTATTTAGTATCATAATATGAAATATATTAAAGTGTATGCTTATTAATTAATATTAATATGCTTATAAATATTATTAATAAAATGATACCTTATATCAATAGAAGTCTATAATACAAATCTACGATTATAATTATATATAGTTATACAAACCATTTAATAATTACATAGATGAGTGAAACGGAAATTCAAACTAATGTGGAGAATACTGAAAACAGCGAAGATAATCGTATGGTAAAATAATCATAATAATAATATTATATAATATTATATAAATATAATAAATTATATTGAAACCGACCATGTATTATATGGTTACAATATGTAGTAATATCACACGAAATAGAAATTGAAAGTGAGCAGTAGATGCCAAGATTGATCTAATCAAGTGCAAATAAAAACTATTAAATATATATTATGTTATAAAGTAAACAATGCTTTCAATGAATTTGAGTACACTTAAATAACAAATGTATATGATAAGCAATGATATACATAGACATTAAATGCAAGTATATAATCTTGTATTTTGATATTTTACAATAAATAATAAATGATATATATATATTCTTGAGTAATAACTAGCGATAATAAATAACTCTATTAAATAGTGGTAGTACTAATTGTCTATAATGTATTAATAGAATTCCACAGTTACTGGTACCATGTAATTAACATCAAGTTATAAATGTACTGTCTTCTAAGAATACTTGCATAATATATATCTCTCATTAATATCACACATGATAATTTACCATATATCGCATCCTATTAATCTTCTATATGGTTTGTATGTATGCTACATCATACATTCATACATATGTACACATTTATAATTATTCAGTTTGTTCTGGTTATAATTGAATCTATAATCTCATGATATTAAAATAACAAATATTGTTTTTGCAGTTTTCTCTCTATTTCTTACAATGTATGTAAATCCAAGATATCTCTAAATCAACGTCTATTTAATGGTCATGACACTGGTTGTAAATTTAATAAGATATCATTGACAGCAGCCTCATCTCCAGTATCTCAACAAATATAAAAATATTACATTTTAATAATGAAACAAATGATGAAATAATAATCTAATATTTTAGAAAAATTTAATTTTAATCTTGTTTTCTATCTAAATGTAAAGGTTGCCTCATGAAAGACTAATCCAGTCAGTATGACAAATCAATATTTAACAATAATAAAAATATAAAATTCAATTGTATAGAGTAGATTTAATATTAATAAATATTTATCTAATTGAATAAATTTAATTATTTGTTTAAGTATGTACATATAGTTGTGTAATTGGTATTTACATTAGAATGCTATATAGTATGAATGTATTGCCCAGATTGTACCATACCTGGCTATTATGAGTCATTACTATTTTTAACTTTAACCTGCACATTGATTGATAATGCTGAACATTAAATGCCACATCTCCGTACTAGAGACCCAATAAATCTGTAACTAATACAAAATTAGCATAAGGTTATATATATATATATATATATTAAAGTACAAGTATATGAGATGGTTATATTTATTTAAATAGACTAATATGAAATATATATATGGTATGCAGGATACGAGTGTTGACTGTGACCATGAGGTGGTAATGGAAACATCTGTTACCGACACTTCCGCCGCTGAAGACGTCGTTACCGACAACATTGCTGACTCGACGCCGGATGTTACTGACGCTGACCTACCTGCGACGGAGAACTCAGTTGTTGCCGAAGTGAACGGAGACGCGGCTGTTGAGAATGCTTCCGACGGCACTACGAATGTTAGAGAGTTAAGAGTTTGTTGCAATTAAGTGATTGCATTATATAACCTTTGTTTTAATTTCATTAATGATGTTGGATAATATGATTTAGAATTTTTATACCTCAACAATGTTAATACATTAATTCCTCACCATTTTTTCAGTTGTATTTATTTGATTTTTCAGCTGTACATCACATCTACTCTATTAACTGTATTGATTTCTTTATTTTACAACTTTTCTTAAACGATACCAAAACAATCTTCAATGACCTGTGCCATTTTCAGGCTAGCATGGATCTAAAGAAACTCTGGGATATGGTGAACGCAAACCGAACGGATTTCCTTGCGTGGACCTACCTATTGCAACACGTCGAACAAGAGGCTAGTACCTTGACATCTCTTATCTTCCCTACCTTTCTAACCCTTTCAATTTCACATCATTGAATACGAGCGTATAATCTATATTAGGAAATGCATTTGCATAAATCCTCATTGAAACTAGTGTTATTTTAGTTTATGACAATTATATGGATCATATATGTATATTCATCAATTAGAAATATTGAGATTTAGCTAGTGTTTTAGATTAATTTTAATAACTTATTGTTAGAGGGCAAGTAGAGTTTTATGAACTCGGCGACAAAATGCTAAGTGTATATTTGGGACAATCAAAGAATATCCCTCATCACTTCTCATCACGTCTCATCATATCTCATCATGTCTCATCACTTCTCATCACCTCTCATCACGTCTCATCACGTCTCATCATATCTCATCACGTCTCATCACGTCTCATCACGTCTCATCACGTCTCATCACGTCTCATCACATCTCATCACATCACATCACATCTCATCACATCATACCAACGTTGTCATTTCAGGGGGACTACGAACCCATGGCCAAAGTGTACAATTCATTCCTTGAGAAGTATCCTTACTGCTACGGTTATTGGAAGAAATATGCAGATATCGAACCTGATAATGATATGAGGAAATTGGTTAGCCGATGACCTTTGATCTCCGTAACCAGCTCTATTTTGGATTATTTCAATTTAAAATTAAACTATTTGTTTTTTTGTTGCTTTAGTTTAAATTTCTTTTGTTCTCAATACTTCTCATTATGTACATAAAATTTATAGTTATAATATACTTTGATATATATATATATTTAAACAATATAGTATATTGATATACATATATATATATAAAATAAGCCTATCAAATAATGCTCCTTTTAAATAAGTATATACTACCTTTAATATTGTTTATTTTCTCTACGGGTAATTCATTTTAAGGTCGTTGTAGACTTCTGTACGACTGGGTGTCGTTTTCTCACCCGTCAATCAAACTGACAGCCGATCTTTCGTCCGGTTTGAAACCCTTAAATACGCAATGTGACCTTTATAAACTCAACCCTATCTGACGTAATCACCTCGCTCCAATTATCGTCCTCGTAAGTAGGTCGGACCCACCGGTGTCCACTGGTACACAAACTTACCAGCAGTCCCGGCCATCGGTGGGTCGGGGATTTCGCTAGCCACCGTATCCATGCCACGGTTCTTTGAGCCATTTCCTCGTCGCCAGGTGTACGAAAGAGGCGTGGCCGCTGTACCGGTCAGTGTTGACCTTTGGGTGCACTATTTGACCTTTAGCATCGCTGTTTACGGAGACGAAAGCGACGGTACCAAGAACATTAGAAGGTTGAGTGTTATTTTGTAGGCATTCGTAATCATTTCTATAATAACAAATATAAATATTTAATAAGTTATAATACCTAATTAATAAATTTTTATATTTATTATTTTCATATCATATAAAACCAAATGTATATTTCTTATTAGTTATTAATATGAATTTATATTGTATTAATATTGTATTTATATTCTATTAATATTATTAATAACATTACCTTTTATTTGTGATTTTAACTTCGAATAATTTTATGTAAATAGTCCCATACTTCTGTAACCGTAACCAGCTCCCATTCCGCACTCATCCCACACTCATCCCATCTCTACACCCATTCCACACCTATTCTGCACTCATCCCACCTATACACCCATCCTGCACCCATCCCACCTCTACACTCATCCCATCTCTACACACATTCCGCACTCATCCCACACTCATCCCACCTCTACACCCATCTGCAGCCTTTTCGAACGAGCTATCTCAAAGTGTGGTCTAGACTTCCGTTCGGAGAAGTTATGGGATGCCTGGTTGAACTGGGAAACCAGTCAAGGCAACTTGCCCGGCGTTACAGCCGTTTACGACCAACTGCTAGACGTTCCCATGCGACAGTACAAGATGTATTATGACCGGTCAGTGGTGGGAAGGATAATACAATATCTCTGGTGTACATCTCCTTACACTTTGTGTTTATTGTTTATTCTCTTCGCGTACCCACACCATAAGCGATTCCAACTCAACCCCGGCATTACCCTATCTACACATTATTGCACCGTTAACCCCCCATCTCCTCAGGTTAAAGAACCCTATCAACACTAACAACCATCAGCTTATTAACCCCACCCCGTTAACTCCTATTAACCCCACCCCGTTAACTCCTATTAACCCCCCACCCCATCTCCTGAGGTTAAAGAACCATATCAACACTAACAACCATCAGCCTATTAACCCCCACCCCATTAACTCCCATTAACCCCCATCTCCACAGGTTAAAGAACCATATCAACACTAACAACCATCAGCCTATTAACCTCCACCCCATTAACTCCCATTAACCCCCCACCCCCCATCTCCTCAGGTTAAAGAACCATATCAACACTAACAACCATCAGCCTATTAACCTCCACCCCATTAACTCCCATTAACCCTCCACCCTCATCTCCTCAGGTTAAAGAACCATATCAACACTAACAACCATCAGCCTATTAACCCCCAGCCCATTAACTCCCATTAACCCTCCACCCCCATCTCCTCAGGTTAAAGAACCATATCAACACTAACAACCATCAGCCTATTAACCTCCACCCCATTAACTCCCATTAACCCTCCACCCCCATCTCCTCAGGTTAAAGAACCATATCAACACTAACAACCATCAGCCTATTAACCCCCAGCCCATTAACCCCCCACCCCATCTCCTTAGGTTAAAGAACCATATCAACACTAACAACCATCAGCCTATTAACCCCCACCCCATTAACTCCCATTAACCCCCCACCCCCCATCTCCTTAGGTTAAAGAACCATATCAACACTAACAATCATCAGCCTATTAACTCCCATTAACCCCCCCATCTCCTCAGGTTAAAGAACCATATCAACACTAACAATCCGCGCGTTATACTTCCCGAATCTGTGTTTGCTGACAAGCTCTCTTTTGCTA
>OZ038314.1:20666713-20701453 GCA_964035775.1 Osedax frankpressi | reverse complement strand
AGACGCGTGCTAAGTCCATTCTCGTGAACTTTGGCACCGAATACCCTTCTCTAGCCATGGTTACTATGCGTCTTATTGGCTTTGAGCGTCGCTATGGCAACGCGGAGTCGGTACGAGCGCTGTACCGTGACACCATTGCCCGATCTGTCAATCAACAACTCGCCAGTTTCTTTTCAATGAAATTTGCACGTTACGAAACAAAAGTTAGTTTATAATAACTCTCTATGACCTCATTGATACTCCTCTAAACATCCTTTATCTTGTCTTCCTTACATCTCCATTTCAGTACACTCACCACCCTATCATTCCATTAGTATATCTCTAATACCTCTGGCATCTCTGACACCTCTCTGACACCTCTGGCATCTCTGTCACCTCTCCGACACCTCTCTGACACCTCTCTCATCTTTCTAACACTTCTCTTACATATGAAATATGACCTCTCCAAAACATCTCTCACATATTTCTTACACACGATAGAACAATTGATTTTATTTAAGTAAATTATAATTTTTCTACTTTTTTAAACAACATATGCAATTATCTTGCCTTAATGTAACCTTTTATGTTTGCAGTTACTTGGAAATAGAGATGAAGCTCGCAAGATCCTTAATGATGCTCTTAAGAAGGATTTGGTTAGAATTTAATGTTCATTAATTATTTATTTCACTTTATTTCACTTAATAATTACTCACTTTATTAAATAATACGTCGCCTACCCCCATTTACCTATGACACCTCCACCACTCCTCTCGCAGGCCAATAATAAGCTCTACTTGCAACTCATCGACCTTGAAATGGAGTCGGGTCCCCCTATCAATGTAGAGGCTGTGTTCACGCTTCTGGAGCGAGCCCTAGCGGGTCCCTTGACTCCTCGCCAGGTGGCCGCATTTAGTCAACGCCGCCTGGAGTTCTGCGAAGACTTCTGCAACGACGTGGTCAGGTCAGTCGATGAGATACTGCCAGAGGTCATGGGCTGTGGTTTAGGGTCAGGGATGTATTTACCTAGGTCCAGATACAGTCGCTTATATTTGTCATAGTATGATGTCATTTTTAGACTAAATGATGTTCCTGAGTTCATTTAGTCTCTAAAAGGTTAAAGGTTAAAAGGTTCATTAGGGTGTAGAGGTCAATTCAATTAAGATTATAATTATAATGTTCTGATTGATATTTGTCAAGTGAGTTATTAGCTAAAAATGCTTTCATTTATTATAAAATAAACTTCTAGTAGTTTAAGATTTGTCCCACTGAAATTCTACACAGAGAGAATTGTTTATTATTGTTATATAATAAGATAACTAATATTTCATTGTAGAGGTCGTTTTATTGATGACATCATAATTTTAGAACAAATTGCATTTATAAAACTAATTTTAATCTTAATATTTATCATATGCATAGATTATAATTTATTTTGCATCAATATAATGATACATAATCTATATATTCTATGTATATATACATTTCGATATTATTTTCCAACGTATAAATATATGAGGGTTATAATTTATAACCATAATTTTAGGTGTTCCCATAAAATGTGCACAAATAGTAAATAAACAATTCTACTAGAATCTTGGTGTGAACCTGCTCTAGGCATAATTGTAAGTTTAAGGTGAAATGTTGCTACTTTATTACTGTATTTACTACTTTACTACTGGATTTGCTACTTTATTACTGGATTTTATAGATTGTCATTATAAATGTTATTTTATTACTGAATTTTCTATTTTAATTATAATATCCTATATTAATCCACTTATTCAAAAATTCCTATATATATATTTCTATTTTCATGTGTTTGTTGATTTTATTAATATTTTTTATTTTACATTGTAGTAGTTTTATATATTAATATCTTTAGATAGAAAGTTATATAGAGAAAGTTACCATATCATCCATACTTAGATTTTGCAGAACATTGTGATAAATAGTTTTTTATTTTATAATAATCAATATAAAATATATTACAAATAATGCTGAGCATGCATTTAATAAATATTGTTTATATTACAATAATTTGTATTGTTATGTAGTTTTACACAAATATCCTTTAGTCCAATATACACAATACATATATATTCACTGCAGACCCTTACCACAGACTTCAGAAGATCTACATTGAACACAGAGAACTTATGTTACAACTGCCTGCAAACTGCAAAAGAGCCAAACTCGCGTTTGTATACTTTCAAGCTCCATATCACCTTTTATTAATTACATACACTCTTTATTAGTATTAAACATCCTTTATTAATACCATACACCCTTTATTAGTATTAAACACCCTTTAAACATACCATACATCCTTTATTAGTATTAAACACCCTTTAAACATATCATACACCCTTTATTAGTATTAAACACCCTTTAAACATACCATACATCCTTTATTAGTATTAAACACCCTTTAAACATACCATACACCCTTTATTAGTATTAAACACCCTTTAAACATACCATACACCCTTTATTAGTATTAAACACCCTTCATTAATTACATACACCCTTTATTAGTATTAAACACCCTTTAAGCATACCATACAGCCTTTATTAGTATTAAACACCCTTTATTAATACCATACTCCCTTTACAAATGCCAAACCCCAACTCTACATTTAATCACATTATAAAATATTAGTCACTCTTACTTCGCTGAATCATGCACTTATCAAAACTTACCCTATCCTTTACCACCTCACCGAACCCCTCGCTACCTCACCAATCTCCACCTCAAGTTTACCCCTCGCCAACACAGGGTGGACAATACAAAGAAAACTGTTGCCAATAAAGTTGCCGCATATAACGAAGGCTACAAACAGGGTCAACAAAATGACTATAGGCAGTACCAACAGAACTACCAGCAGACCCCGTCAAACATCCCATACTCACCTTACCAGCCCCCACCCCAACAATACCCGAATCCTCCACAGCAGCAATACCAGTACCCTCCTCAGGTTATCATTATTAAACATAATAATAAGACAATAGGAAATTCTAGAGTTTTTCTAGTGTAATCACTTATTTTAATTTCATATCATAAATTCACAATTATTTGTAGAATATTAAACTTTTTATCATATCAATTATTTATATATTTTTATTATCGAATAAAGAAATATTCTGTCTAGACGTCACAAGCTAATATTATTTATAATCAATGATTTTACCAGGTCCCCATTGTTCGAATAAATATCTTTCAATTGAATCAAATGATTAACTTGTTTTCAGGGTTATGGTGTAGGAGGCTACTATCAACAACCCCACTACTAGAAGAACATTCAACATTTATATAAATATATTCTTAAATAAAGTTTAATTTTAATTTATTCCTAGATTCTTTTAAATATAACAAGGAATTAATGCAAATCTATTGAGAGATGTATATAAAATAATACATATATAAATACATTACACTTCAGAATATTTGTTATTAATTGTTAATATCTGTATTCATAAACTAACTTTATTCTGCAATTTTGATCTTATATTGAAATAAAGCTGAATTTGATATATATATTCTACAATTTTATAAACTAAAATTTCTCAATTAGCTATAATCTGGATATATCAAATACAAGTGATCCAACAATAAATATTCAAATGGTTGGAATTTATTAAAATAGAATTAGTTGCTACTATTTATTAGTTTGAAGTAAGTTAACTATTTAATTATAATAATGTCGGTATAAGTGACTCTAGTCTTCGCAATTATTATTAATTACTTTTGATAGATAGATAACTAAAGAGATTATCGTTTAAATCAAAATAAAGTCCAACAATAATAGAATAAGAAATAAATGTTATATTTTGATTATACAGGCAGTTAAGAATGAATTAGTTCAAATTAACTATACAAGAACAGTCGGATTAGTTAAACCCATAATGGAAATGCAAATTCCTAAGAATAGTTTTGTTACAAATACTACCACCTCCATTTCATCATCAACATTGCAAGTAAGGAATAAACCCATGATAAATAAGGGAAGATTGAAAATAATACCGAGATACATAAAATAATAATTGATTTGAATTATAATCAAACCTTTTGATTGGTAATTATACAATTGTTTAGATTATTTAGAGAATCTAACCTATTACTAAACAGAGTGAGAGAATTATCCGAGATAATTGTACAATATAATTGCAAGCAATTGTCACACATGCTATAGCACTTTGTGATAGTTTCTTGTATATATATATCTTCTCGCGAAGGCTCAACAATTTGTTATTGACATTTGTTATAAGTTATAAGAACAGATTATTTCACATATTCATGTAACATACTACGATGACATCCTTTCTTAATATATGATGAGATAGTAGCTTTTGTTTACTAAAAGATAATTTAGGCGAAATTAGATCTAGTAATAATTTAGTCTATAATCATTTTATAAATTTTATTTGAATATTTGAATCCTAATATTATTTAGTAAATACAATTTTTACTTGCATTCTTATTCAAATTATTAAGGTCGAATAAAAAATATTAATAATATCTCTCTTACCTTCCTTATCTGTAAAAAACTGAAATTGTGACATTATCTGTACAAAGTGAACACATTAAATATAAATATTGAAGGATATTGGTAGGAACTGGAGTACCTTGAAACTTTGCCCCAATTCTTATAATCTGATATTTTAAATTTATGATATACCGTATAAATATACAATACATATCATTATAAATAAGGGTTTCACAATATCAATATAAATAATGAAGGAATAATTTGTATCTTTATAATGTATTAACTCTATAAATGGAAATGCATTGTTTTAGCGGCTATAAAGCCACATTGGTGGGTACAATGCACCTGGTACACAATAGTTTATTAGTTATTATAAATTAGTTAGTAGGATAGTACTATTTCAAAAGGAATTAGAATAGATGAAACTAAACTTATGATAGGTTATTTTGTATTAAAAATATTATATTGTACATTTGTTTCAAATAATAACAATTGATAATACGTCCAATTATTATTTATTTCTATATAGAATTGTCTATGTAGAATTCTTCAATAATTTATTTATTGCCTAAGAATATATCATTTATATAAATATATTAATAAAATTTATTACTGATAATAGAGGTGTAATAATGAACTATATTAGTATTTGTGTAACTGAAGGTTTTTGCCAATTGTTCAGTCACTAGATAATATTATATTAATATCGAGCTATAACTTGATGTGTTATGTTTATGGGACACAAATTATATTATTTATTAATAATATCAATTTTATTGTTAGAGTAGGATTATTAAGATTATAATATATATATATTATCAGTTTTTTTATATATAAATAAATTAATTTGATAATTAAATAAGAATATATATATAGAGAAACTGTATTATATTATTAGTATCAACAGATATTTCAAAATGTATTTCATAAAGATGATAAGAACTATTTAAATATCATAAACAAATAAGCATATTCCCAAAATTATTTTTCTATTGAAAATTTTTTTAAAAAATAATATGGGAAAAAGATTATTTATTACAAATATTAAAATTTAGGATATTATCTATTTGGAAATATCTAATCATAACTTATACAACTATATTGAAATCAATTCAACATCTATAACATTTAAATCAACCATATATTCGAAAATATATGTGTGTTACAAATAAAAACTATATAGAGATACATTGAATATCTATGAAATTTAAATCATTCATGCAAAAACCACAAAGACATGAACATTGCACAAATAATAAGATATATTATATATAAGCAAATCAGCCTATCTAGCCAATGCCTATTTATGTAAATAATTTTGAATATTTTAAATTAAAAATAATTTATACAAGTTTATAAATTTTATTTAAGATTAATTATGCCCGGAAAGAAGATACCTATGTTACTGCCATACGTGATCCTTATATTATATATATATATAATTTCGTTAATATATAAATCTTAAATGTAAATTATAATAAAATATTTTTAGTAATTATATATATAATATTAAATTATTAATATAATAATTTATCAAATAATCGTTAAATGATTTATTGTATCAAGCTAACTTTAATATGAGTTCAAATGGTTCAGTAATTACATACTAGGTATGCTTATATATGGTGTATTAAAATTATATGATTGATAATAGGACTCGACACCTAACCAATTATGCACTATGATAATTAACAGTGGATTAAGTCAACATCAGTTGAAAAGCAAGGCTATATATGTGATTATTATCATAGTTCAGACTATATTGTACCATACATATTGTAAAATGTGTCATATGATTAATTGTTAATATAGTACTATATTTATGACGTTAAATAATAGTATACTCATAACATGTATAATGTATTCATATATAAATAAATAAATGGTATACTATCTGTATAATTTATTTATTAATATGTTATAATATAATATAATAATAATAATTAATTAATAATATAATAAAGATATAATATCAATAAGGAAAAACAGTATATGTTATAAATAATAATGATAGCCAAGGTTTGCCCATCTATGTCTACATGTATTATCAATAAACGTGGATGGTACAAATAGTTGAATGGATATATAAAAACATAGCTCTGGATTAACTGATGATTGTCAATTAGAGTTTGATATAACAAGATATAACAACAAGATATATCATTAATAACTTTATGTAGGATTTCTAATCAATTATATTATACTGATTTCTACCTCCTATTGTCCATCAACCTACAAATTCCTTAGTCCCATGCACATGCTTATCCAAATTGCATTACTTAAATAGTGAAATAGCGACCATTATTCTAATGTTAATCTATTACAATAAAAAACAAGTATGAAAATAAGTATTTGTGAACGTTATTTCAAAAAACATAAATAATATTATTTCATATAAAATGAAACAAATAATTTAAAAAATAATATAGATTTTAAGTCAATGATAAGAAAAAATCAATATTTGTTCAACACTACTTTCACATTAATTTTTGTTAAATATATTGCTTGTTTAGAATCATATATTAAAATAATCAATATGACAATATGTTATTGTATATTTACAGATTAATTACTGGAGATGTGAAAGGGAAGTTAGATTCATTATATAAACGGGTTACCAATGTCATGAAAAAGAATCAATTTGAGGTTAGTAATATATTGAATAAAATATATCTTTGTTGTTCATGATATACTTTACCCTATATGATATCATACCTAGGCTAGTCTATTATTGTTAATAACTTTATATATTGATCATATTCATCTCAAATTTATATTAGAAATTATATATTTATTTAACAATACCAAATTAAAATTATAGGTTTCAAATACATAATTGTCATAGAATTAATATATGCGAGTAAAGTTCCATGTAAAAGTGTAGGTTTTTTATTGTCTTACTATTTAAACACAATATATAAATTATATAATAATATTAAGGTAATTATTTTCAGATGTTGTTCTGTGTAGGAGAGTTTTTTGATTATCAAAATGAGTCTGAGTTTATGCCATACCTCTTGGGAGATAAGAGAGGTGTTATGGTATTCTAGTGAACATATTTAGTTTAATTTAACTTATCATATTTAAAGTTGTTAATTAACAAATAACATATTACTAAATTTCATCAGCAAATATAATTATTATAATTTTAATATATAGTTCATATATATTATATTAAATATGATATTTCTAGTAATAAATATTCAAATTGTTAATAATATTCATACCCTTAAAAATGTTTAAATAATGCAGCAATTATAATTTTTCTTAAATATATTTTATATCATTTTGATGGAGATTTTAAATGGTTTTTGTTATTTCAGTTTGTATTCCTACTTATATCCTTGGACCTTTGAATTCTGAGAATAAAAAGTACTTTACGGACGAAAAAGGATGTGATCTGTGTATCAATTTAACTTATTTAGGTTTGAATACAACCAATATAATATGTTAATTTATAAAATCTGTATTATTCGTTTGTAATTTAATCTAAATTAATTGTAATAATTAATAAAATAAATATCATAAAATCTAAGATTACCAAGATAACCATTTACCTATCTCTTCTATATCATAGTAATATACGGGTAATTAGAGAATTTTATGGTTTTTGATAAATATATTTAATAATATATTTAATAAAATAGTATATTTAATAGTATATATAATATATATATAAATTATTTAATTAAATATGTATATTGATATTAATATATCAAATATCATCCTTTAAGTACGAGTAACCAAATCATTATATTATGATACATTGCTCACCACGGGTATTTTGGATAGAATGTAGAAATTATTATTTTAATCGTAATTAAATGATTTATATTTTATATTTAAATGAAATGATATATTTATTTTTTTTAGCTTTTTAGATTTTCAAATTAATTTGTAATATTAAAATTATAAATCTAAGATTGTTTCATTTATTTTTTTAATGTTATAAATATATAAATTTACATTTAGTTTTCAGAAGTATTCAAATAAATAAATATAGTTGAATTCTAATTTTTTTTAAATTTGTAGTTTAATATTCTTTTTACTTATTTGGTATCAGTATTCCCCATGAATATGTTTTTGTAAATCAATTAAAATTGATAATAAATGATAATACAATTTAAGAATAAAGAATAAATGAGTTTGTCATTTATTTACTCCTATAAATATTTAACTTTTATACTTATGAAAAAATCACAATATGAAAAATGAAGTTATATTTATCAGCAGAATGCCTTAAAAATATCTCACTAATATTATTCAATTCTATAACACACTTCTGATAATAGATTTAGTATTATATTTGATATTTGTAATCTTATATAATCTCACTTCATTGATACATTTTCCTTTTGTGTTGTTCTACTGGCGTATCTCAACAAGAGCATTTCGTTAGCATTTCATTGAATTTGAAATATAGGAAACAGCGGGACGTTTAAGACTGGAGATGGATTACTCGTTGCCTACATGAACACTGCTTCCGAGACGTTGACCTCTGATGCGACGGGCATTTTGAATTCCTGCGATGCTTCCTATTCACATTTTCGAGGGGTGGATATTCTTCTCACATCCCATTGGCCTCACCAAGTCAATAAGTTCGATAAGGAACCTCCTGCGTCCGAAGTCGAGGTTCCTATTTTCATGAGTTATGGCACGGAATGCTACAGCATAAAAAATATAGCGTATTGGTTATATTACTGTTATAGTTAATATATGATACTGGTGTATTCTTATAAAATATGTTGTAATTTGTAGCAAATGTTGTCAATATAGTTGACTTTTTAAAATTCACATTCTGCATATCTAAAAATAGAAATGATGTATGATAGTTTTATTCAATTATTAATGCAATCTGAAAATTTGTTTTAGATTAGCATCACATTTAGACTAAATCAGGAATTTTTAGACAATGTAAAATATAAAGTAAATTTTAATTTAAAATATAAAGTAAATTATAATTAATACAAATATTATACTTGCGTTATAAAACAATATCCCTTCCCATTAATGTTTATAGTAATAAATGTATTGTTACAACACGCTCAATGCTTATCTTTCCCTCCTCACCTGCGCTGTCTCAGTCCGACTATAGGATAGAGGCTATAGTCTCTCAGTTGGCCTTAATGCTGAGACCACGTTATCACTTCTCTGCTTATCGTGGTGTGTTTTACGAACGGATCCCTTATAGGTCAGTTTACACCCCGCCAACATTTTCAAAACACGCCCACTTTACTATGCCACGCCCACTCTAACTATGTTTAAATGAATATTCTAAATATAAAGTAATGCTTTACTTCTGACTCTACTATCAATGTATATATTTCTGACATTATACAATATAAAATAATAAATCACCTGGATTGTCAATAGACCCCGTCTTATAAGGTATTACTTCGTACCCTACCACGTACTGTGTCTGTATCTCTTGCTCTCCCACTCGTACAAGCTTCTTAACGTCTCCCTCGCTACAGAAATCATATCGTGTTACGTGAGACCACCAGACATGTCACTAGGTTTATTGCCTTGGCTAATGTAGCAAACGCGACTAAGACCAAGGCTAGTCCATTGCTGATTAGTTGTAGATCCTGTAGGGGTAGTTTAGTTGTTTAAACCTTTATCTAGTCCTTAGATGACTATGGTCCTTATCAATAATATTGGTAATGAACACTCAATGTGACCCCATAAATTATAATTTCAACAATTTATGAAACCATAAGCTTTAATTTGAATATATTGAGACTCATTTGTGTAAGTGTATGTTTAAAACAGGCCAGTGGTCAGTGATTACTTTCTCAAATGTACATTTAGACTTATCAACAGAATTTGCTAGGAGCAAATTAATGTACATATTATATTTGAACTTTGTTATCTCACCGTGACTGTATGACTCCTATTTCACCTTCGACCCTTTGCAGTGGTTGTACGCTTTCAATATGGTTCCGATGTGTTCCATGTCCGAAGAAGAGATTCGTAGCCAACCAGACCTCATCACCGAGCGACCTTATACTAACAATCCGTCGTGTCTACAAGCTGAAACTGGGGTAAAAGGTCGAGGTGACAGAGTTAATACGTCGTTTTTCTATGATTCTAATGGTCCGCAGAAAAAACATATGAAATATAACGGCCCAATCAAATGTTAGATATCAGAAAGATTCATCCTTTAATTCATCCGCATCATAGATTTGATTTGGTTTCTATTAATATACCTATTAATAATAAGTATTAGTTTATTAATATTTTCCATTAATAGCTATAAATTTAAAATTACTATCTATTAGTAGCTGTAAGTTTATAATTACTTTCTATTGATATCTATAAATTATTAAAATAATTATGAACCTAAAATATGATATAATTTTGGTATGCTTTGTTGGTGATTCTGAGAAGTTGAAACTTGAAATAGAAAATTATTTAATCTCGAATGTCAAAGATCCATAACTATTTTATTTCATTATTTATAAACTTATTTGGTTTATTCAAAGAATTTATAAAGAAAACTCGGTAATAGTATTTGGATTTTTGGAATATATGTCATCATTTTTGATAATTCATATTTTGGGAGCGTAGAATAGTCTGAAGAATTTGATTTTAACAGGTGATTATTAAAGATATTATATTTGAAACTTCAATTATAAAATCATGTGATATTAGAATTTAATATTTATAAAATATGAATATTCTTAAAAATCTTTTTTTCATTTTGATATGTTGAAAATATCAAACAATTCTAATTCTTCGACATAGAAAAATAATTTCCCATGAAGTGTTCGAATATATTGAAAATATATTTTATAATCGTGTTTGCCAAAGATTCTACATTATTTCGATAGATGTAAACAAGTCTTATTATTAGCTTCTATTAATATCTATAAATTGATTATTAGTTTCTATTAATATCTATAAGTTTATTATTAGATTCTATTAATATCTATATTTATATTTAATTTCTATTAATGACTATAATTATTATTAGTTTCTATTAATATCAATAATTAATTTTCTTTCTTTGTTCGGCTATATTTCTTACCGTTAAAAAGTTTATTATCAATTTCTAATAAGAGCTATACGTTTATTATCCAGTTTCTAATAACATTGACACGCATACTATAGGTCTCTATCTATTTTGTTAAGTCGTATCACTCATCATTGCCGTCGTGCACCCGCCAACAAATGCAGATAAAGGAACCTGTTGGTTTTGCCTCGGCTTTGAGAAGACGGAGAAGCATTTGGTGATTTGCGTAGGGGAACACGTGTATGCGGTGCTGCCTAAAGGGGGCGTGTCCGACGGTCACCTGTTGCTCGTACCCATCCACCACCACAAGTCGATGAGAGAGATTTCCTGCGATCCTTCCATAGCTACCGAGATCAGCGCGTTAGACTGTTTTATCGTATAAGACAGATATTCTAAGTATTTTAGCTTAATAAATTAATATTAACCGGCATAATCATATCATAGGTGTTATTTCTACTACATAAAATCTATGCTATATTTAATGATAGAAATCTAAGGAGACACTTAAAAATGATTAAAATTATTAATGTTTTTCAATATTTTTACACAATTCTCTTTATCAGATTATAACTCAAAGTCTAAACAAATTTAATGTGTTCTACTTTCAGAATATTATAAAAATAACCAAACATCAGATATCTAATTTGTATATGATTTTATCAGACCACACCCTTTGATGACATATAACCAATCATAGTATAGTTTTAAAATTCAATACTTTGTTATGATTTCCAAAATATAGAATTATATGTTTTTATATTTGACACATATATACGCCATATTTTATTGATAATTAAATAATATTTATAATAATTAATATTTCATTACTTTATTTTAAAGGATATAATAAATATATTTTATTCTTACATTTTATTGTAATATGATTATTTAATTTCTATAAAATGCATACTTCATACAAAAATTATAATTGTAAATACAAAGCATGTGTTAGAAATTACTTTAGGTGTAAAAAAAATTTTCACTTTTTATATAAAATTCAACCTATTATATTTTTTACTATATTGTGAGGTGAACTTTTTGATATATTGAAGAAAAATTGTAATATTCCTCATTAATGTCATAATTAATGTGTCCATCATTGTACATCAGATATAAAAAAATAGTGAAAACAATGTATGCGAAACAGAAGAAAAAAGTTATTTTCTTTGAAAGAAATTATGTAACAATGCATCTTCAAATTAATGTTAGTTTATGAGTTTATAAGTGAATCCATAAATTATTCATATATATTTCCTTCATTTATAATTATATCTTCTAATCATTGTTTCTATTTCATGGAAGGCTGTTGCAGTGGATGAGAGTATTTCGGATTCAAAGTTAAAACAAGCTTTTGAGACACTTTCACTACACTATGCTTTTCAACTGACAGATATGGGAGATTCTAAATTAGACCAAGTTTGCATATTCAGCTATTACCTTATTAAACAATATTTATTATTATTATTATGTAATTGGTGAACCACTATTAAGTATTAATATGAATAATATTTAATGATTTGATTTGTAAAAAATATAATTTAATACAGGATTATAATTTCCTATGTTTTAGTTGGTAGGAAATGACGAATCATATTTCCATGTTACATTTCCCGATGAGAAGCAATTTATAATTATTATTAAAGACAAGAAATTCCCGTTACATTTCGGCAGGTTTATATCATATTTTAAATTGTCATTCTATAATAAAAATGAAATATTATTATTAACGCCATTATTTATAAAATATCAGAATGGCTTTTGCCAGTTGTTCTATTTTCAATGATCAAAAGCTGATTAATTGGAAAGAATGTGTATTGGAAAAGAAAGATGAAGATATTCTCTCTGCAAAACTACGTCTTCTTTGGAAAGAAAATTCCGCTTAGAATATTTATAATAAATATATAATCCATAGATATATTACAATTTATTAAAATATAAACAGTATAATAATAAAATCAATTATAGTTAATTATAATAATTTACAATAATATGTGAATATTATTTCATATAGAATAATAAAAAAGATTTGGTGGTTTTTAATAAAATTATAAGTAAATTCCAACTATTCACAATCAAATTGAGAGTGAAGTATTCCATATGGTGGTCGTTGCCTATTACACTAAATAACGAGAACGCTAGCCCCCTGGTGGTGGCCGGTAAGCTAGCGTTGCGTTAAGCATTTTGACGGTATGCGATAACGCACCAAATCACTGAAATAATCACCGCGGTTATCTCCACCAGCAAATATTGTAATTGACAATGATCCATCTACGTCTTCACTATCTTGTTCTGCGGGCTGTTGCGGTGGAGGCTCTGCAATACCTTCGCTGATGTAAAACGCGTTGTGTCCAGCGCGAGGGTGGTCTGGGATGGCAACTTTAATCTCGGTCCAACTCAGCGTATCTATGAATGTTTACATTGATTTTAATGAATCGCTAATTGTAGATAAAAATCATATTTAATGTAATAGAATTTTGCGTGAGTAAAAACTTGAAGTAGAACAATAACTGACCCAAATAGAACATATAGGTATCCGATAAGGTGCGCTGACCGTCGTATCCCCCGTGTATCACTAATCGATTGTTGTCAATCACAGTCGAAGAATGCCAGCTGGTTGAAACGGTGCGAGAGTTATAGAGTTATTATCACAATGTTTAATTATTTAAAGGGAACATTGCATTTTAATTTAATATTATTACAATAAGAATTTATTCTATGAATTTTCTTCAACAGATTATTTTACAGAAGTATTATTTTATGCAAAATTTGGTTACAAAAATCTAAATTTAAAATAAATACTTTAAATTCAATCTTAAATAATGCAAATTTCAGGAAGATCTAACAAAAAGAACGTATGTAATTTGTGTGTAATACGTTTTTATGATATTTTCATTATTGAGAAATTCAATAATGTTTAGTGTATTTGTTTTGAATTGTACAAAATGGGTTTATATAGATTAATATAATTATAATAAATAATTTAAGTTAAAATAAGTCAGTGGATAAATACAGTAAATCATTTTAAAATTACTTTTTAAAGTGGGACTATTTAGCCTAAAATAATTCCTATTAACGCCCAATTATAAATCAGTAAATTATAAATATAATCTTTGACTTTGTTTATATTTTAATTAAATATTTATTTTCAAATTAAAAAATATTTATGATTTCTAAGTGAAGTTATTTTGCAAAACAATTGCTGTAACAATTCTTAATAATTTTCAACATAATTACATTTTTTTAAATATATAATACAAAAATTGATAATATTTAGATTTCATCATCGTCCTCGCTACACATATTTATATCTAGATCTTGGAAGTAGTATGGAAATAATGTAATGTTTTAAAACACTTTTTATATAAAATATAAATGGATTTAATTAAATAAGGAAAATGTGTATTATTTATTTGTTTATACATATTATTTGTACATATTTTTAGAACTTTGTTAAATTAAATTTATATTTGTCATTTATTCACGTTTATTTTCATTTAGTATCGACTAAGAATTGTTATTAAATTTTTTGTTATATAAAATTTAAAAATAATGTAATTAAGTTAATAAACTATTTAAAAATAATTAATCAGATCCAAAGAAATTATTAAATTGTTTTTAAGCTTTTTACCTCTTGATATATAATTTGTTAGCATTATTCCTAGAAAAATGATTTCATATTTAGTTTTAGGGTCAAACATGTTAATATAAACTAATTTTATAATAATAGTTGATAGGCAATCTCACAAGTAAACTATATTAGGCTATTAACTCATTATTACTCTATTAATGTTAATTAATAAATTAAAATTACAATAGATGCATAGAAGATAAAAGTGCATATGACACTAGTATACACAAAACTAGAAATATTGATTTATATAAATGTGAAAATTCATTTATTTACTAATGAATGTTATTATTGAATAATGTATAAAATCTATAAGATCTTAATGTGAATAATCATAAAGTCAACATCAGGGTTCACCTTAAACAATTATTGATTCAATCGGAGATTATGACTGATAATCTATTGGTAGAATTATCTATCGGCTGTTCTTTGAATTTTATATATTCTCTTAGTTGTAATGAGTATATAAAGATTGAGCGTATAAAGATTAGGCAATACAAAGATAACCAAGATTTGCAAATATTGTTAAATATTACGTGGGTAGATTATAATAAAGAAATTTATAAATAAAGTGAGATTCATAAAATATATTTATATTATACAAAATAACTTATTAATAAAGCAATTATCATCATTCATATTTTTAAAATCAATAAAATTGTGTACTATTTTATATGATATACTAAATATAATCTATAAATTACGCATCTTTATAACGATTGATAATAGATTATACATGTACAAAAAGATTCAAAAAAGATTCAAATAGTTCATATTATTTTAAAATCTTTGCGGTAAAAAGTTTTTTGTTACAATTTCATTTAGAATCGTGTTACCTATAAACAATTATATTGTTAGAATCTCAGTGGGAACTCCGCATAAATATAAACATTAACATAACTAACCATCGGGCGGAAGGAGATTTGCCAATCATTTTCGGTTGCATCCACTCGCAGATTCCTAGAATCATAAAAATTGTGAAATATATTCAATAGAAATTAGTTGTGAAGTATTTTATAAATAAATTTAATATTAAATTAAAAACTAGTTATATTAAGAATCGTAATTATTGAATAATTAGAATTCATGAATTGAAATTGATAACAACATATAATGATACGTAGAAATTAAGTCAAAATACAGCAAACCTAAATCGAGAATCTGTAAATCCGAAAAGCATTTAGGAGCATCCCAACCACCAAATATCACCAAAACATCATCCAGTAAATCAGACGAATGCCTGTAAAGGTTAATATGTGTTGATGTTCATTAAAGCATGAATATACAGAGATGTTCTCACCTAGTAAAACCTACTTTTCTACCACAAACTCACTTTCATTAACTCACTTTCATTAACTCACTTTCATTAACTCACTTTCATTAACTCACTTTCATTAACTCACTTTCATTAACTCACTTTCATTAACTCACTTTCATTAACTCACTTTCATTAACTCACTTTCATTAACTCACTTCAACTAACTCACTTCCACTACCTCACTTTCATTAACTCTCTTCCTATTGGTATGCCAATAAGCTATTATGTAGACATTCCCTCCTCTCTTACTAACCCAGATCTAGCATTAGGCTTGTCTCCCATGACGATCGGAGAATACCAGCTGCCGTCGATGGGATTGAAAACGTGTACCTCGTTAACGCAAGAATCGGGAGCAGGTTCAGGTTGAGGTGTCACACCTCCGAATAACCAAATCTCTCCATGGTACAGGTTAGCGGAGTGGTAGGAGAGAGATGGGGCTACTCCGTTACCCTACGGCGGTTAATGGGGCGAGGAGGTTTTAGGATATGTACTGGGCATGCCATTAGTTCGTGAAGGGGTTAGTAAGAGTATAGTTTTAATGTAAAAAGAGGCTAATTCATTGCGTTAGAATGGAGAGAGAGAGTTAGTAACAAGGTAATGAAATAGTAGTAGAAGTCGAGCTCCATAGAGCTAGAATATTTCTAATAGCGAATTGATGGAGTAGGAGGCGACGACTGGTAATATAATATGTTATTGATATTGTTTTATTCGCTTGCAGGCACAATCTAGATTGACACGTGACTGACCTTGACGCTGGTCCACATCCAGGACTTCATAGACAGTTGGTTGACGTCGGTGAACCACTTTCGGTATCGACTGCCTCCCAGAACGTAGAAGCAATTCTGTTCGGGATCAAAGATCGTCGTGTGACCGACTCTTTCGGTGATTTCAGATTCACTGTCGAGCTCTATCCAGGTGTTGGTCTCTATGTGCCGTTAGTTAGTGAAGCTTATAAAGGTGGTGGGGGTAATGGCGGTTGTAAAAGCACAAATAGGTGTCAATAATTACTACAGATCAATTTTGATTAATAAGATCATCAAAGTTACATTTCATGAGTGGTCAAAGTTACATAATAACCATATGTATTAGTATATTACATAATGTATTGTGTGATTGTGGGTGTAGATTTTTGACAATTGTTGACAATTTGTGTGGTTGTGTGTAAGTGTTGTTGAGAGTAAGTGTGGTTGCGTATGTGTATGTGAGGTTTGGGATGAAGGCATGAGTAGATAAGTAAAACTCCTTCCTTCACTGATACCAACTGGTATTGAGTCTCCAAAGCGAATCCTTGCTGAAAGCAGATTGGCCAGCTTGACCACCAACCAGAATACCGATGCTTTCACGTTGGTCATTCGATTTCAGTACATTTGCAAGGCATAGAGATTGACCCCACCGGACACTAGGAGACACTGAGGGGCAAGAACGAGGGTGTTTAGGGTTTCAAGCAAACGAGTAGCAATTAAAAATTGAACTCATGAGAACTCATGAGTATATAGGAGTGACTATGTATTGGTATGACACCATAAACCTAGGGTAGGGTATTATAACCGTGTCAATTCTGTCCCGAAACAGTGATTTGTAAAATATAAGTTATAATATCCCCATTGTAATATAACTAGTATTGGTCAAACAAAAACCATTTAAAATTTGTAAAGAATAATTCTACACATTTCTAAAATACGATGAAGATTACAGAAAATATGAAAAACATACTATAATAAAGAAAATTAAATATTTTACACGGATCTATGTTTTCAAGAACTCCGATATTTATTGATATTTAAAGGCATTATTTATTAATTTTCGCATTTATTAATTTTTAAGCAAATTCTACTAAAACAAAAAAAGAAACTGTAAATAAGTTTATGGAAATTCTTCAATTATGATATAAAATATGAATTCCGTTTTAAAGAAAATTACATTTTATTTAGATTAAGAAAATATATTAACTCTCCAAAGTATGAGAATATTGTAAAATACACATCGAAAAATATGAAAAAAATTTGATATTTTAAATGAAGTTCCCTCTTGAACCTGTCCAAGTTAAAAGAGAATTTCTGTATCAGAAGTATACTTTTTAGAGGACCAACGAAATATGCATTAATGTTTATTCAAATACAATCATCATCTACTTCTACCCGGAGCAGTGTGATAATTCAACCATCTATATATAGGTAAAATAGTAGTTATCATAAATTAAACTATATTATAAATAATAGGATCCATTTATGTTTATTATGAAATTATTCATTTATAATATTGAATTAATTAAATATTTTATTTTTAATTATATTTTTTTTTAGTATTAATGAATTTTACATTAATCATATGTACATTTATATCATCAATATCCATATCTATTATAAAGAATGTTCTTTGGTTGACTTTACTAACATCACTTATTAATTACTTATAAATTGCAGTAAAAATATGACCAAAAAAAGTTATCTCATTCACTATCTTTATACATGAGTAATTTTGATAAACTACAGTAAATATAATGATATTGAAGTATTCAATTATAAATACTATATATGTATGTATGTATTGGCAGCAATATTATGAAAATACTATGAAAATGGCTTAACAGAATCCAGATATTCAAAATCATATTTTCTCGATTTAATTGATCTGGGTAAAGTAGCAATCTTAAGAGAATTATTGATCAAATATTGAACAAAAAGAGCATTTATAGTATTTATTTCAATGGAAAATAGATTCAACTAAAGTCTAATTGAAAAACCCAGATTAAGAACATATCACCATCATAAATGAGCTGGGAAGTGAATATATACAATACTATCGTAGTGAATGAAAATCTAAACCGTTTAAAAATGATTGGTGCTTACGTAAGAACATTTCTGATAGATACAGGAAATAAAACCGGAATAATACCGGATTGAAAATTTTTTTAATAAAAATGTACTTTAGTGATGAATTCTGCACAATATTTGTAATTTTAAAAGTAATTTCACTAGGCAAATAAGTTATGCTTGGTTAATTACCAATGTAAATTACATTTACGAGTTTATGCAACATAAAATCAACCAAGTGAAAGTATGAAGTTATTAGCTAAAAATATTAATAATGTATATGCCTAGTTTTGGTTTACTGTTAAAGCAAAACTGCAATATTAGAATTCACCTAATCATCTATTTGAAATGATCAATAAAGTTCAATCAACATAATCAATGATATTATGTATTCGGGTGTTTAAACTATTTTGAAATATAATTCAATATAAAAGCTATTTATATACATAGTGAGAATATGCTCTATGCTATGTTAACAGATGAAAATGCCTAGATAATAATAAAAGCTGTAACTGTAATATTAACCTGAATCAATAGCAAAACATTTGAGAAACCAATTATTAATTTCACTACCACAGATTACTAATTTTAATTAATGAAACTGCATTTGAATCAACGAAATACAAAATGTAACAAAAGAAATACAATCATTATTTTTAATTAAGATGATTTCAAAATATACCAATTTAAAAATTAATACCATGTTTTTAAGAGTATATGTTTATATAAAAAATGCAGAAAAAAAGTCATTTAAGATCACCCTTACTATATTTTAAGTGAAACCTAAGCTGCATTTATATATGAAAGAGAAAAAAATAAAGCTGTGTATTAGATAAATAAAATAAAGCTGTGTTATATTTATATATTATATTAGTCATTACATTTAGTGTTATTATAAGGTAAATAAATATATGTTTGGTGTTTAAAAAAATTACTGAATAATTATAAAACTTACTAATTTTAGAAACTTTTTATAATAAAATTGTATCTTTACTAAACAATTTAATTTACTATTAGTTACCAATTATAAAAAATTGAAAGATAATTTCAAAATATAGCAAATAAAGAAAATGCAAAAATACCAACAAATATTCTGGGATATTTAAATATAAAATATGAATTATAAAAGAAAGCATTATGAGAATAAATTAATAAAATTATATATAAAATGATTTCATTTCATTGTCTATAACTTATACTGTGCATTACAAAGTGGCTATTATCTAAATATAAACTCACCTATTAACTTTGTTATATGCATTTTTTTAAATATATTTGAAAATAATTAATTTAGTAAACTAATTAAAATATTATAAATTCATATTAGTAAGAAAATTAATGACTTATGTTGCACTTTTGAGGTACTTATAATTACTATTATTCAATATTATAAATAATTGTAATGAAAATTAATTAACTTGTAATATCTTAATAACAAAAATTAAATGGAATCATCGGTTGTATATATTTCAAATGTATCATGAAATAATCATCATATATCTTCAATACTTTATCACAATCTATAGTCGTGTGATGTTCTGATTCTAGCATATAAGATACACACTACTGTCTTACATTAATGTTTTATATAGTATAAATAATATTCAATAGCATACATTTTTATAATTAGTTATACTAAAAATAATAATGTAAATGTAATAACGTAAATGTAATAACTACATTAGTGACTACATGTAATAACTACATGTAGTTAGTACATGTAATGACTAAATGTAATGACTACATGTAATAACTCTATGTAATGACTACATATAATGACTACAGGTAGTGACTACATGTAATGACTACAGGTAATAACAATATGTAATGACTACATGTAATGACTATATGTAATGACTACATGTAATGACTAAATATAATGACTACATGTAATAACTATATGTAATGACTATAGGTAATGACTACAGGTAGCGACTAAATGTAATAACTACAGGTAATAACTATATGTAATAACTACATGTAATGACTAAATGTTATAACTACAGGTAATAACTATATGTAATGACTACATGTAATGACTATATGTAATGACTACATGTAATGACTAAATATAATGACTACATGTAATAACTATATGTAATGACTACAGGTAATGACTACAGGTAGCGACTAAATGTAATGACTACAGGTAGCGACTAAATGTATTAACTACATGTAATAACTACATGTAATGACTACAAGTAATGACTACATGTAATGACTACATGTAATGACTACATGTAATGACTACAAGTAATGACTACAGGTAATGACTATAGGTAATGACTACAGGTAGCGACTAAATGTAATAACTACATGTAATAACTACAGGTAATAACTATATGTAATAACTACATGTAATGACTAAATGTTATAACTACAGGTAATAATTATATGTAATAACTACATGTAATGACTACATGTAATGACTACATGTAATGACTACATGTAATGACTACATGTAATGACTACATGTAATGACTACATGTAATGACTACAGGTAATGACTACATGTAATGACTACATGTAATGACTACATGTAATGACTACATGTAATGACTACATGTAATGACTACATGTAATGACTACATGTAATGACTACATGTAATGACTACATGTAATGACTACATGTAATGACTACATGTAATGACTACATGTAATGACTACATGTAATGACTACATGTAATGACTACATGTAATGACTACATGTAATGACTACATGTAATGACTACATGTAATGACTACAGGTAGCGACTAAATGTAATAACTACAGGTAGCGACTAAATGTAATAACTACATGTAATAACTATATGTAATGACTACATGTAATGACTAAATGTAATGACTACATGTAGTCACTAAAAGTACAATATCTCTACAAACATTTCGTTCGTATCTTTTTAGCCGTAGCTCCTGTTTCTGCAAGCAATCTCTCCTCCTCTCGTAACTTGTCTCGAACGCCATCCAATGCTCCATCATCGCTGTCAGAAGAATAAGACGAGGACGATGGCGAGGATGAGGAACTAGACGTGGAGCAGGAAGAAGAACCTGCAGCGTAATCGACGGAGTGAAATAGAATATTTGCGATTAGTTGCAAGTATTAAATTAGAAGTTAATAAATTAAAGTAGAGAATGACAAATAATAAAAGTAAAGCAAAAATGTCTATTAAAGGTTCATAACAATACGTATGTAAGTTGTTGACATGCTAAAATAAACAAGTGCATAAAAGTCAATTCAAACCTTCGTCGTCACTACCGGAGCTTGTTTCAGATAAGTTTGAGACAGATGTGATAGCTGCAGATTTCTTGTTCGATTTGCTGGACTTAATCCTCTTCCTGTGTTTCAACTTATCTTCCGCCTTTTTCGCAGACTTGTCGAGCTTGAATTTCTTTTTTGGGCTCGGTTTCATCGATTTGGCTTCTTTAACGGTTTGATCATCCAGTTTCGATGCAATGCCATTCTTTATGACACCGTTCTTATGCTGGTAGATGGCAAAATTCATTAAGTTACAAGTAGAGAAATGATAAAAAATATAATATACACTCCCAGACTTAGTTTTAACTTATGTTTAACATTGTTACCAAAATATAAATAGAAATGTGTAAAATTAAAATAAGTATGAGGTAAACATGTGGTATATAAAATCAATAGCTAACAGTCACAAATGAAAAATTGTATATTTAGTCATGGGAATTTATTAAACCAACTGAAAAATTATTAGTTTTGATGTTTTTAAAAATGTCTATACAGAATTCTATACACGTCGACTAAAATAAATCAAGCTTTAGAGAGTTACGTATAACATAAACCTTTGGAGTTTTGAATTCAATAGATTGGGCTTTACTCTCCACCATTTTAGAAGACATTCGTCGATTTCTAACTGGTCTATGTTCCTATTAAACATCAGTAACAAAGTAAATATTTAAGCATTTTAGCAATATTAATACATTTTGTAGATAGCATCAAAATCTAGATATCAAATATGGATAATCGAAATATTTGTATGCATAATTAACATTATTTAATATGTAAATATATATTATTTAATAACTTTGAGAATATTTTTATAAACTAACCGAACAAGCTCTCGTATTATTTTTCACAGATTCCTTTTAAAAAATAGTTTATTAAAGAATGATTTTCTTAATTTGTAATTAAAAATAGTGTTGTAAATTATATACTAGGATATAACTAATATTTTAGTATGTTAAAATATTTGTTTTCATTTATAACTAAGATGCAATAAGGGGTATTCAATTAACAGGTGTTTCAAAATTAATTGATACAGTAAATCATAGAATTGATGTACATTTTTATTAACTTATGCCATTTATATGCACATTCAATTCAATATCAATTTAACTATAAAATGTTAAGATATTTAATATTTTATAGCACCTCCGAAAAAAACTATATATTATTATGGATAATACCGATTTCGTACCAGAACAAGAGATCTTAAATTTACACCACTGAATCGCTTTCGTATTAAAATATAATCAATGGAATTATAATTAAATGCATCAATACCAAATATATCCATATAAATATTACACAGGAGTGAATGAATATCATATGTATCCCCATATAAAGTGTGATGGAAATATCGAGGCCCGGTGTATTTATGGTATATCTTAAGACACACGTAACACAGATAATATATATTTTATATGCATATTACTCAATGATAACTTTTAACTTGTAATAGGAATATTGTCCATGTTTTATTTGGATATTGGATGACCAGACTTGCTAATAGGTATAGACAATATAATATGTGCATTATAAATATGAATGTATAATTCTATATAACACTATAAAAGCATAGACAATGTAATACTATCAAAGATTGTCATTAGAAATTAGTGAACATATCTTTGAAAATAATATATAGATTTATATATATATATATAAATCTTTCAAATATACTACAACAATATATTTACATATAACAGTATATGTATATGAGTTATTTATAAAATAAATTACAATACAACAATATGATATATATATCTATAATATTATTACGATATATAAATGAAATATACAATGTTTACTATCAAATAGAGTATAAACATGGTGATTTCATAATATATAGTGTATTCATTTAACAAATATTTAAATATATTTATTTAACAAGTATACCATTAATCGTAATTGAAATTCTTAAAACGATTCAGTGATATAAATATATACATAATAATCATGAGTGTGATTATTAGCGAACGAGTTCGGTAACTACCTATAATTATTATATATAGAAATAATAGCAAGAATTAATATTATACTTACAAATATTGATAATTATAATTATTAATAAATAATTAAATAAAGAAAAAATTATAATTTAAAAAATGCAAACTCTGAATCTGTGTAAATCGGTAGTGATACAAATGCTCGAGTAGATTTCATCACCAGCATAATGGTATATAGATCTGCATATAATTAGTATATTGTTAGTGTATAATGATTGTTATTCAATGATTAATCAAATTTAGTGCAATAAATCATTGTGTAATTACGATTACCTTTGTTTTGAAGTGATCTGGCCAAGAATGAGAACTTCATTTTCGTCATTCACTACAGCTACGGAATGTATCGGAATAATATCCTCACCACAAGAGAATATAACTAAATCTTTGCATTCAGACAAAGAAAGAGTGTATTCATAGTCTTTATTTGCTAGTCTAGGATAGATTTATCTAATTTTATAATTGGAAATTTATTTTAAATAACTAATAATATATTATTAATAATATAAATAAATTAGAAAATACACTAACTAACATGTAAAATAACTTTGAAAAATAATGATTTCATAAATAGTATATGTGTACGCTTTATAAATAACAATGTATGATTTATAAATAATATTCAAATATATTATTATATATTCTGATTTTCGAATGAATCAGCTACCATAATTTTACATATTTCTTATACTCACACATACAAATAATATCCACAAATATCTGAATAACTAATGGCATTCCTTACATTAGATGAATTCACATGTAATATCACATTGACACTATAATAATGTATTACATATATAGTGGATTATATATAATATATGTATCATATAATACAATATGAAATCATATACACTTAAATAGATATTCGATAAAGTAAGCTTCTATACTTGTGGTAAATTTAAACATTAGTCATTCATATAAAAAAAATCTTAAAATATACAATATAAAATTACAATTGTTTGTAATATTAATTAATTATTTTTATAATATATAGAAATTTCAAACAAAATCGCGATTTCAAATCAAGCACTATATTAAGTAATTTATAATGATTGCTAATTCTTATAATATGTTTCACTGGGTCGGATTCCATACGTGATCCGAATAAACTAATTAATTATATAATAAAAATATATAATTATAAATTAATAGTCATATAAGATTAGTTTCATTCATTAATTTAAATATATTACATTATATCGATAAATATTGAATTGTATTACTTACATACGATATTAATTCTTATTTTCAAACTTTTGAATTTAAAAAAAATAAACAGTGATATAGTATGTAAATAAAGTTGCATTGATTAATTAAAGTGATATATTTAACCTTTTTAATTTTAACGGAGGTTTATCTGTTCTGGTTAAAAGATATATATCCATATTTAATAAATTAGTTATTAGTAAAATTAAACTTTAAAATAAATATAAATATAATTGTGTGTTTATAGCATTGTTTATACTAATATAGAACATAATAATATTTTTTTATATAATCATATTTTTAATTAAAACATTTAATAGTACTATGATATCCTTATTTTTTAGATAATGGATATTATTAATATATTAGTAAGTTTGAAATAAAATTATCTTTTAATTTAAGTAAAAATAATTATTCTAATATATAATCGGCTGATAAGATTTATAAAAATAACAATACAATATTAGTAAATTTTATACAATTTAATAGCTTTACTTTTATGTTACGTTTATATTAAAAATTACATAATAGTTACTAAATATTAATTACCCAGATATACTATTAATTTAAAATATAATAAATTTGTAAAATATTTAATAATTTATTTATATTTAATATCGCTCATAGGGCTATATTCTAAGAATTATAATCGTATCATATATTGCAGAGTATGAGGTGACGAATCGGCCAGTATATTTGAATGTTTATTTTATTTTTGTATTTTTCTGTATACTATAAACTAAAGTAGTAATTATTAATAAAGATATCAGCATATCAAATACATCATATATATACTAAAGTATGTTACATATATAAATAATTACCGACTGGAATACATATATATATATATATATATATATATATATATTAAACAGTTGATTCAATTAAAAGGTTATTATAAAAATAAATAATACAATTTAGTATAATAGTGATTCTAGTTTATGGTTTCAATCAAGTATTGTGTATTAAAACCAAGACCATCGACTATGTAATATACCAATTTATTTATAATTATATAGGAATAAAGATGAGATAAATCAGGGATATAGCCTGAAATTTTATTTATTCAAACTATCAAGTTAAATTAAATTGTATATTAATTAAAATAATATATTATTTGCATAATATATATTGTATAATACTAATTGCTATAATCATTAGATAATGCTTATTGAACTGGTTAAAACATACTAGGATGCAAATAATGATATATTATGTCTATTGGTAATTTAATAATATAAATCATATTTTAATAATCACATATTATCTACTTTCTAACATTTTATGATAGTACTTGCTTTATGAGCAGCATTTTTTAGGACCCCTGGTGAATCATGGAAAAATTAAGCTCTCCGGAAAAGCCTTCCACGTCTAATACAACTAGTGTATTAGACTCTAAGGAACTATCTGCCATCGATGATACGGCGGACAGCAAATCTCATCTCGAGGTGACTCAACATACCGGCAACCCCGATGATCTTTCCCTCGATAAAGCAACAATTGAAGATGAATCTAGTGTCAGAAAACGACTAGTTTCGCACATAGTTGCTCAACCGAATGCGTTCATTCGACACCAGCAACGCGGGGAAGCAGATATCGATACATCGGAGCGATACGATATAGTAGACCGTTTATTGACAGAAAAACCATTTGATTTCTTAAAAAGGTTATAACTAATAACAAAGCTTTTTAGTATGTCTTGAGAATAAATAAAGATTAAATAGAATTTATCTATTGTTTATTAATTAACTTTATGCATATGCTACTATTTTAATCTGATAATTTAAATTTCAAATTTAAGGTGATTTAATAATGTTCATTATATAATGTATAGTTCATTATTATTATTAATTAATACCATATCATAAGATTAAATTCAAGTTAAGTATGTAACACTTATAAAGAAAACTATGGTTTCATTTTATATGTGACTTGTTTTGAATAAAATGGCAATGTTAATATGACATTGAGTAGATCTATTTGCAATTAATAACACTTGAACTTGACATTTCTAGATATGCCTGTTTCATGAAGGTTTCAGATGTCGACTGTGTAACGAAAATGTTCAATGGTGAGGTCTGCGATGATCTTTTGAAGTATGCCGCTAATTTAACTAACAATGTAAAACATCGTAGATTCATAGCAATGACCAAATTACAGTTAGAATTTACTATGTATATTAAGTCCATGTGAAATAAAATTATAATTATTATTTTTAATAAAATAATTGTAACTTATTTTATAGATATAATTAAATGTTATTAATTACATTGACCGCATACTTTTTAGTTTCTTTAATTATGAATTATATGTCATAATTCAATAATATATGTTATTAAAACCCATATTAGTTATACTAATTACTAAATCTCATTTCAATCCAGTATTTTAATTACTACTGACTACAATAAGTAACTGGGTCATATTCAGTGAAGAAGGTTACTTCTCCGAAGAAAAGATGAAGGAACGCGCACCTGTACTCTACAATAATATGGTCGGTCAGTACTTGTCATACCGAGAAATGAAATCCAAAGCATCGGAAGCTGTTAGTATATACAACATTCTTTGTATTTTTTCATTAACTCGCAACAATTTATATATATATATATAACTATGCATATAATAATACTTTAATATATTTGAATAACCATATTTGAATATCTTTAAAAAATAAATTTATTTTTCATAATAAACAAATAAATATAATAAGTGAGTACACTCATCTTCGACAATTCCCCAATAATAATTTACCATTTATATAAAAATATAAATTGCATATGGTTTACTCTTCATCTTCTAGAACTTTCTACTCCTATTTTAGAGCACTAACTTATCAGAAGTCCTGATGTCTCACATCCAGCAGACTATAGATAATGAGGACTATATATTACAGAGTGAATCGGTTATCAATGTAAATTATTCACCAAAACATAGTTTATTAAAAGATCTAATATTTATGATCTACTTTTTAATTTATAAAAATTATATATTAATAATTTCTAAATATATATTGTGATATTTTATAATTAATGGAAAATAAACATGAATTTTTCATTAATTAGAAAATATTATTTCTATACATAATTTTACAATTAAAGTAAATTATCAAAAATCATGAATAATAGTATAGTTTTAATATGTAAATTAATAGTTTAATAATATAATAAATAAATAGTTTAATCATTATTAATATATTAAAATATTTTCTTATAGAATCAAGAGAATGATGATAATGAAAATAATAGAGGTTGACTAATATACATATTAAACGAGTAATATATAACTTTCAAATAGTTGTTACACATCATAAATCAAACGCATAATATATATATACATTTAAATATGTTAATTATCAAATATCCTGGAATTCAGAACTAACACCTGAAGAAAAAGTTGATCTCAGGAATGAATTTTATACAATAATGACTGAGCGATTCTTAGATGGAAAAGAAGTCACCTTTGATTATAAGTTAGTAAATGTAACCTTTATAAAATTAACTTTATTTTATACCATGAATTTACCAATATGATTTTTTAGTGCACATTTGATTTGATAAATTCCAAGACTGAAGTTAATATATTGATATACATTATATTTTGAAATCTTATTCAAGATGATTGAACTGATTAATTATCTCCAGCGAAATTATTTTATATTTTTGTAAACAATTTGATAAAGAATTTAAACTACCTCTAATAACGAAACATTAAAGATTTTACAATAAAAGTGTACATTAGCGAATAACTTATTTTTTAATTAATATATATATTATATTGTATATAATAATATTTTTATATTATAGAACAGTTGATATGAATTCAGAATTCGATGATAATGAAATAAATGATAATGATTTAGAAGATGAATATTTTAAATAATAAATATTAAATTTTTAAAGATTTAAAAAAAAATTTTAAATCTACATTATTCAATAATCAAAATAATTAGTAATTTACACATACAATTGGCCAAAATAAACTTATATATACAATTTGAGAATATTTGTCTTATATAAAAACAATGACTTAATAATTTTAAAATGTAATGTGCTTACAATTTTAGTAAATCATTGTACTAATAAATTTTCTTTATATACTTAGTTTTCATTACAATAGATTTATTTATGTAATAAATATCATACGTGTATTAAAATCACTGATTCTCAACAATCAATATATTAATGTACAATCAAATCTCACAATATTTGTTATTCATATTTATATAAATCATCATATTGTATAGTGAATCTATCTAAAATAGGAAAACAATTTATATTAAAATCTAAGATTGGGATAATCTTAGTTAAATTAATTTAATTAATAGATATCACAGTAACATTATAATAATTGTAACTGAATAATTCGCTCCTCTTTAAAATGTATTCATTAGGGTAGATGATAGAAACTTAATTCAAACTAGGATAATAATAATTATATATTTTACAAATTAATAAGCCAGGTCATAACAGATTAATATCATCAGGGCAGCTGGTCTAAATTTTTCAACACCAACTAGATTCATTACTATTTTCCACTCCGATTTGTTCATACCTGATGAAATGCCAATTTGATAAATTATTATTTCCCTCCAAGATGTTGAATCACATAATCACCAGCATTTCATATTGTGATCTAACCAGTAATATTAGAATTGGATATGATATATAAAAACAATATATAAAATTGAGTAAATAAAATGTAATGGTATAATATAACAAGTTATATTAATATAATTCTAAAACTGAGAAGACATACATGATGAAATTAGAGTAGTAAAGTTTTAGAGGAATTATTTTAGTGTAAACAAAAAATATTCAAGAAGTTTATTTAAGCAAAAACAATGGTTGCATAAGAATGTTTTCAATAATGTTTATTAAATAAAAATTACAATATAAATAGCATGTTATATAATCAATATATATATAATGAAGTTAGCTGGACAGTATGAGACAAGAATATCTTGTAATCTACGGGTCGAGTTTAATATGTATTGCAACAATATTTTATTAATTATATACTAATTATTAAATCACACTAATGTGTAGACCTACTGATAAGAATTATAAAGTATTTCAATTTTTTTTAATACACAAAATTTATATAATTATGTTTCTAATACTTATTCACTTAACTGTAGAGAATACTATTTGTATACAAATTATTAAGATTTAATATAATCCATCTAATAATTTAAGAAAACACTTAACTATAGAAAAGTAAATCTCATAATCATCTTATATCTATAATTCATTTACAAGTTGTATGTCATATTAGTTAATTTACCAAACTTATTTATATCTAGTCTTTAATTCACTACATCCATTGATGAGTATGAAACATTATTGATGTATATATCATATATAGGATATAAATAAGTTCATTGTTAAATATAAAACTGTGAAGATGACATTTTTAAATCTATACATTAATTTTTTTTCATTATTATAAAATACTAAAATTAAATAATATAAACTTTATTTGTTTGGCACATTTATTAAGCATCAACTTCAACAGCTACGGCACGTGTGTAAATTAATTGAGCATGATGTTGTACAACTTGCTTAATTAAACCCTTTACAAGTAATTCGCGAAGGGCACGTCTTGCCAACGAATGCCTTATCTTTAAACGTTCAGACACAACCGAAGGAGTGATCAATTTATAATTTGGGACTTCTTTGTAAAGTTTGTCATAGGTACCCTTATCAAATAAGACCAAATTGTTCAACTTGTCCCTGACTTTTCCTTTGGACCACTTCTGTAAAATTAAAAATTTAATTTAATATACAAATATAACTAATTACAGACATTTGTATTTCAATTACTAAATCAGATTTAAGGTATCAAGCTTAAATTATAGTTTTTATAATCATGAAGCATCATTTGTCCCTATAAATTCATCATATGCATTTCTTCAATCTCGATTACGAATGGGTAGAATTTTACATATATAGTCATCATAAATTATCCCAGTCTTAGGAGAGGTTAAGCATCCATGGCTAGAGTAGTACGAAGAACATTTTCAAATGACATAATAATATTTGATGAATATATATAAAAATTGTGAATATATATAAAAATTATATTATGTTGAATTATATCTCAAGATAACAAGGTTATATGCATGGATATGTCATTAACCATTAACAATACAATGACTTTGATTCAGTTTAGTTAAACATCTTAATATCAATATTTTGTATCCAAAACTCAATATAGTATCTACCATGTTAATGTATTCAAATTCCTAAGAATGTAATGCTAAATCAACCAAAATATATCAATAATTCAGATTTAAGGTATCAAGCTTAAATTATAGTTTTTATAATCATCAAGCATCATTTGTCCCTATATATTCATCATATCCATACACATTTGGGCAATGTAGATTTCAGATGATTAGAATTATTCATTAGAAAAATTTTAAAATGAAATAATATTATAAATACATAATAGAATGGTATATAATAAAGTATATATGTATTAAAAATGAGGAGATTGTTAAAATTTCATGAAGAATCTTTTGTAGACTCGATAATGCACATATTATATTAATTTATAAAAATTACTCATCTATAAATATAATAGTAAAAGAACCCAGATATAAACAATTCAGATTTAAGGTATCAAGCTTAAATTATAGTGGTTATAATCATTAAGCATCATGGTCCCTATTAATTCATCATATGCAGATATTTCTAATCTTGAATAAAAATAGGTAGAATTATTCATATCAAATAGTTAATTATCCCAGGTGGTTAATACATAGCTCAAGATGAATTAACACTGTTTAAAATATATAATTGTAGTTTATAATAAAATATATAGAAAATTAATGATATATTATATATGACTATATATTTATCGAGATAAGCTAATATCGGTATGTAATATGGATAATTTACAATAAAATGTGGTTCAGATGAAATTACTAAGGAGTATATTTTGTATCCAGAATCAACATAGCATCAATTATATTATTCTAAATTCACCATCTATAAATATAATGGTAAAATAAACGAGATATCAATAATTCAGATTTAAGGTATCAAACTTAAATTATAGTGGTTATAATCATCAAGCATCATGGTCCCTATTAATTCATCATTGTTGTCTAATAAAATTGCGATTCCTAAATATTACAAATAATATTAAGTATATTTTATAATAAATGAAGTAAAAATAATAAATTGAAAATATTATTAATCAATTAATTGGTTACATAATATATTATATTCGAGACAGGGTAAAGCTTCTTCACATCAAATATTAGTTATGCATTTCTTAATGATATATGTTTATTATATATTATTCTTAGTTTCATATATTTATGATATTTAATACTCTAATTAATAATTACAATACGTATGCAATAGAATCTTGGATTTTCAAATAATTATATGATTTATAACAAACATAATATATTGCTTATAAATACCTTCTTTTTAGCCTTTCCTCCACTACTCGTAGGTTTTTTGGCAGGTGCTTTACCACCTTTTGGTTGTTGCTTGGGAGGCTAGGAATGTGCATATATAGAGAATTAAGTTTAAAATACAATATTTCTTTCATTTAAAATATCTATATATTTATGGGAAATGCGATAAAAAATAAATATATTAATTATGTAAAAAATTAATCACATAAGAGTAATGTTTATCATGTAAGAGTAATACATTGTTTAGGCTTAATTTAATAAAAAAAATGTATCATATATTTCTAGTTTATGTAATAAACACACATTTATACACTAATTCTAATAATAGATATCGAGCGATAAAAATAAATATTTTTTAAATATTCAATTTTAAACTATCCTAATGCAAATTACGAATCTATATGAAAATGCATAATATAATATAAATAATATATTATATTGTAGTACATTTATATTGTCTAATACATTTTATAGATAATATAATAAGTTTAAAATGTTTTACATTAAAAAATAACTACCATGCTTGACACTTCCCGATGAAAAAGAGGCCAATAACATGATATTCAAAATGGACGACAATCACGTGAATACATTTATTTAATATAATAAATGTTTTATCTCCTTATTAAATAAGTAAATCATTATATGAAATATATAATAGTTATGAAATTGAATATATAAAATGTATTAAATGTATTAAATACCATAGTTTAATTTAACATTGGTAATATATTTATTTATAATAAGAATAATATAAAATATGGCATTGGCTAGATAGACTGTAAACTAAGCTGATTTGTTTACATTATGTATAATAATTGGTGCCATTTTCATGTCTTTGTGGTTTATATATGGTTATTTAAATATAGATAACAGATATCTCGAAATAGCATTTATTATTTACATACAGATTTTCCAAATATATGGTTTATTTAATTTTATAGATATTGAAGTGATCTTAATAAAGTTTTTATTTATTATATGCAGACATTTTCAAAAAGTCAATATGACAAATGTTAATAAAAAATAAGCATTTAACTAATATCATATTATTTTTCAACTTGAAATTAATGTTAATATAAAACTAATATGAGTATATACGATATTAAAATTGTTCCAATCATCTTTATGGAATATATTTGACAATATATGTTGATACTAATGATTTAAATATACATTTTCATAATATATATCCTTATTAAAAAATTGATAATTTATATGAACCCGAAGTGTAAATAATATATACTATTTATCCGAGTATTACTTAATATAAATAAATTCTATTATTAAAATGATATATGGATAATATATACTAGTATTATTATATGCTATATACATATATATATATATGTGAATATAAATATAAAATATGTTTGAAGGATTGTAATATAATCACTCGACAGATTTTCTAAAATAATGGCGGTGTCGTATAATAATACATCGCCGTATAATGAAACATCGCCAACGGTCACGTGACTGCTACGCCTACGACTACGACTACGACTACGACTACGACTACGACTACGACTACGACTACGACTACGACTACGACTACGACTACGACTACGACTACGACTACGACTACGACTACGACTACGACTAC
>OZ038314.1:20656713-20661713 GCA_964035775.1 Osedax frankpressi | reverse complement strand
CTAACTTATAAGAGAATGTACGATTCTTTCCATTTCTATAAATGTAATTAAATATAATAGAGAATAAATAATAAAGACATAATTCATAATTTAATGAGGAATGATGATTAATTTATAATGCGATTAACTATTTCATTCAATTTAATTTAGAAATATATTTTATTATTACAGCGAAATTAAACTAGTAAATAAATTCAAATGCAGAAATTTGAGTTATATGTAACAATCATATTAAAATTATTTATAATAAACAATTGATTGAAATATCTCTATAAATGCGTTTTTACACTCATTTTTTTATAATGACCATAGCATAATTAAATAAGTAATTAAATAATTGACCATTTAATTCATATCTAATAATGAAATATAAAATCATTTTTACTTCTGCAAATTTTTATTTTTATATAATATTCATAATATTTATAATATTTATAAAATAATCAAATATCATTAATAAAATAAAATCTATTTTAATTATTACATTAAAAATATATTAATGACTTGGTTATTTTTACATAGTGTACAAATATATTCTCAACTGCCATAACTAGCTTTAACGATGACTGGACCGCAGGTTTAGCCATCCTATTCTTCAACACCTTGTTGAAACGGAAGTTGGCGGAGTAGCCATGAGTGTCAATTAGGTGAGTTCGACGAACGGAGTGGTTCAGAAATTTCGAGTCACAATTCTCCTCGAAACAACGATACTATGGAAAGTGCTAATGATAAACTATAGATAATAATAGATAGTGGTAATAATTAGTTGGTTAAAACATTAATTATCCTACTGATATAATAAATATTTCATAATTAGATTAATTTATAATATTGTAATAGTTTATAAAAAATTCTGTCTTGTGTTAGAAACATATAAAAATTATAAAATATACACCATAACAAATAAATTAAGTGGTCATTTACAGGGAGTTGATATATAGTTACATTTATTTTATAAATTATGTTACATATCATACTCTACATGATATATATATATATATATATATATATATATAAATATATATATTCATTTATAAAATAAAATAACTTACATTATTATTACTTTCAACTAATGTAAATTTTGAAATACGTTTTGTAATTGTTATATGTTCTACGGACAATATAAATATTAATACTCAGACTTAATATAATATTTTCAAAGTAAATATGACCAATTATTTATATTTAAAAAATGTATGCACATATATAAAATACATCGCTATCTATATCGGTATGCAATTTTTTATAAATAATGCATCATAATTATTTTAATAAATATTATTATTATGGTAAAAAAAAGTTTATCATATATAGTATTTTTGAAATAAATATGCATATAATTTATGTTAAATTTAGGTAATTACTTATAATTAAGACTGTTTATAAATTGGTCAAATAAAAACCAAATTAACTGGATGGTTTATTGGGAAATATTTAATAATAGATCATTATTCATCATTTAACATTTGAGGAAACTATCAAGGTTGTTATTTTATTTATTGAAAATGAAAATTTTTTAAAAATAAAAATGAAAAAATATTTTATTTGACTACAATATTTGTAATTTAAAATAATTATATAAGATTGTATAAAAGTAATATTATATGATATTAGATACCTGATTTCTTGGAATAACTATGTATTAATACATAATGTATTAATATTAAATATATTTGTAATATAGTATAAAGCAAAATAACAAATTAAATATAGATAATGATTATGTTAACATCCCAAGAAACTAGTGATATACCATTATAGATATACCATTATAGAATCTTATATAAAAAATAAACATAATATATTTAAAAGCAAATAAAACATATTTAAATTTTATTATATAACAAAAAAACTAAACAGACCTGGCTGGTTTCTTGGAATTAATATATATTTTAATTATATATTAGTTATATATGAGTTAAAATATATTTAAAATTACCAATATTAAGAAATAATATAAATTGATATTGTATTCTTGTGATTTGAATAAATCTAGGCATTTTCATTTTTTATTTATTTATTTCGATTTGTAACTATTATATCAATATGGTCTCGGGATTTTTTTTTATAAAAGTACTATTTATACATTAATGTATATACATATATATAAAAATATAATAATTCATTATTTATATATACTATTATTAAATAATTAAAGTTATAATAATTTCACTCATATAAATTTCGTTCTAAATAATTTGACAGGGGCTTGATATATAATATAATATATATAATTAAATAATAAATGTAATATAAATTTTGTAAATTTCTTATAAATGATTTCATAAAACTGATACTGTTAAACTATTATTATTTTCTGAATAATTTAAATATGGATTAATTAAAACCTAACATTACTATTATCACTATTGCATAAATACAATAATATGTATATATTGATTTAATTTGTTGATATTTGTTAAATATAACATTCAAAAGAGACCAAGTAATGAGAAAATGGAATAATCTAAATAATTACATGAGGAATATATAATACAATATTTAGAGCGTAACTTTACATTAATAAGTAATAGGGCACCGTAACAAACCATAGGTTCCGTTTTAGACTTCTCGTCGAAAATGGTGTTGTGGAGTTCATCTATATGTAGGTCCAATAAGTGTGCACTGGGTAGTAGGCGGTTACATTGCGAACACACGTTGCAATGTCTGACAGCGTAGTGCGCTTCGTATCTACAAGCCAGGGGTTAGTGTTGATTAATATAGGGGAGGTATGTTCTGGGCATTTAGAACAGATATTGCAAGGCATTATAACCACAGTACTCTTCGTATCTAGGAGTCTTTAGTAATATATTGCAGAGGTGGGTGGTGGTTATGTTACTTATAAATGGCTGGAATTAAACATTACAATTTAATTTGGCTTGGAGATTATAAAAGGGTATAATCGATTATGTATAATCAACAATTCTAGGAATTTCTCAATTTGGAAATATTATTTAGTATTATTAATATAATTAAAATCATGCAGTAGAATATTTGGTTAAGTATGAATACAAACATGCCAATATTTGAGAAAGTCTCCTTGCATCCATGTATATTGCATTGGAACTTAGGGGACCTGAGGTAGGCAATGATCATGTATTATTAACATGATCTATATAATTATTTTTTAGCATATAATCATGATATGAAACAAATCCAAAAGTACCAATATAAAAACATCCAGAGAAACTAACCAAGTTATTTATAGTTTTTTTTTATTATATAATAAAATTAATATATATTCTATTTGTATACAAATTTAATATATTAAATATATTATATTTATTTAACATTTAAAATAATTATATAAGATTGTATAATAGTTACATCAACTGGAATTTTGTCGGTATACCTTAAACATTTTCTTAAACATCGTAAAAACTATGATAATATATACAGACATAATCTTATGAAATACAGTCTGCGAGGTTAATGGATGCATCGAGGCATTGAGGCAAGTACCCGTACTCTACGAGCTCTTCAATCTCTTCCTTGGTGCAGTCGATACTACGACGTATTAGGTTACACTCTATATCACCCTCCCTGAAGAACTCGTTGCTGGTACGCAGTCGACGCTTCAAAGGGAACTCCAGACGAACACTTTCGTCTCGTTTGCCAGTCTCCAACATACTGGAAATTATGAACTGACAATATAACTTTTTATTATTATTTTCTTGATGTATAATAATTTCTGATAAAAAATAGTTATGGTTTTTTTTCTTAAAAGTATTACTTTCATTTGTTTATAATCAGATGTTATTATTTACTATATATGCTTTATTAAAGTTGCCTACTTATAAATATTTATAGTTAATTTATTCAGTTAATTTATATAAAATGAAAATAACATACATTATTTTCAATTGGAAATATTTACTCACTAAACTTGTTAACTTATTAGAAAGTAAGAAAATATAAGAATATTTCGAACATTAATATGAATGAAATTAAAAAATATAATAGTATATTATATTAATTATTATGGTTACTATATATTATATAGTATTAATTTATTATATCATATAAATTAAATATATATATTTATTATTTATATATTAGAATGGATTTAATATAGTTATAAGCAATAATAATAATAACATTAATACTATAGTATTGTTTGTATATAAAGATAATATGGAGTCAGTTCGCTAAGTTTAATTACAAGTCTTAAAATTCCAATTTAATATAGTTATGTATTAAGTAATACTTAGTTGTTAATATTTTCAATGAATTTGTAACAATAACCCACTATCAAAAAATATTTTGTTGGTTTGTTTATATATATGTTTTGCATATTTTAACTGTGGATTTATAGAATTCAAATAAGTTATAAAAGGGGGTTGATGTAGAGAAATGAAATAAAGTGAGTTAGTAATTTTATTATGTAGATTATTCAAAGTATATTTGCAAATATTACATTAATTTAAAATTTAAAAATATTACAGTATTCTAATTTTCCATATTTAAGTAAGATGAATGTTAATCGCATTGCTTATTACCGTATACTTTTTAATTTAGAGGAATATGTATTTATGGATAATTGCAAAAGTCTAAATATAATAAGGTAAATAACCTAACGTATTTGCAAAACGTTATTTCTAATCAATATTATGAATAATAAAAGTTTTTTTATATATATAAATATTATTTAACATAATAATACAAAAAATAAATAATTATTTAATAAATTAAAACATTAAATTATAAAAATATTAACAATAGATATTAATCATTTCAAAAGAAATTTCTAGTTATAATAATAATGTATAGGATAATAATCACAATAATAATTATTAAACAATATTTCATATACATTTATTCGTAATTAATAAAAATATGATATTAAATATAATTATTTGTACAATTAAAAATGTGATTATGAAAATTATTTGTATTATTTTTAAACAATTAGTTATTATTAAGTAATTATTAAGTATACATTGTATATAAATAATCTGATAAATTCTACTATTCTGAATATTTATAGATACCCATGAATA